>VXBZ01011614.1:10683-48908 GCA_013399135.1 Heliornis fulica | reverse complement strand
GAGAGGAGGGACAGGGAAAAAAATCAGGACTACTACTTAAGAAGTCAGAGTTTGTCTTCGGAGATCTACTCAGAAGGATCCCATACAGTGTTGTACTAAAAATGAGAGGTGCAGAAGACAGTTGATATTCAAACATCACCTCCTCCAAACTCATGAAGGGTCCAATCCAATGAGTAGGAAGACACTCAAAGGTGTTATGAGTCCTAGATGGATTAACAAGGAACTCTTGGCAAAACTCAAACTTTAAAAGGAAACGTATGAATGGCAAAATCAGTGGTAGTGAGTGTGCAGGGATGGGGTTAAGAAAATCAAAGCCTGTCTGGAGTTGAATCTGTTGAGGGACATGAAGGCCACTAAGAAGGACTTCTAGAAGTGCATTAGCAGCAAAGGAAGACTAGAAAAAATGTGGATCTGCTCCTTAATGGGGCAGGGAGCATGGTGAAAAAAGGTCTTGGAGAAGGCCAACATACTCAACACATTCTTTCCTCAGCCATTACTGGTAAGAAAAGCATTCACCGATCCTAACACTCTGACACCAGAGGTTTGGCATAATAAAGAGTTACACTTGGTTGAAGAGAATCCGGCTAGGAAACACTGAAACTGGCATAAGCCCATGAGGCCTGATAGGATGCATCTATTACATACTTTATCCTGGCCCTTGGAAGGTGATGCAGCCACAAATTCTGTAAGCCATTTCTTGGTACAGAAAGAACAAGAAGGTGATTGGGAGTGGCCAGCATGGATGTATGAAGGTGAAATTGTGCTGGATCAACCTCATAAGCATCTAAATTGAGAAGCTAGAGTGAGATGATTGGCTTGCTGAAAGAATGGAGTAAAATATATGTTACTTATCTTGGGCTTTTAACATTGTCTCCCATAACATTTTCATAGGCAAACTGATAAAGTATGTGATAAATAAGTGAACAGTGAGGTAGACTGAAAACTGGTGGAATGGATGAGACAAGAGGGTTCTGGTCAGTAGCACAAGCTCCAGCTGTAAATCATTCACTAGTGAAATATCCCAGGGGTCAATTCTGCAGTCAATATATCTTAAAATCTTAATTCATGCCCAGTGACAGGACCAGTTGTAACAGGCACACATTGAAACACACACACAAAACCATTTAAATTTAAGAAATAACAACATTTATCTGAAGGGTGATCAAACTGTGGATTAAGCAGCTCAGAGACACTGTGGTGTCGTTCAACGTTTCACTCATTCAAAGTCAAACTGGAAATGGTCTGACATAGACTGATGCTGTTGATCCTGCTCGGAGCAGGAAGATTAGCCTTGACAGTTGTCCAGAAATACCTACTAATCTCATCAATTCTGTGATTCTAGGAGATCTCGTGAGAGAATGACACCTAATGTTGTCAGCTTCAGTGCCTATTAGTGATGTAAACCCACTTAACTTCAAATTTTAAACTCCTTTGCTTTTACTCTGTAAGACAAAGATCATCTTCAGACCTAAACCATGCTTTCTTGCCAGAATATCCAAAAAATGGTTAACTGTAACATACTGAGGTTTCAAATGTTATCTCCCACAGTAACTGATGATACTTGCCTTTAAGCCAGAATCCTAACATGTTGACCTACAATATGTTAGGCACAACTTGCCTGCCTTTGTTGAGTGGTATGAGTTCCCTGCTTCCCATGCAGGCTTCTTATTGCTCAACATCCTGAAAAATAGGAGTACAACCAGGACAATCTGCTCCTCGCTTATTTGTACTACCATTAAAAAAGAAAAATTAAAAATTACAATTTATTGCAGATGATTCCCAATATAATAAATTGCTGTGTTTTTATTTGTCTGGAAAAAAAATACAACAAACATTTCCAGTCAATATTATTTATTTTTTGTCTGTTTGAGGTTTGTGGTGGTTTTTTCCTTTGATATATGAATTAGCTGCTGGACTACAAATCAGATATTCAGAGGAACTTTTATATATAGAGAGAGAAAGACTAGAAGGCACTTATCCCTATACTCTGTTTCCCAAACACAGATTCTCTTTCAAGGAGTGTACTGTTCTGGAAAAGCCTCACTTGCTCCAGTGGAGTTCTATGGCATTTCATTATACACTCTGCCTCCTCTGCGTAAAAGATTTGTTGAAGCTTTTCCTGCTTTAATGCATAGGAACACACATTGTGATACTTCAAGCAAGTGTTTTTCACTGTTTTATTTTCTGGTTTTCTTTCACCTTCTTGACTCAGACACTTGAACAAAACTGAAATTTACCATGGCACTGACAAATGACTAAAATCAATGGCAAGTGATAAGAACAGTGTTTTGTTCATCCACTTGGAAAAAAAAAAACACTCTTTTTTCTGATGTAGTCAAATTGTCCACTCTGTAGCAACTGCCAGGGTATCTCATTTCATTGTCCTGCCCTTTTTTGTCTACATGCCAGAAAGCTAAAACTAATCCCAGAGATTTGTTTATTCTCTACCTAGGGTAGCTGGGGTTTATTTTGTTCTAACTTTGTTGGATTTTTTTTTAATCTTTTCGAGCTAATCTCATTTATTTCAAGATTGTAGCCCCAGATTACTGTCATGGCACTTCTAAAAGTCGTCATTTTTCTGAAAATAGCCCTGAAAGACCTTCCCCTTATCCATCACTTCTCATTACAGACTCATTTTTCCCTCTCCTTCAGCTCCAAATTACATACAAAGTTGAAGCATCCTGGGCACAATTTCAGTTAAAATTGTCATATCAGCCTTTTCAAAGAGGTTACAAGGCAAGAGTCTTAATCAGAAGAGACTGAAAACCTCAGTCTAAATATTTTTATCTAGACCTTGTCACAGAATCACAGAATGTTAGGAGTCGGAAGGGACCTTGAAAGATCATCTGGTCCAACCCCCATCCCTGAGCAGGATCACCTAGATTACATCACACAGAAAACTGTCCAGATTGGTCTTGAATGTCTCCAGAGAAGGAGACTCCACAACAATAATCCATCACCCTCACAGTGAAAAGGTTTTCCTTACATTTTCTAGGAAGTTAAATTGATTCTGAACTTTCCCCGGGACTCTAAAAATTTTGTTCAAGAACAAATTTTGGGCAATTTGCTCAATACTACTTTCACTCTATTATTCCAAAGAGCTTCCAACATAGTGTAGCTTGATAAATGGAAGAAAGAGACAACAATTATTCTTTGGACAGTGTATACAAAGAGAGGGAATGGGTAGGATTAGTGCTGCATCACAGAACTGTTGTTGCTATGATAGCATTAATTTTTTCTTGTAATGACTAGTGCTTCCTCTAATTAACTGTTTATTTTATATTTTAAAATTTGCATTTACCTGGAAGCAATTGGAACACAGCAATCAAAACAATAAATACTGAGCTGTTGATCATAGAATCATGGAATTGTCTTGATTATTAGGGAGCCTTTAGATCATCAAGTCCAACCATCACCCTAACCTGCCATCCACTACTAAACCATGTCATTCAGCACCATGCTGAGCCATCTTATAAATACCTCCAGGGACAGTGACTCCAGCACTTCCCTGGGCAGACTGTTCCAGTGGCCGACAACTCTCTCAGTGGAGAGCTTTTTCCTAATATCCAATCTAAACCTCCCTGGCCTCGCTTGGTGCCATTTCCTCTCATCCTAGCACTTGTCACTAAGGAAAAATGTCAGCCCCTGCCTCCCACAACCTCCTTTCAGGTAGTTGTAGAGAGAAATTAGGTCTCCCCTCCACCTCCTTTTCTCCAGACTAAANCACCTCTGCCAGGCAGCTTTCCAGCTGCTCTTCCTGTGATTCTGTGAAATGTAAAACCTGGCACTTGGCTTTGTTGATCCTCATGTCATTGGCCTTGGCCCATTGATCCAGCCTGTCCAGATCCCTCTGTATAGGGTCTGCTACCCTTAAGCAGATCAACACTCCCACCTACCTTAGTGTTTTCTGGGACCTGACTGAGGGTGCACTCGATCCCCTCATCCAGGCCATTAATGATGATATTAATGACAACTGGTCCCAGCACAGAGCCCTGAGGAACACCACTGGTGCCAGCTGGATTTAACTCCATTCACCACCACTCTCTGGGCCCAGCTCTCCAGCCAGCATTTTACCCGGCGAAGAGTACACCCATCCAAGCCAAGAGCAGCCAGTTTTTCTAGGAGAATGCTGTGGGTAATGGTGTCAAAAGTTTTGCTAGAAGCCAGGTAGACAAGATCCACAGCTTTTCCCTCGTACACTTATCATTTAAGATCAGTTAGCAGTTCTTAGAAGGATGAAGTGCTTGGATAAATTACACTAGATTTAATGAGACAAATAGTAAATATGACTACTTACCACAAGATTTCCAGTAGAAAAAAGCTGATTTATGAATATGATATTTTTTACTGGCAGTTAGACATTTTACACAGAAGAGTTTTCAGGCTGACTGCATCAAGCAGTCTTGGAAAGATTCATTTGCTGATTCAGAGAATAGTAGGTCCACTTCTATTCATTTCCAACCGCAGCACCCATTCTGAACCTTGCTCTCTCTGCATACTATATCCTGAAAAAGAGAGGAGACTTATGGCATCTCCAGCATCACAAGCTGACTGATAGTTGTGCTCCTTCCCCATCAGAGATCACAGCATTACAATGACTGAGCAACTAAAAGAATGCTATACATCAGGCAGTTTTCATCCTGTTTGACATCCTGTAAGGAGTCTAAAAGTCCCATTCTTTTACAGACATGTCCAACACATGATCTTGTAACATGAGCATGCATTGTCCTTAGGAGCTCACTTCTTGTGTATGTCTTGTCTTGATTTACAGGAAGAGTTTGTTCATGAGAGGAGAAATGAAGACAATTGTATCTGGGGGAGTGCAGACAAAGAGAAAATGAGTCCCAGCTGTGCTGATATATCCTCACTGAATCTCTCCAACAAGTAGAAAAATCATCTCTTTGTAGCTCCTACTCAGAATAAAAGGGTCAAGTATCATTATACCATGATTCACTAGCAGAGATGTCTGTCTTCTGTCCTAAAAAAATATATTTCCCTCAAGTGTCTTGTCTCTTTTCTCTCTGGTGGATGTAGGACTTTAATAATTTTTTTACTTTAAAAGTAATTCTCAGTCCATTTAAGTTTATGACAACCAAACTGCAGCTCTCATGTCCCGATAAATTGAATAAAAATAGTAATTTTCCTGTATTTTAAACTCAAAAAATGGCGAGGCAGATATCCATGAAACACTGAGAAAAGCTTCTTGGAGATGCTATTACTATATGCCATGAGAAAGTCACATCTTCAAACCTGCCTGCTGACCACAACTCCTTTCTGGGGAGAACAGACGTATAATATGGTCAGAGAAAGAAAAAGTAAGACAGTGTTTTGATCTGCTTCATGAATCCATGCAGACCCAAAAGGTTGTCACTGTAACACGCTTAGACTAGCATGATGTTCCTGCCCCATACTGACTCCTGTCTCTTGACTACGAGCATCTGTCTCTGTGTGGTGAGAGATAGTGCTGTGCTCAGCTTTGGGTCAGGCATTCCTTAAATAATTTCATTGTTTCAGTTCAACACATCATCTTTGGTCAATGGTTTGCCACAGAAGTGGCACACATCACAGAAACTGTAAGTTCCTTTCCCCAATCTAGAGCAGCCTTTCCCAAGATGGGAATAGCCACCTTAAGACACATAATGTATCTGGTATCCCTAAAGCATATTTCTAAACTGTAAAGTATAAAAGCTGTGAAAAGAACCCCAGAGCTAAAATGGTCAGATTACAATGGTCCCTGGGATGCTGGCCAAAGGAAGAATATCGCATACAATTCCACAGTCTCTGAAGCAGCAGCTGAACAAATGTCTAAACTAAAGTTCAGTGACTCAGGTCACAGGAAAACATCCCCTATTGATGTGAGCTGTGAGCAGCATCCCAAGCTGTCCCCTTCCTAGATGTGAGTGACATCTCTTCTGATGTTTTTTAAAATGTTTCGAACTGCCCTTTCTGGGGACCTGTGTATTAAAAATGAGAATGTAAACAAAGAGTGAAAATCTGTAGAGGAGACCAAAATTCATTCCCCATTCTTTCAAATGATGGCATCAATCACACAATGAAAGGCACGTGAGATGTCACAAAGCATAGCTAGAGTTTGAGATCACAATCTGATGTGTTGCATATGTGTGTCCCCATCCATAGAAGGTCAAACTATATCAGTTTTGAAATGGTTCATGAGAAGTGTGACACATGCCAGGGAAATGGCATGTACCAAAGTTTTCATATACTGAAACTATGAATTAATAGACCAGGAACACATGTCTTGTAGTAAACCACTGTTTGGGCACAGGTGGTCAGGCAGGATGAAGGGTGGAAAGGATGCTAGGAAGCAGCCAGATGGCAGAAGATGCCTGTGGTAAGTGACATAGAGAGAAGTACTCATGCTCATGGGAATCCTGTCACAGGGAGTTGTGGAGCAGCAATGGGGGGTATTTTTGGTGGCAAGGAAAACCTGCAGCAGAAACACTATTGCTGTGAGTTTTGCTGGAGAGGCATCACTTTCATCTGTAGGCCATAAATGGTATACAATTACATTTCATTCATGGAGGTCTCCAGCCTTTAATGGGTGACAAATATCCTTAAAGTCCTTCCACTCTTTTAGTCTGCCCACACCCACCACAGGGAGCAGAGGCTACCCTCACCATCAGAGAGCTGAACTAATTTTAAGTAAGAAAAATTTAAGTAAGAAAAATTAAGTAAGAAAAAAGAGCAGGACAGAGTTATCCAGTACCAGAACTTATCAACAGTGGATGTATGCATCCAGAGAGAGGATATTTCCTAGGGACCAATCTAAAGTCTGAGAATGAGAGTCACTACCTTTGCATTTGACTCCACCAAAGGGATGCTTCCTGTTGTTTGCTGTTTATATGCCAAAGCTCTTAACGTGACAGAAATTGAAGTCACAGAATCATATAATGATAGAATTGTAGGGGTTGGAAGGGACCTCAAGAGACCATCAAGTCCAACCTACCTGCCATAGCAGGTTCCCTAGAGCAGGTCGCACAGGTCGGCATCCAGACGGGTCTTGAAAATCTCCAGAGAAGGAGCCTCCACAACCATCCTGGACAGCCTGTTCCAGTGCTCCATCACCCTCACCATAATTATCACATCAGTGCAAAACCTCCTCTGGTCCAACTTGTGACCATTATCCCTTGTCCTGTCCACACAGGCCTCNGGGAGGCCAGAACTGTAGACATAACTCCAGGTGGTGCCTGACCAGAGCAGAATAAAGGGGAAGGCTCACCTACTTCAACTTACACTATTCTTAATGCACCCCAGGATCCCATTGACCTTCATGGCCACCAGGACACACTGCTGGCTCATGGCCAACTTGTCATCCACCAGGACCCCCAGATCCTCCTCTGAGGACCTTCTCTCCAGTAGATCATCCCCCAGTCTGTATTGAGTCACTGTGTGGTAGGAGAAGAGTGGCTGCAGAACCCTCAGTAAATTAAGAATGATAAATATTTGAAGGTTTTTAATGGTTTTCTGGTCTGTGATGAAAAGCAGAGTTACATACAGTTCACTCTGCCTTCCCTCTGCATCCCAGCATTAGGAAGAGAAGAAGGGTACTGACACGCTGGTTAAAATAAAACTTTCCAAGTAAGTGGTCTAAGTTAGAAGGTAATGCAGATCATCAGTAGAAAAGAATAGATGGTGTGACTTCAGTCAGACATGCTGTAGCTCCAAGCTGGCAAAAATTCACTGGAGTAGACACATTAAATGTAGTGCCATTACTGAAAGAAGTCAGGCCTGAAGGCTTCACTCATTGTAGTAAACTAAATACTCCCAGGAACATTCCCAAACATCTCTGGCAATAGGCATCAGCTGACCTCTTAGCAAGCTGTCTTAGTTTCCATAGTGGGTGTCTCCATACAAAGTGCCTATGGTAAATGTCCACTGTAAGAATCTACCTGTGTCAAACAGTGCTCAGGCAGTCAAGGTCAGATGTCATAGTCTACCAGTCTGGGCCACTCAGTTCCAGGAATGCTCCCCTACAAATCCACACCCATTAATACTAATGCAGCTAATACTGTTTACAAGATAGGGGTAAGCTGGAGAGGTAAACTTTAAGGCTGATGTACATGACTTTACAAGATATAATTTCTAGGCACAAAACCTTAACAGGAACAACAAATACATAAATTCACAAAAATGTGATCTACAAGCGCCTACAAAATCTACAACCACTATGTTACAATATGTGGATTAGAAACACAGGGTCTGATTCAGAGTGTAATGAAGTCAACAAAGGGAATCTTTGTATTTTTTCAGTGGGCATTTTTTCCCATATCCCTATGCTTGTACTGACATCTGACCAAGGGCTGGTCATTTCGAATAGGGCAATCAGTGAGATAACTACCAAGATACTGTAAGTCACAACTAAGAAGGATGCTTCCTGTGCACCACTATCTGGCTATCAACAAAACTCTGAGTGTAATTTCTTACCTTGCCTTGCTGATACATGGATGGGATTGAGGTATATTACATGATCATTCACACTGCTGATCATGCTCCATCCTTCATTAAGCAAACCTGTAGCACAGGTGAGAGTTACTGTCTGTATTACTGCCACTGGTGGTATCGCAGGGAGAAGATCTCTCTAAGATACTGGCAGTAGATATGAAATATATTTCTTCTGGCTAAAGAAGGTAAGCAAGCTGAAACTTGCCCATCCTTACAAACTCTCTGATACGTGCCCAGCATCAGTCATGAATAAGGAATTCTGTTACAGAAGTGACCACATGCTCTTGCACCTAGATATTGGAAGGTTTGGGCAAGAAGCAGGAGTCCTAACTATCAAGTTTCTTTGTGTGCAGGAGAAACCATAATAAAAAGAAAGTGAAGACGGACGCCTTATTATGGAGGCAACAAAGCTTTATGTTTGTTATTAAAGGAGGGCTGGGTCACTGCTTCCAATGTTGAAGGATTTGTGTTACCACAGCAATTGCTGATGTCCCCTCACAAATGAAACTAAAATGATCAGGTGACAATCTGGTATCTTTGCAGCAGAGCCCAAAACCACAGTGACATAACTATTTATTCTGAAGGTGAGTAGAAATTCTGTGTCTAGTCAATTATGTGGCAGACATGCAACATTGTAGAGAGCCTTGTGAAACAGTGGCTTGAGGAAAGGGGGCACAGCCAAATAGAGATACTGCCGACGGGACTGAAGTAGAAAAAGTACAAGGTCAAAGTGTCCTAGAAAAAGCAGAAGTCAGAGCCAAGCACGTAAACAGGAGGGAGAAGGCGCTTCTAAGTCTAACTTGTTAACAACAAGAATGCTTATCTAGTTGATTGACGTCTGTACTAACTAGCCAATAAGGAGCTTAACTTTTGCAATATGTAATGAGCTCATTAGTGCACAGTTGTTGTAAGCAATAAACGAGTTTTGCAGAGGACAATTAGGGGTCTGCATGCTCCCTTCTCCGACACAACATGTCTCCCTGGAAGATGATTTCAAATTTTTCCCACAGTTCTCAAATTTTCCAGAATTCTCCAGGATCAAGAGGGTTCTTCACATTTCCTCCAAAGGAATTTACATCAGGCTCTAGTCTACAAAAGTAGTGTTGTGGAGTACACTTCAGGATTAAATTAATGTATTGTGCAAATACATTCAAATTTTGTAACAACTTCCATGGTTATGTTCCTGTCAGTCAGTACACATTTTAATGCATTCTTCGAGCACCTGTTTCCTGAAAAACAACTAACTTGCATGCTGCCACACAGCTTATTCACTTTATTGAGTTGTAGAGGGGCTCAAATGTTTGTGTTTCAAGTAATTCACATTTCTGCTTCAAAGGTGACTGTTCTTCCTACCAGCAATTTTCCCATCAAAATGGTCCAATAACCTGCTATATATCTACAAGGACTCTCACTCCTTTTCCACTGTTTTACTTGTGTGCACATATGTGGGCATGCTGTGGCACAGGTTTCTACCTGTACAGGAACAGCAACAGTGACCTCGATGGGTTTCTGGTACTTACAAATTAACTCTGGGGGGGCTGAAGATGTGTTTTCATCCCTGCACAAGTCTACTATCTTTGCATGTGCTCTTGTGCCTGTATTACTTCCAAAAATAAAGCTAAACTTTAGGAAGAGCCCTAAGGTAAAAGACAGGTAAAATGAAGTTATTCATGTCTAGTGTCCCCAGATGGCCAGAGTCAGTTACAGGCTTCAGTAAGTGGTGCCTAATGAGGGACTACTCCCATACAGAGCAGTAAATTAATTTGATTGACTTTTAGTTTATTATGTTGGTTTTGATGTTTTGTTTTGGGTGGGGGGAGGGGAGTTTGATAAAAAATGATGATGGATAACTTTTCTTTAACAATAATGTGGCTTTGTAGGACAGTTATCTTTCCTTACATTGTTAGTGAAGAAATATTTTCTTTTCACAGCAGTCCTTGCTTGGCTACACCATGGCAAAGGGTGGACAAACTCCAGTGAACCACAGTGTTTACCCCACTTTGCTCAGCATGAACACACAGGGAAGGACAAGGACATTTAAACATTATCTGTGAGGAAAACAGGAATAATTCTTCAGTCCTGAGCATCTGTTGTGAAATGTGACTCCCTCCTTCTGTTGGTACTGCAGCCTGCATATGTGACCAGCATGTCACACCCAGCTCCACAGGGTTGTCCTAACTACAGCTACACTAAAAAGTCTTAGTCTCAGAAAGAGATAAGCAGACCCCATTACTGAGCAAATATGACTAATAGCAGGATCAGATATCATAATGAATCGGAAGATCTTGAATCATCATTTCTTTATATATTTAGTAAAAGAGAGACTCACAGATCCACAGGAAGCAAGAAACAACAGACATGTTATCCTGCTCTGCTCAGAACCATGTCTGCAAGACTGAGACGATGGATTATTTTTGTACAAACTGAAACCTTCTGTGTGAATTTAAAATCCTATATAAAATATTTCATAGAACTCCAGAATTAGGCCAGCATACCAGATCTGACTGAAGAAAAAGAAAGGATCAGACTCAATGTACAAAGAGAAAGTATAAAGAAACACTGAGCCCTTTTTCCTTGATATTCTCTAGCTGCACACCACAATTGAGGACTGAATACAAACCAGCCAAAATAGACCACAAAGGATGGGAGCATCCTGGCAGCCACTCTAAGAGCTTCTTATGTTGTAAATAAAGACCTAAAGCTCTGTGTTCATACATTCTAAGTTATTTAACTTTGGCCTCACCTATAATGACTTTTATACATAAAATTAGCTTAAAAATACATATTTTTAAAAAACATATGGTTTCCTTTTTTGACTGTCACTTCTTTCTGGTTTGAGTCTTGAAAGTTAAATGTTTCAGTCTTGAAAGCTGAATATATTGCATTGTCAAGCTTTTCTGTGCACTTGAGAAATCTAAAAGCCTATTATTTTAATGAATAAAATGAAGCAATCCCACAACTCCAGACACTGGTATAATAATGCAGGAAATCTGATGAAATGCCAAGTTCTGGTCATTCTTTATTGATTCCCACAACAGATTTATCTCCCTAACACCATTCTTACCAGGCTTTCACTACCTGTATTGGAGAGTTATTAATCCCAGGAAGAACCTTGGAAGCAGGTTGTACAGAATCTACATAATGTATTACCAACACAGCTCACAAGATGTACTTGGCGATTCACTACACAAAAGTTGTCTTATTCCTGCTGAGACAATGCTAAGGAGACTGCAGCTACCTACTATATCTGAATAATAAGAGTTACAATTCACCTCATGTTTTATTCAGAGAATTAGATTTGTTTGACAGTTTCACACCTTCAGGCATGATTTAATTAATATTATGAGGTAAGCTAATAGCTTCTCTTTCTTTTCTTTCTAGTGACTGCACATAGGTGATGAAAGGCATTACTGTAACGTAGTGTTGCAGCATCTGGTCTCCTTCGTTTTCTATCAGAATCATGAGGCATAAAAAACAGATGCATAATTATAATGAAGACCCTACAATTTAGTGCAAATTGAATTTCCAAGCATATTTCTAGGGTTTTCTGGTTTCTGGAACACAGGTTAATGCCAAATGATAATGATTATTTCTCAGTAACTGGAAAAAAACTAACTTGAGGCAAGCTAAGGATCATCAAGACAGTGCATGCCTCACAGTCCTAGCAATGCTGCATCAACATGCTCTGTTTCACTGTCAAAAGACCAGGCAACAGATGCAGTTTCATCAGCTGGATACAGTGCCCTCCCCTCCCAGGAAAGATTAGCGTAAGCATCTCTACTGGGAAAAAATATAATTAAGAATAATGTGTGGTAACCTATAAACACCCTAGGTTTGGTGTTCGGTTTTTGGTTTTTGTTTAATGATTTTCTGAGGTAATGAGGTAATACCTGAAGACAGCACTAAGCCGTAAAATCTCAATCTCTGTTATCAGTAACCATGAAACCCGAAGCTAAGCATTATTCTTCTGTTGATATTATGGCATCATGGAGAGGAAAAGTGTCTCTGATAAGGCTCCAAGGAGGTACACAGTGAGAAATAATCCCTTCCCTGAAGTGCCTGTACAGTTCAAATAGATGAGACAGGATAATATTCACTGATACCAGGCATGAGTTTAGCAGAAGAGGCCACCTCAGTATTTGTGCTACCTTAATAACATGCCAGTGTCTGATGTACTATAAGATGCTGTATTCTGAACAACTGGTCTTGCTTCATGATAGACGCAACTGATAAAAAAAAAACCAAACAAAAAACAAACCCAAAAAACCACAAGATAATAAAGCAGTAGTATTTCTAGCCTCAAAGACAGCAACTACAGCCTCTGTCTCCTGAGCTTTATAGTACAGAAGACTCTAATATACTTCAAGTTTGATGCAGCAAAAATAAAAGCTTACTTGACAACATAACCTTCACATACTGCCAGTGGCACAAATACTAGATTCCAATAAGCCTTGGAAAAGGAGGAAAAACCTGGAGAGTGGAGTGCTCAAACATATTCCATGCTACTGGCAATAGACAGAAGACCACAATATTCAAACCAAGCAATCTAAACTATTGCATTGCCCATAATCACTGAGGTACTGCTTCAGTCACGTCTGAAATATGTAGGATAAACAATAAGAAAAATAATGTAATAAAAAATTGAGTGCAAGCCACGCAGCGAGTTAAAGTTAGATACAATTCATTTTAGTGTCTTAGAGACAGTAACACTTGGGCAATAGGCAGCCTTGTGGACATAGAAGAATCTGACTTCCAACAAGACTTAATCTGCCATTTTATGGCAATACCTTCCTTAGTGGAGCCTGCAACAGACTTGAGTCTTCAGGTGCTTCGTAAACTATGTAGTTTACTATGTATAAAGGGTAAAGGCTAGATATGTAGCCTCACACAAAGGAAGGAGTTTGAGAGAATACAGACTTTCACTATTAAGTCTGTTTCTGGGTACACTCCAGCTTGCCCAGTTGGCTTAACGTGCACATCATTCAACAATGATCAGTGAGTTTCACTTAAGCTGACAGTCTTTTTTTCAGATTTGGACTTGTAAAGTGACTTCTATGAGGCTTTTCTACATGACAGCAGACAGAAGTGGTATTAGGAAAGCAGAGCTGTATTTACCAGGGAAGCATGGTTAATCTCAGCTCAACCTCTCTCCCATATTCTCATAAAAATTCTTCTAATACATTGTCTGACAAAGAAGTCCAGGTCAATCAGATCCAGGCACTTAAAATTAGTATCTATTGCATTGGCTTTTCCTCTTATCAGCAAGACCAGACAGGCTGTCAGAGGAGAAAATTATACTGGTTTGATATGGTCCATCTGGCAATGAAGAATTGGATCTTAAGAGATGCTTAAGGGATTTGCCACTCCATGTACCCCCCTCCCCCAGTTAAATTAGAGATTTAGAAGACTGACTTCTATCCCATCTCATTTTTAGTTCTCAGTTATTAAAAAAAAATAGATGCAGACCAATAAAATGGGGCAGCACAAGCTGTGGTGGTGTTCATTAATATCTTTGTGGTTAGCACAGATCAAACTATTCAGGCAGCCAGAGGATGAGTTCAGTCCTTTTTCACCCAGCTGTCTTCTAGGCATTTCTTTCTGATGCAATTCACTCAGAAGATTCCTATCATTCAACAGCATGTGCTGCAAGTGCATGTTCCTCAAGGTTCAGTAAATGACTGTACGTGGAGATCTGGTGCAAGCCCCGTAAGAAACTAAGGAAAGAAAGTGAACAAGTGACTTGAAATACTGAAGCAGCATATGTTTTTAATAAGGATTACAGTGTTTTCCTTTCCTTTTCTTTTCAAGTTGTGACTGAATGTTCTTCTCCATTCTGCCAGTGCAGCAGAACTTAAATAATCCTAAGCCTTTCAAAGAGTCTATTTTTGTCTTCAGATTTCCAGGACTGAAAGATCATGTATGTTTGGACAGTGACTGTTGCAGTATGACATGATCTATTCGTGATCCAGCTATGATGTTTCAAGTCAGATCTGAATCAGTGCAATGGAATAAACCACAAACACTAATATTATAACTATTTGAATTCTATTTATTTAATATATTCAAAATACATAATACATGGATACTAGCATACAGATTTTCTAATGTCTACAAAAGTCCTGCTCAGGCGGGGGGATTGGACTAGATGATCTTTCAAGGTCCCTTCCAACTCCTAACATTCTCTGATTCTGATTCAGATTCTGTGAAAATCTGGACATAGCTCAGTCCTTGCTGTTTCAGATGACCTTCCTCTTCAACTTGGATTCAATCAAGTGATCTAAGAATTTGTCATACAGGCTTCCCAGAGAGGTTGTGGAGTCTTCTTTTCTGGAGACATTCAGGACCAATCTGGACAAGTTACTGTGTGATTTAATCTAGGTGATCCTGCTCAGGCAGGGGTGTTGGACTAGACGATCTTTTGAGGTCCTTCCAACTCCTAACTTTCTGTGACTCTTGTATTCTGTGGTATAGTGCCAAGGTAAGTTTTCCTATGGTTGGATAACCAGACTTCATTAAAGGCATCAAAATATACAGATGACATACAGACACTGCCACATCTTTGAATAGTGTTGGATACTACTCCTGGCAGAAATGATGGTCTTCCTCCAAGGAATAGCCTTATGACCTATGACTGAAAAGAAGATGAACTCAGAGGTGATCACCCTTATCTCACATTTTATTTTTTTTTCTCATTTGTAAGGAAACTGTGGAAAAGTGATTTGTTTTCTTTTAATGATGTGAAATTTCAATGAAATTTCTATATTATAAGTATTTTTAAATTAAGCTTACCTTGTAGTTCCATTTGTAAAGTAGAAGTTCTCCTACTTACAAGTAAACTCTCATCTGTAATGAAATAAATCTCGGTTTGTTGTGTCTTTCAAGTCACAATGACAAAGTATCCAGCACACTTACTTTCAGCAGGCTTTGACATCTAATTTCAAGTTTCATTACTGTACAAAAATGTTCTCCTTTTGTCAACAAATAACCAAAAGGAAGTTACCATATCTTTGAAACTGATATATAATTTCTGAATATATAGAAATGGGAAAGTGCATTTTGGGATTCTCATCATACTACATTTAAAATACTTGCTTGTGCTTTTTAACAATATACAAAGACAGAGAGATACTCACGAACAAGCAAGTCCAGTTTGTCGAAGCAGTGGGTGTGTGCGTGGATAGGTGGATGGATGGATGGATGGATGGATGGATGGATGGATGGATGGATGGATGGATTATTCCACGAACTGACTAAAAATATGAAAAATGGATGTTGCATCATGCTTTTATTCTATTCATCACGATTCTATGAGATGAGGAAAAGTGGCAGAGCTGCAGAAGGTTAAGTCCCAAATACCTGTCAGAAGAGAGAACAGATCTGGGATTTAGGCTCTAGGAATGGAAACACTCAGCAGGATTCCCAGGTAAAAGCAGCATTGTCCTATTCCAAGCATGGAAAAATCATAATTTAAATCTTAAAACTGGCGAGCTGCCTTTTAATCAGAGAATCTGGTTATTTTTTCTCTTTGCCATCAGTTCATGCTCTCGACTTCCTATAGTATACTCAGGTCTACATGCAGGTCTACTTTAAAATATTCTCCTCAGCCATGGAAGTACATTAAAGTTTTCTTTAATTAAATTAAAATTTAAATAATTAAAGTTTTCTTTAATGTACTTCCAAAATGTAAAGTTTTCTTTAAAAAAACAACATCAACAACAACAACAAAACAAACAAAAAAACCCTGAAAAACCCTGCTGTTCTTCCTGTCTCTAGTTTAGCTGTTGGAGCTTTAAGTAAGGTTCTACTCTTAATCTGTGCAATAAAATCTCAGGAATGTAAAACATTTGGCTATGCCTTTTAAAATCTTCCCTTCACCCTCCATCTCACTCTTAAATGAAATAGATAGTTAAACTAAACAATTTGTAAGCAATGAAGGCAGGACATCCAGCTCCTGAAGCAATAATAGAGAGGTTATCAGCTGCCCACCATGTTAATTGTGAAGTCAGACAGGTAACTGCATGATGTTCATCTGGCAGAAAAGAAGGTTGAACTTCATATACTAAACCCACCTGATAAATTCTCAGAAGCCTGCTGCCGGTACAGCCAGTGCTGCAGCCTCTGCCAGATGAATTTTAGCTCAGGTACATGTAATCTTGGAAGTACCATCTACTCTGGCTGCCAGTCTCCCTAATACAGGATCCAGGCCTTACCTGTGATCCAGGTCTTTCGTCTGTATACAAAGCTGCTGAATCCTGAACAATAAACAGTAGAAAGGTGGCAGCACTTCTACATTTTCCAAACTTCACCATGAACCAATAGCATAGACAGAATCTTCAGTACCTTCCCTTGGTTTCTATTATGTGACAGCTAAGACCGTGACATTGTCTATGTTAAATGTGATATTGGAGGAAAAAAAAAAAAAAAATACTAAGCTAGTTAAGCTAGTTTCCAGACTCCTTCAGTCTGTCTTTTCACCTTTACAAAGGTAACGAAATAATTTTGCTGCTTGACCATTTAGTCCTCCCCAAAGACCAAAATAATTTCTCAGTCTAAGACCCAATCTTCACTCCTTCCTGGCCAACTCCAGAATGTACAAATATTAAGTGCAAAACTAATTGAAGGCAAATGGAAATGGGTATTAGCAGACCTCTGCTGAAGGACCTATATAAAGGCTAATGAAATAAAACCAGTCTTTTTTGTTAGTATTACCCAAGAGGATCATTTCTTGTTGAGCACTGACATTCCTGTATATGAAGTATTCAGTACAAAATCTGCTTCCACATTCTAAGCAAAATGTCTCTGTGAACAGAAAGCTCTCCTGAGATTGAAAATGCTGATGCTGCAGCAATAAAAAGCTAGGGCATAGAAGACTTTATCTCATGGTGAGTCTCTTATGAGAAATCCTGTAAGGGTTATGTCTGCAGTCTGCATTTGTTTGGAAAGGTCCACCTTTTTTGTTTTGTTTCTTGTCTGTCTCTTCCTTATCAGATATAGGAACTGTTGTTACATACAACTGCTGTTGTATGCCATCTTTTTTTTCATTCTACAGCTTTAGTTTCTTCTCTAGCTCTCTTCTAAACAAAGCAGATACTCTTCCAAAATTCCAGATACAACCAGAATGTATTATTACTGTGTTGTCCAGTAGCATCCAGAGAAGTAGCCTCTGTAGTGTCATTCTGTGCATGCTCAAACTGAGGGGTCACCCACTGGAAACAGTTTACAAGAGAAATGCACCAGCAAGGCTAAAGGACCAACACCAGTTGTCACTGATGTGAGGAACAAGGGCATGAGTTTCTCAGAGCTATACCAGAAGACTGTGATAACATCCCTGTGGGCAGGGACATCCTATTGCTACGGGCCCTGGTAGCAAGTGTTGCTCTTTCTTCTAAGCCTTCTTCTTATAGCAAAAGGCCACAGTGAGATCTTCTCACTGTGGCCTTTTGACCTGATCCCAGGTCCTTCCTGGGGATACTAGTGTATGTTCATACACTAGTATCCCCCAGACCTTCCCAGGTCTGCTTTCAATCTATTCATCACCCAGTCTCTATTTATATTGGGATATCCATAACTCAGGAGTAGACCTCTCTGAACTTCAAGAGTTTAGTAGCTTGTCAACTACACCAGCCAATTCCCTCAGAATCCTGGGTTGCTTCCCATTGAGTCCCATGGCCTTGTCTTTGTTCAGGTTTCCCAGCTGGCCTTGAGTCTGATCATCATTTCTTCAGCCCCCGCTTTGGGGTTCAGGGACTTGAGAGATGAAGGAAAATTTCTGAGTACCTCAGTGTTCTGATTTTGGTCACTGCAACAGAGCATTTCCATCTTATTTCTCATGCACAGCTCTTTGCATTTGAAGATTCAATCCCAGAGAGAATCTCTGCAGATTTGTTTATAAATGCATGTTGTTAGGAGTTTATAACATACCCTGAATATCAGAGGCATCAGCATTACCAGTGGAAGTTAAAATCATCCAATATGAGACAATGGCTTAGAACTGAACTGAGTCAGAACATTAGAAAATGTTTCATAGATTTCTTAAATTGTGAAAGCTTTCTCCTCAAGTTGTCCACTTCTCTTATTGCCACTCATTATACTTATTGCCACATTTAATCCTCAGTTCACTCCAATATTTACGTTAAATCTGCTAATGATACTATAATGAGTTGTGTAACTCATTTTTACAGGGAAAATAAAAACCTCATGTGTATCCATGCTTTGTTTCTTAAGGAGCTATAAAAAACTTCTATATTATAATGAAATTAGAGCAAGATGAGATTGCATGTAGGAGAGAAAAGACCTGGGTTACATTAGGGAAGTTCACCATAGTGCACTGCACAGTCAAAAAGTGGTGTAAACAAACATCATCAGAACTGTCAAAAATCTGAAGTTGAAAGAGGTCATGGCTGTCTCCAGATTTATCTGCATTGAAACTGGATTGGCTCTGTTACAAATCCTTCTCACAGGTTCACATGGCAGATGGATGGAAAGCAAGCTCATTTCTAAGCCCATAAAACCTACTTTGCACTGGCCTAGCAAAGCCACACTGTGTGCAGTGTGTCACCATGAAGTGCACCATTCTGAGTAGATTCTCTGAAAGCTAAGAGAGTTGTGGAGGATTTTTAAGTGTATTTTCTCCAAGTCATGACCAGACTTCAGGCTGCCCAGAGCGGTTGTGGAGCCTCCTTCTTTGAAGACATTCAAGACCAATCTGGACATGTTCCTATGTGATCTGTTCTAGATGATCCCACTCAGGCAGGGGGGTTTGGACTGAGTGATCTCTCGAGGTCTCTTCCAGCTCCTAATATTCTGTGAATCTGTGAATCTGTGTGTGAATCTGCTTCTCTATCTCTTCCCTTCTGATTCCTCAAAACTTATAAAAATGAAATTTTATGGAGTCTTCATTTGTCTCAGCAATGTGGCTGAAAGTAAACATCAGTTATTAAAATAATTAGACAGAATAAAATATCCAAGCTGATTTATAAATACTGATGGGTACCACAATCTAAATTTCTCTGGGGGACACATAGTAGAAGTTGTGGTTCAGCAGAGCCTTTACTCTATGCTAGTGTCTACTTCTTCAGCTTCTACCAAGTCTCTGCAGAGGGTGATCTATTGATTGATTTTTGTTTGTCTTCCCAAGTAAATGTTGCACATGATGGAGCCCTGCTTTTCTGAAGATGGTTGAACACTTGCCTGCCCATGGGAAGAAGTGAAATAATTAATTTTCTTCCTTTGCTTGCACATGTGGCTTTTGCTTTACCTGGTGTCTTTATCCTAACCCAGGAGTTTTCTCAATTTTACTCTTCTGATTCCTTCTTCCACCTCACCAGGGGCGGGAACTGAGAGGTTGCATGGGGCTTAGCTGCCAGCTTGGGTTAAACCATAGAATCATAGAATCATCAAGTTTGGAAAAGATCTTCAAGCCCAACCATCACCCCTACACTACTGTAACCACCAAACCATGACACCCCTGTAACTGATTTTTAGTGTGGAGAGAATGGAGGCAGTGAGTTCCCTGCCTTTAGGAATCTCAAATGAATCCTTTTCTACAGGGCATAGAAATATCTTCCTCCGAGTTAAATATTTTAAAAATACAAACCTTTGATCTCCATGTCATACAGCTTTTTATAAAAAAACATAGTTGCGTGAACATGTTTTCAATCTTAAAAAAACTTTATGTGTTTATTCTTACAGCAACCAGGGTGGGGACAGGAGGCAAATCGCAAGAAAATAAAGAAGTATTTTCAACAAGCAACCTTCTCCTTAATTTTAAAAACATTTTTAAGTAATTGAAGGATTCTTAATGGGGGAATTTGCTGAAGCTGGGGAAATGCCATGTGCCTATGTTGTCTGTTTTAACATATACCAACTGACAATTGTAAATAGAATAGCTTCATTGCTTTGCTGTAGGTTCCAGTCAGATGTTGCACCTTGTTGACAGAGGAACTCTGAAAGAGAATGTTGAGAGAGGAATATAGCATGTAAATGTGGAGTACAGTCTCACAAACGTACCATGTGAAAGCTGTTTTCTGCATAGCCAGAACTTCTGTGTTCAGTGTTACTCTTAGGGAGCCTTTCTAGCTATAATTTCTTCTGAGACAAAGAAAAAATGGTGTTTAGTGATAGCAAGGCTTAGTGCTTTGAAGCCCTTGTTCAGATGCTTACATAAGTAGTCTTGTCTTCAAAAGTTAGAAGCCCTTAGACACTCTGGTGAGCAAACAAAGCCTTACTCTGTCAAAACATCTCATAATTACATATCAAGGCTTCTGTTCCTTAAGAGTAGACCCCCAAAACTGACTACTTCTCAAAAAACACCCCCCATAAACAAAAAAACAGATCACTTCGGTTTCTCTTTACTTTTAAGGTCAGATATGGCAGTAGAAAAAGGAGGAAAATTCTTAACTGATCTCTTCAGCACTGGAGATTAGAAAAAGAATTGAGTAATGGGCATGTCACAGGCTTGAATGAATTAAGCTAGTAAAATGTTTAAGTGTCTGAAGAGAGCTATCATAGCCAGTGCTTTTGTAAATGGAGTGCTTCCAAAGGAGGGCCACAAAAATGATCAAAGGGCTGGAGCAACTCTCCTATGAAGAGAGGTTGAGAGAGTTGGTCTTGTTCATCCTGGAGAAAAGAAGGCTTCATAAAGACCTTAGAGTGGCCTTCCAGTACCTGGCAGGTGTCTATTTGAAAGCTGGGGAAGAATGGTTCATGAGGCCATGTAGCAATAAGACAAGGGGTAATGGTTTTAAACTAGAAAAGGGGAGATTTAGGTAGGATATTAGGAAAAGGTTCTGCAATATAAGGGTGGTAGATCACTGGAACAGGTTGCCCGGGGAGGTGGTGGAGACCAAATCCTTGGAGATATTTGAGGTCAGGCTTGATAGGACTCTGAACAACCTGACATATTCTAGGGAAGACGTCCCTGTTTACTGCAGAGGGTTGGACCAGATGACATTTAAAGGTCCCTTCCAATCTAACACATTCTATGTTCCTATAATTCTAAGCTACATGAACAGCTAAGGATACTTTCCCCAAAGTGTTTGGTGCTTTTTTTTTCTTTTTAAAACTTTGTTGTCTAATTTCAAAGCAAATAATATTTCAACCCATTCACCTCAATACAAGAAATACATTAACCTCTCAGAGTGTGTCCAGGGGAGGGCTAGAAACTGATCATAGGGATGGATTTTGTAACTAAAAGAGGGTAGATGCAGGTTAGCTAAAAGGAAGACTTTATGATGAGCATGTTGAAACACTGGAACAGATTGTCCAGAGGGATAGTAAATGCCCCATCCCTCGAAACATTCAAGGTCCGGTTAGACAGAGCTCAGAGAAACCTGAGCTAGATTGAGACGTCCCTGCTCAATCCAGGAAGCCCACTCATTCCAGCTCAATCCAGGACATGGCCTCTAGATGACATTTAATGGCCCTTAAAATCCAAATCATTCTATGATTAAATTATTAGAATATTCCAGGCAAACTCATTTGTTATAATGAAAATATCATCATGAAGAGAATATGTATCTCCAAGTGAATTTTCCACTAGAAATAAAACTTCTACATAGTTTTACACACACACACACACACACACACACACACACACACACACACACACACACACACACACTCTCTCTCTCTCTCTCTCAATAGCAAGAGTGGGCTTTTTTATAGAGAGGAAAGAAATTAAATAAATGAAAAATGGAAATAAATTGAAGAAGTCTATCTACCAAACCTATCTATCAACAGTTACATTAATTATCTACCTAAATATTTGTAAATACCTAATAGAAGTAATTAAAATAAAACATTCCCCTTTTAGGAATTTGCCATTAAACTTTCAGTCAGATACTTAATTTGCTTTGCTCTACTTTTCTTATCACCTTCAAGATTTTCCACACAAAATCTCTCTCTTTAATGTACTAGAACTTTGTGATGTTCTTGGCAATATGAAGCAATTTTAAGGCATCCAAATATACTTGTCACCAAAAGTAGCATCTTTTCTCTTCTATGAAATTTATCCCTATGTTAATTAATCATGCTCTGTTGCTTTAAGATATTTAATATTATTAAAGTCTTTTTATTAAAGTCTTTTATTTAAGACTAGAAACTTGTGACAATGACCGTTCCCTGTACAAACATGTTCTCTGTTTAGAAGCAATATTGAAAGCTACACAGGTGAATTTGAAGGTTTTGGTTAAACCATTTACCTAACCAGTTAAATAGATATAAAAATACAAGAAGGGAAATTGCAGATCAAAAGAAGAAATATCTCTTTGGTTTTCTCAGCAGCAACCATCATTCCAGAGGAAGACTGGCAGCATTGCCTTAATTAGATCGGAGTTTCTTTTTGTTAGGTTAAGGGCAACTTCAGAATAAAATATGTGAATGCCTTACATCCACAAGTATCAAAACATAATGCTGCTACAGTCTACAGATGAAAGACCCTTTTATTTCCTTTCAGCAGCACTGGTCACCACCAATATTGACATCTTAGTTGCGGTCCAGAAGTAGTACATGGATGACTTGGTGATTCTTTTCTGCTCTTTCTTTCACTTCTGGGATCTTTAATGTCTTGGCTGATGTGTCCCAATAAAGAAGGATTTGCAGCACTCACTTGAAAGAAGAATTTGTTACCCATGATTAGCAGGAATACTGGGCCAACACAGTGATGAAGTACTCTTCGAATGCCATAAAAGAAGAAATAATTTGCTCCAGTGTGGAAGAGTGAAACTTTCATTTCCAAATACTGGAAGAAATGTGGAATCTGATATCTTAGTTTCTCCCTGCTGACAGTGTTTCCTTATGAGGAGCTGGGCTGAGAGCAAAGCATGTATGAATGAGGAAAGAGCAGGGCAACAGCTAGTTCTTGCTGGAACTATTTACTACGTAGTAACCAGCCAAGCAGCAGCTAACTGAATAAGGGACAAGCTTAGGCATCTGGAAATTTCTCACAGCACAGAAAAGAAACATCATGTACCTGGTTTTGTTCAGTCACACACTCAGTCTTTTCAGCTGGCAGTGTAGAATGGAGTAAATTTCTATGAGACTTCTACAGAAGTGGGGTTTCATTCAGATTCTGGATGTTTTCTATCTTCTGGCTATTAATGACTTAATTCATCACTCCGACAGACACTGTATAGAAAGAGCACTGCATGTTCCAAACACACAGCAAGCTAAGTGTATAGGAGGATGAAATGAGACCAGGAAGGCTAACAATATAGCCAATGTTACAAAGCAGGTTAAGGTAAATAAGAGCAAGGAGCTGCTAGAAGCTTCCCCCAGGGCCAACGGAGTAAATATCAGCTGGCTCAAGGCCAGACTCAGCATTCACTAAGGACAAACCAAAGACACTCATAGTGCCTCTGTGAATCACATTTAGGAGAAAAAAAAATGTAATCAGCTGCTTTTTGCATCTAGAGAAGGAAGTGAGAAGATGTAAGAAAATCTGCAGACACCAAGGTCAGTAAAAAAGGGCAGGAGGAGGCGCTCCATGTGCTAGAGAGAATCCCCCTGCAACCCATGGAGAAGACTATGGTGAATCAGGTGTCACCCCACAGCCCATGGAGGACAAAGACACGCCACTTGCAGCCTCTGGAGAGGCACTTGGACTTCCAGGTGCCTCCAAGAGTCCACCATGGAGCTAGTGGAGGAATATAATAGAATCTGTGACCTACTTTGGAGCAAGCCCCTGACAGCACCTGCCGCCTGTGGAGAGAGCTAAGAGGCAGAGAGAGAGAGATACAGAGACCCACATTGGAGCAGGTATGCTGGGGAGGCTTGTGACTGCNCATGAATAAAGTGAAGTCTGCAAAGAAGAAGGGGGAGGGGGGTAGTGTTTTAAGAGCTTCTCATTACCCAATGCTGGTTTCTCTGTTTGTGTGGTATAATAAATTGGAGAGTTTTCTTGCCATTCTTCTGTGCCGAGTCTGTTTTGCCCATGACACTAATTGCAGAATGATCTCCCCCTGTTCTTATTTTAACTCCAAAGCCTCTCAATATATATTTTCTCCCCTGTCCAGCTAAGAGGGGAGTGATAGAGTGGCTTTGGTGGGAGTCTGGTCTCCAGACAGGATCAAACCACCACAGATCTCTTCATTCTTTTCTACACACAACAGTAATGATTTAACTTCCTAAACACTTGTGGAAGGATATGTAAATAATCTCCTGAGATGCAGATCAGAAACAATCCACAGTTTAGGAAAAAACAAGATTAAACCAATTTGCCTTACAAGTAGTGCTGTTGCACACACTGGAATGCTTTTCTATTGCCTACCTTGGCTCTGTGTCCTTCAAATTGATGGTTCATCAGATACAGAACTCATATTTTAGCATACCTGAGAGCTTAGTACTCTGATATGTCTTCTTTGAGGCTATCCAACACCATCTGCACGCTCTCAGAGCAGTTTCTAAGACATCTGGAGAAATAACCTACTGCAAACTGACTTCCAGAAGGTGACAAAAAAAGACCTGAATATAGGTTTCAGAAAGCCAGTATGACTACCTCTTTAGACTGAGGTCATTGTGGAAAGCTAGACAGCTAGAAGTGCTCCACCAGTCCCATACAATTGGTTTGATGTGGTCATTATCTCCTCTGATCTGATGTCTAAGGCAATGCTCTTCAATTCCTTCTGAGCCCCCATAGTATGGTAAATGCATATTTCAAGCTTTTATTTACCACAGTCTTTCTCACAACAAGTCTTGAACAACTAAATATACAACTAAATAAGAAAATAAAACAATTTTCTGACCAAGCCACTAAAACTATGAGCTGTCCACCTAAGCTTTTTTACCCTTTGTCTTATTTCAGAAAAATAGTATCTCAAATGGAGCCTACCACATTTAAGTCAGTAGTTTGCCTTGTGATAAGTGGCCTCCCCTTGTTGTTTCAATGGGTATGATTCCCTTAGCAATTTTCTTCTCTGACTCTCAAATCTTAGTATTTACAGTACAACTGGAGGGACTCCAGACTTTACTGAATGATGGGGTGTCAGAACATGTTTTTCTACCTCCTCTAAATGTCACAGGAGCAGCATAAGCCCACCAAGACTGTGTCACTGTAGAAACAATGAACTGTACTAACAGAGCATTTTTCATCTACAGTAATAATTAGCAAGGCCTCTGTTTCAACTGTACTTAGAATAAACAGCTAAAATAAGTCCATAAAAATCCCAAACTAGCAGGTGATCCAAACATTAAAAATACAAACATGATTTTACTGCTACATTTTACAGCATGTTTCTGTTATACTTGTTTCAGTCCTGCAAGATTTAAAGACAGTTTTCAAGAAATAGAAATATGAAACAAGATGTGTTTAGACACAGCTTCAACTCAGAAATAACCGTGCTTCTTTTTTCTCTTTCAGACTGAACTGCTTCCCTGGAGTGTTTGCAACACTCCAACACAACAGTTCAAATGTCCTCCATTCTCTTCCAGAGAATTGGCCACTACAACCAACTACATTTCAACTAATTCACATAAATACCCAGAAACAACAAAGCAATTTCAATATGGACTTTGGATAACAAGTCTCTTTGCAGAAGAGCTAACACATAAACTTCCATCCAGACCACCTGATTATAGCAACCTCATGCTATCACAACATCCTTGAAAGAGAAGTTTTTGCGGCTACGTTAAATATTCTGAAAGTCTGAAAACCAGCACATTCTCAGTCCCAAGGAAGAGCCTAAAGTCTGTATATGCTTGCATTTGTGACTAGACTCTTGGAGAATCATCATAGCTTTGTCAATTTTGCATCTGCATATGTGCAAATATAATGATCACCTACTTTTAAACAATTTTTGTGGGGTTTTGCATTGATATAATGACTGAGAAGTGTCTTAAACATGATTTATTCCATCATTAGACCATAATCTGATCTTCTGATTTCTTTTTTTTTTAATATCATAGAATAATAGAATCAGTTGAAAAAGACCTTTAAGATCATCGAGTCCAACCATCAATTCTCTGATGCAAGTTTCCATATGTATGTTCTCAAACAGTCATATATGAATACAGAAGGTCAACTGACTCCCTGCCTACCACCATGCCATCTCCTCTCCCCAACCCTTTTTGTGAGGGGAGTGATACCACGACTAGTCTTTCGACTTGTTCTACTTCTTTTATGTTTTAGTGCCCAGGGCAATAGAGAGAAAATAACCTTTCTAAAGCAAGGATTGCAAATCTGTCTGATTCCATCTGAACCCAGCCATTAGAAAAACTTTGGGAACTTCATGACTCAACAGGTTCAAATGATTTTGATTGCTTTCTGGCAACTGAGGATTGATTTAAAAGGATTTTTATTCTTTTTGTCTTTTCTGCTGGAAATATTTTAGGCTAATCAACCCATTGGTGGACTGCAAAGAAATTGCAGACTTTTTCTGCTCTGGGATGACTTTGACAAAAGCACATTTTGCACGTGCACTGTGTGAGGCAACTGCAGAATCTCCAACCCAAACAAAACATTCCCCAGAATCTTCATGATTACAGAATGTTTGGATGGGAAAGGACCTCAAAGGGTCCTATCTAATTTCACCTCTCCTGCAGGAACACCCTCTACTAGATCAGGTTGCCTAAATCTCCATCCANCCTATCTAATTTCACCTCTCCTGCAGGAACACCCTCTACTAGATCAGGTTGCCTAAAGCTCCATCCAATGTGGCTCTGAACACTGCCAGGGATGGGGCAGACACTGCTCTGGGCAACCTGTGCCAGGGCCTCACCACCCTCACAGGGAAGAGTTTTTTCTGTGTATCTAATCTAAATCCACCCTCTTTCAGTTTAAACCCATTACGCCTTACTCTATCACTACACTTTCTGGAAAACAGTCCCTCTCCAACTTTCCTGTAGACCCCCTTTAGTTATTGGAAGGCTGCAATAGGATGTCTCTGGAGCCTTCTCTTCTCCAGGCTGAGTAAAGCTAACTCTCAGTCTGTTCTCACAAGAGAGATGCTTCAGCCCTCTGACCATCTTCATGGCCTTCCTCTGGATTTGCTCCAACAGGTCCATGTTTTTCTTGTACTGAGGACCCCAGACTTGTACACCAGGTGGGACCTCACCAGAGCAGAGGAGAGGGGCAGAATCACCCTCTACTGGACGTGTTGTTTTGATGCAGCCTTGGACACAGATGGCTTTCTGGGCTACATGCATAGAGTGCCAACTCATATTGAGTATTTCCTCCACCAATATCCCTAAGTCCTACTTCTCAGGGCTGCTCTCAACACATTCTCTGCCCAGTCTGTACTTGTGCTTGGGACTGTGCTGATCCACACACAGGACCATGCACTTGTCATTGCTGAACTTTATACACTTTGCATTGGCCCATCTCTCCAGCTTGTCAAGGTCCCTCTAGATGGCATCCCTTCCCTCCACTGTGTTGACCACACCATACAGCTTGGTGTCATCAGAAAACTTGCCGAGGGAGCACTCAATCCCACTGTCCATGTCACCGAGAAAACCACCACTGGTCTCATTACCAAGCTCTATCGAATGCTACTCATCACTGGTCTCCACTTGGACAGTCAGCCATTAATCACAACACTCCGAGTGCAACCATCTAAACAACTCCTTCTTCACTGTGTGGTCCATGTGTTAATTCCATGTCTCTTCAATCAGAAACAAGGATATCATAGGAGATCGTGTCAAATGCCTTGCACAATTTCAGATACATGACATGTGTCACTCTTTCTTTCTCCACCAATGCTGTAACCCTATCATAGAATGCCATGAAATTTGTTAGGCATGATTTGTTACGCCATGTTTGCTGTCACAAATCACATACCTTATTTTCCACATACCTGAGCATAGTTTCCAGGATGATCTGATCTCTGGTCTTGCCGGGCACAGAGGTGAGGCTGACTACAGATCTTTCGTTCTACAGATCTTTCTCTTTTCCTTTTTTAACACAATTAGTAATATCATGTTAGAAATTATATATTAAGTATTCTGATGTTTTTCAAGAGAGGGTTTTAATTGTTGTCTTATATTTAGTTAAGGAAAGGCCTTTCCATACTCCCACATATTTTAGACATGCATTCATCTTAAGGAAGATCTGCAGCACAATATAATAGGAATTACTATACTATTGCAGTACTTTCTGCATAGAATGATTATATATTGTTATTTGAGATGTTTTCCTGCTATTTTTTTAAAATGTGATGAATGTTTCTAACTGCATATGTTTATAGTATCTCTCTTTTATTACCACCATTACCAGCTTACATAGGTAATACAAAAGCAAGCACATCAACAAGATAATGGGTTTAGGGTTTTTTTTCCGCTCCTTGGCAACTGATGGATACAGAATAAATATTTTGGAATTATGTAACAGACAAGCAGAGGGACAATCCGTTCTGAATGTGTTATGTGAACAATAATCCAGTAAGAAATGTTGTGGACTGAATCTGTGCATACATCTGATTTCAAGCCATCCATAGTGTTAAAAGAGTTAGACCAGCTCTTATTAGCTTGAAAAGCAGTGGGTGTTACAGACAGGTTTCAGGAGATAGCTTCTTTTTGCAGAATTGAGAGGAGAAATCATCATTCTGCATTGGAGCTTGTCTCTTGTCCTCTGGACCCATTGTGTATAGAGGTCATCAAAGGCATCATGGCAGCTTCACCACTCCTTGGCACATGGTGTTAATAGAATGGGCAAAGCACTAAATGATTCTTCTCATTTCCTTTCAGGAAAAGAAAACCAAGATGCAGATAATTTTTTTTTATATAGTATTTAGAAATTGTTCGTCTATTTCTTGGATGATTCTGATCTTAGCATATGTAATGAACAGACTACTCCTTCTGCTGCTAATCCTAGACAACACAGAATGTGTGAAAGCCTTTCTGTGTCCACATCCATCTGCCACAGGTCCTGCACCATGCTATGTGCAACATTACCCTTCCCTGCCAGACACACAGTGTCCAACTTCAAGAGTTACAAACCTCATGTTTTTTGTCAAGACCTTCAGTACTACCAGGAACACTGGCAGACCTTTTTATCTACGAGAAACTTACCCTTGCCAAGGAGCACAGGCAGCCTCCTGTTTGCTATTCCCTGGATTCCTTTCATTTAGTGGTCAGCATTCTTCAACCATTTGAGGAGGAGCTCTGCTTTGCAGAATTGTCCATACCCATGTATAAATGGGATATATTTGCATCTGATTTGGCTTATTTTTATCTGAATCAACATGTTTGTAACACAAGTTTTTGTCTAGCCACACCACAGTACTTATGGGGACTACAACAGGAGAAGGCTGAATTATACATTTATTTGTTGGAGGGTAAAATGGAACCATTTCAGCTGCTCTTAGAGAAGCAGAGACTCCGATGTTTCAAAATGCAGAAGTCCAAATAAATAAACAAATACATTTTGTGCAGTCTTCCATTAGGAACACATTGACAGACTGCAAATATCTGAGGCCAATCCTAAACCAGGTTGCCTCATGCCATAAAACACTACTTTCCAGTGATTTCTCCTCATTACAGAACTCACTTTCAGAGAAAGGTCCCTACAAAGGTATAAGACCAACATCTTGTGACCTTGCTGACATAAGCATGTAAATTATAGCAACACTGGTCATCCACACAGTGCCTTATATGTCTCCAGTCAAAACATCCTCACACAGCCTTAGTGCCATCAAGTAGATATGATAAACAAACAGTTCAGAGGTGCCGGTTTTCCCCCATCAGAACCACAGCAGTTACTTCCAGATTGTGTGGAAGAAAAGGTCAAAGTTGGCTCACCTCTGAAAGACAGCAACGCTGCTCCTCATCTTTCCAAACCACCTATATATTACCACATCTCCACAGTGCCAGCCCTACCCATGCTGGAGAAAGACACAGATTCCCGTCGGGTTTTCTCTGTGAAAATAGTCAGTCAAATTAAAACCCCTCAGAACTGCTATTGGGCAGGAATTTCTTACCATGTGTCAGCTCTTCTGTATTGCTGATGGTCTCTCCTCCCTTTCACCACTACATTATGAAGAACCATAAAATTGTAAATCTCAGGGTGTTTTGCATTGCTTCTGCAAACAATGCAGCACGCAAACTGCTCTGGGGCAGCACTCAGGTGTATATAAGGCAGCCACCTGACAAGAGAATAGAGGATTGATTTTCCTTCAAGCCCTCTGACTCTTTGAGAAGTATTTGCAAAAAACACAATCTGCTCAGAGACAGCAAAACAGGTTTAGCCCCCCAAGTGAGCACTTAGCTTGTTCATCCAGATCTAACTGCGGCTTTTCTAAAGCTTCACAGCTCTGCAGTGTAGCATTGCAGTCTTACACTACAGCCTCCAAAGTCTGCATTGAGAGATGATGACTATGCACTGCAGTGTGGCGCTCTCCTGCCACAGCACTGCAGTCTGTGCAGACTATATAAAGGACAGTAACAAAACAAGAGTTTCTGGCAGAGCTCAGTATCTTGTTTAACCTCAAGGACATTGCTTTGTTGCAGCAGATCTTCATTGTTTTAATGCAGTACTCCAAAAATGGAGTGCTATTGCTTTGATTTTGATTTTGATAAATTGACTATGTGTTTAAGAATTTACTCTAAGATGACAGTGAGACTGTGGAATTTCTGTACCATATTTAGCCTTTTCTCTCTGATGGAGGGAAGTTCTTGGTGCATCTTCTCAGCACTGAATAGTTTTCCAGGTGAAACTGGAGATACAGCAAATAGTATGTGGACTTGCATGACCCATATCATACAGTCAGCTGGACTGGTGGGTCAGAATATCTGGTAACACCTGACCAAGCACAGTGTGTCACTTGGAAAACCACTCCATGATTCTCCTTGTTCACTTACTATTCACCTTCATATTGCACCATTTCTATTGCAACTAACCGAGCTGTGCTCTGCAAGGCCCATCTGATGGCATATAGCTTAGAGTGTAGAAGCAGGCCAAGGACTGAAGCCTGAGGAGTGCAGCTGTTCCTTGCCTAGCTCTGTGTTAAGAGGGATTTGACTGAAAGTGCAGAAATGTTCCAAATAGAATATATAATGGCATATAAAGGCAAATATTATTAAAATATTTATCTGTTCTTGATTAAAAAATCTAAATACAAGACATGAGTATGAGGGCACATGAAAGAAATACTGACACATGCAGTCACATGAACTTAGCAAAACACTCTTTCCTATATTACAAGAAAAATAGACTTGTTGGCTACAAGCTGATGAACTTCATCCTCTCCTAAAGTCTGTGGGATTGCCCCATATTCTAACTCTCGTGGTTTGAGTCTAGTGATACTACAAAGAGAATCAAAAGGTACAGAACCAAAGGAAACTCAAAATATACTCTAAAGCCCATCTTGCCATGCTGTCAACAGTCAAAAGAAACACTCTCCCCTCTAACACAGGGCAAAGACATATACAATGTGTAAAACTGAGACTCCAAGCACTGATATAGTTGAAGAGTTTGCATCCTTGAATTAAATCTTCATACTTAGCATGAATAAAATATTCATGCTTAGCATTCATTCCTGATTCTTAATGCTGAGTCTGATAACGAGATGCAAAAGAGTAGTCAAGCACTTTCAGGAAATACCGTGTAACAGATTGATTTCTCTTATAATAACTTGGTATTTCAATAGCTCAAACTAGCACTATTTATGGAGTCATTCACTAATGCTGCTTAAGTATTCTCAAAACAGAAAAATCTGTCAAGTTGAACTCTTGCAAACTGGGAAAAACAAAAGTAATCTCAAAGTCACATGCAGAAATTACTATGGAGAACAGCTCACTGGGTTTCTTCAGCCCACAGGACAGACTTCTGCGAGCTATGAGAAATGTTCATTGTATTTGCCATGATAAATATTTATTTTAGCTGAGGCTCTGGGTTTTTTTTTTCTACCTGAATTTCACAGCACAGAAAATCTGGATGCATTTTTGTTCTCATTTTCTGGTATGGGTGTTTCCTCCACAAGCTTTATCATGCTTATCTTTGACTTCAGAAAGGCAGCACAGATCATCCTAAGTCACTTCATTTGGTTTGTTCTGCCTTTCATGACTGAAAATGTGCTTCTCTTGTCTGACCTGACAAACTGCTAGATCAGTATTTCATCCTTCTACTTGCAGGTCTATCAAAATGCTAAGTACTGCACAGACAGGGTATGATGATATGAAAGAGAACCACAACTCTGTCTTCAGAAAGCTATGTCACCTGTTACTTTCTCTCTACCTCAGCCCCTCAATGGTCACAGCAGTGCAAACGGTTACAAAATTTGTTTGGTTTTGTGCTTAGATCTTCTGGATACAGCAGTGGGAGGACGAGAAGTTCTCAAAAGGATAGTTTGTAGTCATGCACAGATTGAGATCATCAGTTGCCACAGACCAGAATAATATAGCACCTTGGTGAAAGAAGCTGTCACCAGCTCACTTCATCACTTTCTATCATGCTCAGAAGCAAGGTGCTGGCCTCTTTAAAAACCTCTTCTAGGTCACAGCAAGAAGTGACTGCTGCCTAAGGCACCAGGCTCCATTCTTTCCCACAAAAATTATTTTCCATGTGGAACTTCAGCCCCTCACATTCAAAAGAGCGCCTTATACACATCCTAATGTCCCCTTGTTTTCCTGCAAATATCGCCTTTAAAACTTGCCATAGGGGACAAAAAACCCCAAGAATCTATTACTATGCTAATAAAAAATACCCACTGCTTCCTGTGATGCCACGTCCAATCCCATGATTCTTGTCTTTCCTTCAAATGCGATTATGTCTTTCTGCTCAATGCAAGTACCTGCGTCAATGTGATGAAACCCCCTGTCTGGTAGCACTTCAAGTTACAAGAATACACATAACCAAACAGTTGTGATAATCCATTCTTGATGTCTTAACCAAATTTCATCCAGAATCATGTCAGCAAGACATGGATATAAATGTACTTCTGATGCATTGAAAAAACAGTACTGTTGCTGCTTGAAGTTTAGTGAAGCAAACAGTGATGCTACAGACTGATTCCTATAGATATAAGCAACTTCATCAAGAGAATATTAAAAAAAAACCAAACATGTAGAGGCCAGAAAAGATTTTTCAGAAGCTGTATGCAGAGTAAGATTCCTCAAATAGCTTCCTTTTATAGAATATCCATGATGGTGTCAGGTTAAAAATAAAATTTAAAAAAAAATAAAGTTTATATCATGATCCTGGTAAGTCACAATTGCTTGTTAGAATGTCCAAGTCTCACTGTCTTGCCACACTGGGAAACACACTTCTAGCTGCTGTTCTTCCACACAGAAACTTGATCACATAGTGACAGGAGCACAAGGCACTGGTTTTCAATGCATTTATAAGATCTGAATTGCAGTCCAGGTAGGCAAAAATGTCAGGAGTAAGATACGTTGTATTAGAGAACAGAGTTATAGGGAATCTATTATACCCAGGAAGTATAGGGGATGAATCAGTGTCATCTTTATGGCAGAAGAGATACTGCATCTCCTGACATCCCCATCTATCAATTTCTCTGAGGGTGCCATCCCTTTCCCTAGATAGCTCTCAAATTGCCCATTGGAACTTCTCTCAGGAACTTCACATGGCAAAGCACTGGAGATCTCTTTAGGATCTTCTCTGATACACTGTGATACAGCTGTTGGCATTTATCATGAGAGCATGCCATATAGAAAGAGGCACATCAGAGATACCTCCTTTGTAGGTACCCAAGCAGACATGGAAAGCCTTTTTTTTCAAGACTAACATAGTGCAAAGACTACTGTTTGCTGAAGCTGGACATCCAGAGCAGTAGAATGCCTGTGGAAAAGCTCTCAGCCACAGTGAAACACTGCCTGTTGCATTACAACTTTGAGGACTGCATCATCAGTCCTAACTTCTAACACCTTCTGCACACAGACCTGCATTCAGAGATACAGCTGCATCTGCTGACAGATGGGGATTTTTCCCATCAGGCAGGTTCATTCAGATTATGCCTATGCTGACCTGTTTTATTTGTCTCTCTTAATATGAGCTGAATCACAGCACTCTAGGGAGAAGTGCTGATTTCTCCTACAGATTATGGCAAGAGATTAGGGAGATGTAGATATTCACAGGCATGGACAGAACAGGCAGCTCCTTGCCAAGCTTGTCCTCTGCAGCACAGGTCCCTGCAAGCTGTGTCTCTCAACTGGTTCCAGCTTTTTGCAGATCCATGTTCATGCCAGATCATCCTTCTGCTGCACAGCCCTCATGCCAAGCCTGAAGTATGTTAAGAGAAAGATTGCCCAACAGTGCTCAGGCCTTTGTGCTCTCTGGCAGAAGAAGCACGGATATTCCTTGAGTTCTTTTTCCTTTGCTGATCAGCTCCAAGACAAGATGCTGTCAGGTTCTAGCCCAAGGGCAAGAGTTCTTAAGAACTTAAAACATATGCATTGCCAGGTATCTTAGGTCTACTGTGGTCGTAAATATCCTGTACACATTAGCTGGGAATATTTAGTTGGACCTGAGAAGTGAAGTTACAACTAAAATAAAATAGGCAGCATAGACAAAGACGTACATCCTTGATACAGACTGTTCTGGTCTGCTGCCTGACAAGAACTCTAAAGTAATTTCCTTGCAACAGAACTGATTAACAGAAAACACATCAAGGCTAATAGGCCTGTAAGTTTGGCATATACATGTGTGTTCACTAAGGTATCAGAAGAAGTGTCACTGTTGCCAGACATCTTCCTGAAGATATAAGACTGCCTGAGCTGGAGAACCTTATACCTGCTTCCAGTAAGCTGTCGAAATGGTGTCACAATGTGGCTGTTCTAACCACAGATTCATGTCAGCGTGGAGATATTGAGACAGTTGAACTCTTCTGCTCTTGGCAAGGGTTGTGTAATATCAAGTCTTCAAATGGCTATTATGTGTGCTGACCTGGGGGAAAAGCATGCAGTTACAACAAATTGCTAGAAGAGACCGATGAAAGCAACACATAAACAGACTTTCAATTGTTCCTAGCCTTTGACATGTACTGGGAGATGTCTCCATCGATTTGATAATCACTTGCACCCAGTGAAAAAAACCTACTGCAACTCTGTTTTCCTCTGGTGCTGAGAAGTATTGGTCTCTTAAGAACACAAGATTCAGGGTGCTCCACATCATTAGGCTGAGAAATGCATTTAGGAGATCTGTCTCCCTTCACAGGCCAGAAGGAAAATGTCTGTAGTTTCTGCCTTACTACCCAGACTCTGCTATGAATAAGCAGGGGAGGAAATTAAATGGAAGCTCAAAAAAAAAAAAAATCTTTATGCAAACCATTTTATTATCACCATATAATTGTTTATTCAACAGCAAATCTTATGCAGGCTACATCCTGGACCAGACCAACTGTCAAGCTGGCATCCAACAGTAAAGCTAATGAGACCCACGCTCATGTTTGTACAGGCACATCCGTCTGATATCTGTGGGTACAAACTGAAAACTTCACATCCAGATGAAGCACATACAAAGCCCACAGGAACCATGTGGTAAATCTAGCATGTCTAGAAAGGCAAGCTAGATTCTTGCAAGATTTTATTTTCCTACCCCAGAAAATCACTGTCAATTCAAAGTATTTACCTTAAAGAGTGGATGGAAAGATACTAAAAGGTAAACAAAGATAATTTTCAGTGTTCCTAAGCAGGAAAAAATAAAAAGGAATTTCATTTAAGGAATGTAAGATAACAATAAAGAGTTATTGCTCATTGTTTAAGGAAGCTTATCGAGTAGACAAATATCTATTAAAAGAAAAGAGAGAAAAAAATTTACTCTGGTTTCTCTACTCAGAGTTCAAAATCTACAAACTGGAGACTGGCTCTTACTGTGTGAATGGATGCTTTCAGAGAGGAGGGCTGTGCTGGATCTCCTGTGATAAACAAAGTCCCAGCAACAGCATTTTTTATGACAAGACTGTGATATGCTTTGCTGGTACATACCTATTCTGGTCTTCAAAAATAGGAACAACATGAACTATTTAGGAAATCGACACCTTAGTTTGAAAAAAAAATAATGGAAATGCCACTATTAACAACTGAAGCATCACAGGGTTGTTTGAGACAGCAAATAAATTTTCTAATTCAGTGGTAACTGAAATGCATTCTTATGCAATCTGGCAAGGGATCAAGTAGCTAGCACACTGATTAGAGGTCTAAGAGGTCTGGGATGTAGTCCAAATTCAGTTACTGCTCTGCCTTATGGCCTTATGCAAGCCATTTCCTCTCCATTTCTCCTCGTGCTTCTTCTAAGCCCTTCTGAATTTACACGCAAAACTTTCAGGACCCAGGAAAGACACCAAGTGTCTGCATATATCTAGCATAAGGGGAGCATAAGATTCTGAGGCAGGGGCTGCAACTGCTGAAGTAGCATAGTGCTTAAGATATAGATATGGATATGGATATGGATATGGATATGGATATGGATATGGATACAAGCAGAAAATGTCCATGGAGAGAAATTGTACTTCAGAGTTCAATATCAGGGAAGGTGTTGAAGTTATGCTTTTGTGACCTTCCTTTTTTAGTCATTATGCCTCAGAGTCTCAGCTAGCCAAAACAGCAGATTGCTTTTAAAATGTCACCTGACGGTTATTTTAACTAAAAGAATCTGCCAAACACTGAAAATTGTATTACTAGGAAATCAAAATCATTAATTTGACATTAAAGTAACCTTTAAAAATCATTCCTCAGAGAATAACCTAACCTTTTTGCTGAAGAAATAAGAAACATACTTTGCACAAGTCCATATTGTAGCTGATACTTCTCATCAGTTAGAAAGACTGTACAGTGAGGGCACCAAGTGCCTTTAACCTCCAAAGGCAGCTAGCTCAGACATATCTGGCTAGATAATGTTCTTTAAAACAGCAAGAGTTTATTTTTCTTAAATACACAACCCTAAATGCCAGGTAGAGGGAAGTATGGGCATCCATTGATTTATCTTCTGCTATTACATTTCACAGTGTGTGCTGGCATTTTTACAGTTAATTCATGAATTTACATTTAAAAAAAAAAAAAGCTGCAGCTGGTATTTAATTGAGGAATAAGTGGGTAGAGTTCTAGCCACTAAAATATCATTCAGAGCTATATTTACATCACATAAGCTAACCAAACTATGTTGACGCCATTTTATTACTTCCCCAGGGAATTTGGCAAGGGGAACAAAAAGAAATACAACAATATACTTCATCCCATTTTTAATGTGTTTCTAACTCTATATTCTTCCATACTTAAAAATTTCTTTTCCTGGTGATGGTGGTAAGCAGCAGGTTGCCGAGTGGCACTATATTCTCATGAGTCAGGAGAGTCATGAAGCACTGTATTCTCATGAGGTGGGAGTCATTGCTAGGCCACTGTCCATCATCTTTGGTAAGTCTTGGGAAACAGGAGAGGTGCCTGAGGGCTGGAGGAAAGCAAATGTCTCTTCAGTCTTCAGAAAGGGAAAGAAGGAGGAACTGGGTAACTACAGACCGGTCAGCCTCACTTCCATCCTGGGAAAGGTGATGGAACGAATTGTTCCATCAAAGGATGGAACAATTTGTTCCATCGATGGAAAGGGCTGTTGGGAGTAGTCATCATGGTTTTACCAAGGGGAGGTCATGTCTGACTAATCTAATAGCCTTTTACAAGGATATAACCGGGTGAATGGATGATGGTAGGGCAGTGGATGTGGTTTTTTTTGGATCTCAGGAAGGCATTTGACACTGTCTCCCACAGGATCCTGCTGGGCAGACTGAGTCGATTAGTGAGGTGGATTGAGAACTGGTTGAAGGGAAGAAGTCAGAGAGTTGTCATTATTGGGTCAGAGTCTGGCTGGAGTCCTGTAACTAGTGGAG
>VXBZ01011614.1:0-10246 GCA_013399135.1 Heliornis fulica | reverse complement strand
AAGGGTGAGTGTCAGGAGGATGGAGCCAGGCTCTTCTCAGTGATGGCCAGTGATAGGACAAGGAGCAGTGGGTCCAAGCTGAAGCATAGGAAGCTCCATGTGAATGTAAGGAAAAACTTTTTCACTGTGAGGGTGACAGATCACTGGGACAGGCTGCCCAGAGAGGTTGTGGAGTTTCCTTCTTTGGAGACATTCAAGACCAATCTGGACATGTTCCTGTGTGGTTTCATCTGGGTGATCTTGTTCAGTCAGGGGAGTTGGATTAGATTGTCTTTCAAGGTCCCTTCCAACATTCTGTGAATCTGTGAATCTGAGAGTTCTTTTCAAATATGGAAAGTAGAGGTCCACACACACACATTTCACAGAATCACAGAATCACGGAATATTAGGAGCTGGAAGAGACCTCGAAAGATCACTCAGTCCAACTCCCCTGCCTGAGCAGGATCATCCAGGGTAGATCACATAGGAACATGTCCACATTGGTCTATTAATGAATTCTGAATGCTGAATGCTGTCTGAGGGGTCCTTTTGGTCAAAAACATTTTTTTCTCTTAGCTTAGATCTGTACCTTAAGAGATTGCAAACATGTTTTGGCAGAAACGGCTCTCCGACATATGTGATCTCTTCTTGAAAACACTGATTGCTGTGGTTCCCAGCTATTTAAGAATTAAGCTCAAGTCCAGCAATTACCGTCTCTCGGATACAGAAAGGCTCCTGAGAAAGAAGCACAATGTTGTGTACAGAATTTGTAACATGCATGACAATAGACTGCAAATACCACAGCTTCTACTCAAACCTTTGTCTTTACAGATGAACATAACATTTCTACAGCCCATTTTATATCTCTCCTAATCCATGAAAGTACACAACATTTTTTTCCAGGGCTTTATAAGAGGATAAGTGGGAAAGATTCTCAGTGATCCTGGAGGATCACTGAGATAAGAGCAGGAAAAGAGGGAGAGAGGCTTAAATATCATCTCATCATTCTTTTTGGGTAACATAGGTTTTTGATGTCTACTAATGCCTCCCTCTGGACTGCAGTCTGAAGGGCGATCAGACTTCCAGTATCAATATACACTGAATCCATGATTCCCTCTATCACAAGGTAATACGGAAATATCCAGAATTTTCTAGTTGTCTGAAATCATCAAAAGATATACTATAAATCACAAAAAAAAAAAAAATCACCATAAATCATTGAGGGTTAAATAGGATGTTTCCCTTGTAGTCTAGTAAAAAATTTGAACGCACGTTCATTTTTTAAATATCCTTACTGACATACATTTACAATAACTGGATAACATTGGCCAGAGCTTTCACCATTGCTGTCTCTTAGGGCAATCTAGTGAAATAGCATGAAGACAAGAGAAGAGTTTTCAGACTTTCATGAGTCATCATCAAAAATCCTCATTGTCTGACAGTTTTATTTATGCTCCCAAGAGCTGTTCTGATGGCAAGATCAGCAACTTGACATTTTTAGAGGTGCCTGAGCTCAAGCACAAGATGAAAATAGCCAAGCAAGAAATAAATTTATTAGTATACATACCAATAGAAATAATTTCAAAATTTGAAACTTGAATGAATCATTCAAATCTAGAGAGTTAACACAATATTGTACTTACACAAATGTTCTTTTCACATAATGAAGTAAAAAGCAAGTTTAATGTAGGTAGTAAATAAAAACACCAATTTTATTAGAATGAGCCCTTTTTCTTTATGACATTATCACAGCAAGTCTCCGGGGAATCTATATTTAAATATCCTACTGAGAACATATTACAACTGTAAAAGATTTTTTGATGTGATTGTAAATATTACTATATGCAACCACATACTGCACATTAACAGAACACTTAGTGAATTTAGTCAAGATCATACACCAGGGCCCAAGTTATCCTTATAGCTCTACTCTACATAGCTCCGTTTCAATGAAACCAATCAAAAATGTGTCTTGTCAAAATATGTAATACAATATCAGAAAATTATAAACAAGTAAGAGAAGGAAGGGAGCTGGGAAGCAACTTGGCAGAAAATGACATGGGTCTCCAAAGGGAGAGCCAACTGGACCTGTTGTCTGTAAACAAAGGGTAGTGAGGAATGTGATGGTTGGAGGTTGCCTTGGGCACACTGACCATGATATGTTTAGAGTTTTTTGATTCAGGAAAAGCGAGGAGGACAGTCAGCGGAACTGCGACTTTGGTCTTCAGGAGGGTGGACTTTGATCTTTTCAGGGGCCTGGTGGACAAAGTCCCTTCCAAGGCAGTCATCAAAGGTGAAGGAGTCCAGGAAGCCTGGATGTTTTTCAAGTAGTCTTAAAGACACAGGAGCAGGCTGTCCCCATATACAGGAAGACAAGTTGTCAAGAAAAAAAGACCAGCCTGGCTAAGAGAGAGGTGGAGCTGCGACATAGGGAGAAAAAGAGGATTTACTGCCTTTGGAAGAAAGGGCAGACCATTCATGAGTGGGAGTGTCACTACAAAATGTAGTTAGTCAGTGCAGGGAATAGGAATTAGAAGGGCAAAAGGACAACTAGAACTTAACCTGGCCTCTGACGCTATGGGCAAAAAAAATGATTCTACAAACAGATTAGTAATAAAAAGATGACTAATAACATTGTGACATGAGGAAAAGCTGAAGTGCTGAATGCCACCTTTACCTCTGTCTTTAAGAGCAAGATGAGCTGTTCCCCAAGTACCCAGCCCCCTGAGCCAGAAGACAGGGGTAGGGAGCATAATGCAGTCCCTGTAATCCAAAGGGAAATACTTCAGGTGGGACAGGAGATGAAAGAGAGGAGGCAGGGTAGCCTTCTATTATAGATTGTTTTGATAGCCTCAAGATTGATGATGGTGATGATAGAGTTGAGTGTCTATGGATAAAAATCAGAGGAACATGCAATAAGGCAGATATCATGGTGGGAGTCTGCTGTAGACCACCTAGCCAAGAGGAGGAGGTTAGTGAGTTATTTTATAAACAACTGGGAGAAGTCTCACAATCGCAAGTCCTTGTCCTTGTTCAGTTCTGGGACTACATGAAGGACATCGAGGTCCTGGAGCATGTTCAGAGAAGGGCAACCAGGATGGTGAATGGTCTAGAGGGCAAATCTTATGGGAAGCAGCTGAGGGAACTGGGATTGTTTCATCTAGAGAAGAGGAGAGATCTTATTGGTGCCTCTAATTTACTGAAAGGAAGTTGTAGAGAGGTGGGTGATGGTTTCTTAAGCCAAATGATAGGTGATGAGACAAGGAGAAATGACTTCAAGCTGCACCAAGGAAGGTTCAGATTAGATGTTAGGAAAAAAGTTCTTCACCAAGAGAGTTCCCAGGATATGGAACAGGCTGCCCACGGAGGTGGTTGAGTCACCATCCCTGGATGTAAGTAAAAGATGGATAGATGGGGTGCTTAGGGACATGGTTTAGGACAGGACAGGACAGGAACAATTGGAGTAGAACTTAAACAACTTTTCCAATCTAGTCATTCTGTGATCCTGTGGTTGTGTGATTAAGGTGGCCTGGTTAGATGTGCTGAGGGACATGGTTTAGTAGTGGATGGCAGGTTAAGGTGATGGTTGTATTTGATGATCTAAAGGCTCCCTTTTATCCAAGACAATTCTATGATACTGTGATTAGCCATAGGCTCTGATGTAACTAAGTGATGGTTTCCAATGGGTTCTGAGGGATGGACTGAGACCTCTTTAAGCATGGGTGACATTATCAGGCCATGGATTGTGACCACATGTCCCTCATTGCCTGTGTGCAGGTGTGAGTCCCAGCCAGACAGCTCATGACTGCACTCCAGCTGTGTGAGTCTGTGAGGTCTGTAGTGTTGCACAAGGCTGCCTTTGGGTACTGGTGTTATGCTCGGAACACTTTTGTCTACAACTCTTGGGGCCCAACCCTAGAGCTACTGGAGGAGTTTCCACAGCCCTGCCAGGTTCAGGCAGCCAGGGCACATAGAAGATGTGCTCACATCAGCAGAGGTTAGCTGGGACAGGACCCCTCATGCCTGTGCTGGTGAGCTGGGAGGGCTTCCTCCTTGAGGGACCGGGGCATTTATTCCAGCCCTCCTTGGGCCACCTAGTGACCGTGGCCTCTCTTCCTTTCCTATCCCAACACCTGCTGCCACTGCTGCAGCAGCATTGAGAAGGAGCAGCTCATCACCAACACCTCCCCCAAGCCCACCATACGAGATGCAGGGCATGACCATGGAGCTGGACAATTGCTGTCTCATCTGCCTGGACAGCATGGAGGAGGCTAGCTATGTGATGCCATGCCATCCCTGCTTCTGCTACCTGTGCATCCTGTGGTGGGCTGAGAGCAAGCCCAAGTGGCCCCTCTGCAAAAGAGGGTGACATCTATCTCGCACTCATTTAAGAAGGAAAACTACTTGGAGGAGCACATCATCCCACCACCCTTTGGAGCCCTCAGTTTTCTTCTCCCTTATGGGAGGAGCTGCCCTTCACTCAGCTGCCCACAGCCCGTTATCTTGCAGCCATGAGGCCACTGGCCAGGGCTCCAGTGGGTAGTGGCCAGGTCTACTTATGGTCTTTCATCTTCCATGTCTAACCTGCTGTCCTCCATCCCCTGCAGCCTGGCTGCAGCATGAGCTGAGGCTGTGCTTCAGCGATGCCCAGGAAGCAGCAGAAGTGCAGAGCCTCATCTCATTCAGCCTGTAGTACTTTGGGCTGGATGAGGACACTCTGATCAAGCAGCTACAGGCTTCCTTGGGCATGCACATGAGGAGCTTTGTTCACCAGCTTCTCAACACCTTCATAGACCAGCGCAGTGGGGAGGCATGACATTTGATAGGCCTGGAGGATGGCCATGCCACTGCAGAGAAGGTTATCAGCCTGGAAGCTACTCCTGCCAAGGGGTGTCTCCTGCTCCCAGCACAGACGTTCGTAGGAGTCCTGGCAGCCCTCTCCCTGGCCACATTCTCATCCATAGGGTATGAGAAGAGGTCTAGGAAGACCCAGAGGAGGCTGTGCCCAGGCCCTCCACTGGCAGCCAGGGCAGCCAAGGCTCCCCTCTGGGTGTCCCTGGTGAGCCCAAAGGAGGAGGGCCTCCAGCTCCGGTGACACTTCACAACCCCCCAAGAAACCACCCCATCATTAGTGACCATGGGGGGCTGTCTGCATGGCCAGCTAAACGGGGGCCAGGAAAATCAGAGCTGGGGACAGAGATTCACAGAATCACATAATGTTATTAGTTGGAAGGGACCTCAAAAGATCACCTAGTACAACCCCCCTGCCTGAACAGGATCACCTAGATTAAATCACGCAGGAACATGTCCAGATTGGTCTTGAATGTCTCCAGAGAAGGAGACTCTCTTCATCAACTTGTTGACATAATCTTTTAGCACAGGCATAGGTTTGCTGTTGTCACTGAAGATGATGTCTTGGAGTTTGTCTGCTAGAGCATATCAGTCCTCCCAGATGGGAAGAAGACATCTATTTGTCCAGCTGTTGCACAGAGCTGGTGACCCATAGAATATCTCTTTACAATTTCACATGGAAAAGATGTAGAAAAAGCACAGTGTTATCTTTTGCGGTAGTGCTTCCCAGAAGAGATGGTTTTATGTCAGCATTGCATTTTGTCTAAATTACTCTTCTCTGAAGTACGAGGAAAATTCTCTTGAAGTAATGAAAGATATTCTTGACACTGGAAATATCATGAAGGAACATGCAACATTAACTACAACAGTTTAGCAAGAAGGTTGGAGGCTTGCAAAGTTCATCAAATACACATTTTCCCTCCCAGCTGTTTGGCATTTGAAGTTACCAAAAAGAAATTGAGAGTAACAGACACTGCCCTTCTGTGCACAGCCTTGGAAAGGGAGTGTGATAAATAGCTTTTATTCAAGGACCAGCTTCCTCTGAGGAGGTTTGGGATTTCTGGTCTAAAATCTCCAGTAGTCAAAGGTGACAAGAAATCAGGACTTCTTTCCAATACAGCAGATTCTCTCTGTGCAACAGTAGAGGAACGAAGGTGTCATTTGCCTCAGGTGCAGCAAGAGGAAATTTCTAGGACCACGGACAATTAAGTGTTCCTAAGTTCCATGTAAGAATTATAATAACATAATGGATATTGAGCAACTCCCTCGCAGACAAGGACTCATAAGTTAAAAATAAGAGCATCAAAACCATTGACCCTCTCCAAGTAATACCATACAGTCATTCTCTTCCATGGAGATACTCTTCCTTGAACATCAACTCTCTCCAGAAGAGCAACTGCAATTCTTTCCCCACAAAATAATTTAAAAAAAAAGTATTTGTACCTGAAAAGTGTGTAAATGAGAAGAGGTGTTTCAGCACTCTAGCGAATTTTAGAGCCAGAAAAGTCATATGATACTACCTTTGAGTATTATGCAATGATCTTTCACATTTAGTAATAAAGGCTAATCTTGTCTGGGCAGCTGGGAGACAATGGATCCAATTAATGCTAGAATTCACTCTCATTCCTTTTTTTATGTGTAGTTCATTTTTCCCACTTCCACAAACACACAGCTCATTAGCGTATTCCTCACAGTCAAATAATTTTGCACACACACTGTTTACTAAACCACAAGTTAAGTTTATATGTTTAACCCCTTCTTTGGTGGGCAGAATTTGATTTCCAGTCACTGTTTTTTCCTGATTTTTTGTGCCCTTTAGAAAGTGTAATTGTGCTGGGCCTCACCAGACAGTGAAGGAGCCCTCCTGCAGTGCTTTCAAGGCTGAACTCTCCTTGTTCTTAATGTATTCCATACATTTTAAAACTAGTAGTCTGTTAACAATGGATACAAGAGTACAACATTTGAGTTTCCCAGAGAGCTCCTGTTCTGCACAAGTGAAGAACAAGACTGTCTTTTCCCTCACTGCATAGTGATCCCCTCCTAAGGTGAGAAAAAACAAACAACACACGGAGAGGTAGTACAGTAAGTCCTACATGAGATCCTTCACTGTGATTATCTTATACATGGGAATTTCCAGACTCATTTTTACTATTATTTCTTGCTAAAAATATAAAGGAATTTAAAAAATGTTATTTACAGCACTAGCATATGCCAGTGCTTTTGACATAGCTGTGAGCTGGCTTTAAAGCACCCTCCTCTTGCTCCCACCTTCCACATCTTAGCATGAGATCCATTGCAGAAGGGACATAATCAAATACATAAAACTGCATCAGGAGGTGGTTTCTGCAAGTAGAAACAAGAATCTTCCCCTAGGTCCAACAGAGCAAATACCAGCTGGCTCAAGGATGGTCCTGTTGCTGACCAAAGCTTAGAGTATCAGCAACAGTAGTAGCACATCTCTGATAACACATTTAAGAGAAAAAAAATCTGCAAGTGACATTTTTGCTGCCACAAAAAGGAAAGATAAGATCTAAGAGAATCTGCAATGAAGAAAAGGGAGGAGGAGGTGTTCCAGGTGCCAGAGGAGAGATTCCCCAGCAGCCCATGGAGAAGGCAGTGGTGGAGTGGGTTGTCCCCACATAGCACATGGAAGATGATAGGGAGCAGATCCCATGGAGAGACACCATGCTGGGATGGGTGGAATCATATGGAAGATTTTGTGACCTGTGCTGGAACAAGTTCATGGCAGGACCTGCAACCCATGGAGAGAGGGGCTCATGCAAGAGCAAGTTTGCTGGGGAGGACTTGTGACTTTATGGGGGAGACCCCTGCAAAGAAGGAAAATAACGTCTGATGAACTGATTGAACCACCCATTCCCCATCTCCTTCTGTGCCACCTGGGCTGGGGAGGAGGAAGGGAGAGAAATCATAACTAAAGCTGAGCGTGCAAGGGAGCTGAACAGGCAGAGCAGCAGTCATGGGAAAATGCGTGGTTTATGTCAGGCTTCAGTGATTTGGCACACCAACATGCACCTTCACCAGTGGCAAACCAGCACACAAAAGGAGAATCAAAGAATGGCTTTGTAACTGCCTGTTCTAGAAGACTGTTAGGAAAGCAGTGAGCTGACATTTAGGTCAGGCTACATGAGCTAACTAAAAATGATCCTAAATTAACAGCATGAAAAACCTAGTTTAAATCTCCACTGAAAGAAGGAAACAGACACAGCAAGGGAAACTGAGGAAAAAAAATAAACCATTAATGAAACTCCTTACAAAACACCAATGTTAAAGTGACAGGAACAGGAACAGGAATATATACAGTCTGAATCTGGTCTACCTCTTTTCTGAATGCATTTGCAGTAAAGAAAGAAGCATGCTCACCTATATGGGTATCTCAAGAGTGAGATATCTCATAGAATATGCACTCAGTGGAAAATGTTACAGTTAGCAAATTATTTACTTTTTACTTATCAGATTAATTACTTTTTTCCAGCATGCATTGATAAATAGTCCCTCCAGTCCATTGTGGTCTGAATGATCTATTTCTTACAGAATTACCAGTTTTACATTTTATGCTGTTCTTTTTTTTTTTTTTCAAATTTAAAAGAAAGAGCTAATAAGGGGAGGAAAGAGATATAACCACAATAGATCTAGTGGGAATCCTATCTCACCAGCTTTATGCAGACTGTGATTCCCTTCTATTTTTCCAACCTCTATCTCTTCCATCCCACACAAGAAAAAGCGATGATCAACTGTCAGACACCTCCGGGGCTCTCTGAGAAGCCCTAGGTCTTTCAGCTGGCTTGTTAGGGGGGGATGGAAAGGGTCTTTGGGTACACAAAAATTAATATCAGGGCCTATTTTAGCTACTGCTGCTAAAACAGGTTTATTGGTCCTCTTATTCCCAGGACAGATGTCTGTAGCAAGACACCTGTTCCAGGAGCTGAAGATGAACAGAGGAAGGTGTTGATCATGGACTAGGGGCAAAGTGTTTATCAGATGGAAATACCAAGCTCGAAAATGCCTCAGTGGCATTCCAGACTCTGCAAAGTTTGTGAAGTTCCCGAAGTAATGTTGGACTGCTGGAGAAAACCAGACATTGTACAGAGATGTATCTGCTGGGTGAAAAGAGATGTAAAGTAACATTCTAAACTAGCAAGCCTTAGCAGAAACACTTAAAGCATCATTACTTGTTTTGAGCATAGTCCTTCAAAAAGGTATGGAGCACTTTTTGTGAAAACTCTTAAGGCATTAACAAGAACATTGTAGATATGTCAGATAAACAAGAACTACCACAAAACAGAACACAGAGAGCAAGAAAAACTCACTAAAATTCTGGAGAAAAGGAACAGAACAACAGTTTCCCTGCAGAGTGGTCAACAAGACTTACATCATGGAAGAAAATCCTATATGCTAAGAAAAGCTTTCTAGCAGTAGTGGCAGTTTGATTGCAACAGCCTTCTAAAGGAGGACCCAGACACACCATCATTAAAGGACTTCAGGAATGAGCTAGACATACATCTGTTATGTCTGGTTTAAGTACAGTTGGTCCTACACTGGGGCAATGGGGGAAATACTGCTTTTGTAAAACTCTGCTTGTGTGCTCAGAACCTGTATAAGTAAATGTAGTATAAGAACGAAGTGTAGTATCTCTGTGGTTTACTAACACACCATTTGCTTAAATAACAACCTGACTTTCCAGAGTACTACTTACTCCTCAACAGCCCCTGGACTTCTATCCTGTACCAAGAATGTTACAAGCAGACAAAATTAGCAGAGATAAGCAGATGTTTAAAATACAGCTTGTATTCAGATCTATTTATTAATCCAAGTCTAAAGCTAAAAGGATACATATTGTTATATAGAGGAGAGAGTCCGAGTATAAAGAGTGATAAAAATAGCCCATCTTGTTCTGCATCACGAAGCCTCTCAGCCAACGGTTCCAACAGCTATTTTTTTCTGATGGAGATTTTTTTTGTGTTTTTATATCCTATTTCTCAGAATAAATAAGAAGTAGCAGCCATCTTCCAGGTTCTTATTTGCTCAGACAGAATGCTTTCAAATGCAAAGACTTCCCTTTCAGTGCAATAACAATACTTAAGTTTTCTTTTCTTTCCAGCCAGCAGAAATTCAGTGTTTTGGGAGCAAATTTATTCTGGAAGTTCACATATTCTTTTGTAATCAGTGGGATTTTGCAGATAGAGTGCAGTCTTCCATCCCAGTTTTTGGCCTGGTAAGTGTACCCGGTTATTCATGTGACAGGAGCTGAGCAGACATTCTTTTCCATTGCATTTCTATGTTTGCTCTGAATACACTGTTAAATATTTACTTCAGAAAGAAAAAATTGACATGAATGGCAAAGGTTGTACAATCTGCTTACTAGCTTTTTCAAGCCAGTTGTGCTGGTTTAGAGGTA
>VXBZ01011613.1:758631-779662 GCA_013399135.1 Heliornis fulica | reverse complement strand
CAGCCCAAGTCACAGCCCCTAAACCCAGCCCTGCTGCTGCTGGGCCTCTCCCCGCACCCCCACGCAGGGCCTGGCCCCCCGGCAGCCCCCCCCAGGGCTGACAAAGGAGGGTCTCTGCCTGCAGCAGCGATGCCAGCGGCCCTGGGAGCTGCCTCCACGTCTGCCTGCGTATTGCATTGTGGGTCCCCTCCTCCAGCAGGCAGGGCTTTGATGTCACTCTCATTAAGAGGCTGGTGGGCAGAGCCCGTCCTGTGCATATTCATACGCAGGCGAGCGGGTGTGCGCCCCACGCCAGGGTCTGGGGCACAGGAGCCCCTGCTCCCACTCCCCTTGGCTAACAACTAGATGCTGTTATCCAGGCAGCCAGAGCGTGCTCAGGGAGAAGGGGAATGGGAATTTCTGCCCAGCGTTGCAAAATTGTGCCCTGGAGATAAGAGGGGACACTGCCCCGATCTGAATGGAATCGGGTCGTCTCCGAGGGCTTTGCAAATCGGGGGTGTCCCAGCTGCTTGTATCCAAACCAGTGGGACAGGGCAACAGCCTTCATTCTCCTAAAGACACCCGTGGTATTTGGATGCTAACAGGGAGCATATGGTCAGTAACCAGAGCCCTTCGCTGCAGAGCTGGGACTCTGAGCAGTTGTCTGGAACAAGGAGCAGTGAGACCTGGGATCCAGGGTGGGAAGAGACATCCCGTCTGCTCAAAGGTTACAAAAAGGGATTAAGGAAAGGATGTCTTCTCATTAACATCTCCTGCTCGACAGGAAATGAAGACCCAGGGCCTGCTTCACCCACGCACTGCGCTAGGAGAGCCGATACATCCCGCTCCTCAAGGATCTCGCTTCGGGAATCCACTTCCCAGCTCTTCCAGGAACAGAACGTAAATCTGGAGGCTGGCAAGCAAAAAACTTCAGGCTTAACCACCAAAAAAAAAACCCCAACTATTAAGAAAACAGAAGAAAATAAGATTTTGCAGTTGTAAAAAGATGTCAGAGCACTGAAGTGAAAGAAAGCAGAAGCAGGGTTAGAGCTTCCCAAGCATCCAGCGGGAAGCGCAAGGGCAGATGTGTCCAGCCAGGCTCCAGGTGTGGAAAAGACCCCTTAAGCAGTATATTGTGATTTTGAGAGGGATGACAGATCTGGACCAAGCATGGTCCAATGTTCAGGATACTAAATGTTCAAGTTATGAAATAAAAACAGCCTAAAAAAAATGTTATTTGCGTCAAACTTGGGTGAATTTTTGTCACTGCTGTAGAACACCTCTTCCTGCTACAGCTGATATCACACAGTCTCAACAGTCTCTCACTGCCCAGTTCCTGAGATGAAGATACAAGCAGAGTAATCACACAGCTACTGTTCTTATCTAAGTAAATGTGTCTTGGCACCAAACCCATCACTGAGAGAGAATTTGTTTATTTTCCCATATAAAGTAGTGCTGGTATCACTATCAGATATATAATAGCAGAAGGACAGAAGGGGCGGCTTGGGAGGGACCTCAGGATGTCATTTAGTCCTCCCATAGAAAGCCAACTGTCACAGGGCAGCTGTGCCTCCATTGAGCCCCAAAAACATTTCAGCTTTCTAAGTGGCTTGTCCTGGTGCTGTGCTACACTCCTGGGCAGGGAAACTGCCACCTCTATCACCTCGGTTCGCCCTCATACACATCTTCATCGCCTTTGTAGCACTCCAGAATTTCAATCAGCCTTGGTTTTAAGGGGCTTTTATGCCACCAGAGACTAAACACAATGGTTAAAACACAATGGTTAAACCACAATTGTAGCTACCTGTGGTAGCCAGAGGTTTAAACAGGTCACAGAGCCACTGGGAAATGGAATGACCGTCCGAAAAGGTCTCGGCACACTGCAGAAGGACCCTGAGACTTCAGTGTCCAAGTCACTAACTACAGACATGAAAACCACGTTAACAGCAATCAGCATGGACAGAAAATCCCTGTGAGGTTTGCTAAACACTTGGTAGTTACATGTCTTTTGCATAATCTTTATAAATATTAACTGAGATCCCAAAGGAGTCAGTGGGTATTACTGTTCTTACTCAGCAGATGGAGAAACAGTTGCAAAGAAGTTAAATGACGTGTGTGACCTCAAGCAGCAAACAGGCAGCAGTGACTAACTGGACTGTGGCCTTTCTCAGTGCAGTGGCCCCAGACCCTTTTATTTGGGGTCAACAGCATGGTATTCAGCCCAGAACCTGGTTTGGTGCTCCTTAACATTTTCATGAAACTCGATTTCAGCTTGGCTTCCCGTCGACTGCCACAAGAACTGCTGTTTCCCATGGAACACCATGGTCTTCATGGTGCTTATGTCACGGACCTGCATAAAGGAAGACCACACTGTTACAGCACTGTAGTGTACAAGTGAAGCACCCACAAAATACTGAGGTCTTGCCAACTTGTCACTTGGGGGAAAAGCTGCACCGTAGAAAGGTTGGAAGAAGTACAGGAGACATCGGTGGTGCTCATTCCCATCTACATTTACACACCAGAGTCTGACCCTTCAGGATTTGTGACTGAATTTTGCACCTGGACGGAAATGTTTAAGGAGGAGATGGGTCCATACCCATCCAAATGATCCCCTTTAGGTTCTGGACTCACCAAGATGTAATTAAAATGTGTCTGGTTGCTCTCATGGCCCGGGTCAATATACAGGGCACGGATAGCTATGCGATGCCGAGGAGCCACGTTGATGAAGGTCCGACACACCACTTGCCTCTGATCAGGCAATTGCACAGGACTCACTATTTCACCCTGGGGACCAAACAGCTGCTTGTCACAGTCTGGAAGGAGGAAAGGGAGCAGAAAAGAAAATGATTTAGAGAAGTGGCCAGCATCTCCAAGAAAGAAATCACTTAAATTAAACACAGGCAGAAAAGTTTCTCTAAGGAGTTTCATCTGGGATGCCCCAAGCATCAGCAAACACCTGCAGGGGGTTTGTCTTTAAAGCAGAGGGGTAGTGCACAAGTAGTTTCAATTCCAACACTTCAAGAAGGGGCTTATTAGCTGCTAAAAAATGAAGGAAGGTTTCCACAGGCAACCACGATGAAGGGAACCGTGGTGCCTTGTCAGGGGGCCTTAATCTACAGCAAGGAGCAACGCTTCAAGTGGAGTACCTTGGTAGTGCTTTTTAGCTGCAGTTCTGCCGCTGTACTGAAGAATGACCCCGTTTCCTGGCAGCCAAACCCGCTGTTTCACAATCAGTGTATTTGTTCTGGAATTTATCAGTGACAACGGGAGCTTCCTGCAGCCTGTCCGCCACATCATCCGCCCGGAGAACAGCACCACCTCACCTGGAAGGGACGAGCACGGGGACGAGGACACTAAGTGGCACGAAGGAACGTTCCCCACACGCGTCTGGGATGGAGTGATGGCTGCATCTTCCCTGTCTTATCAGACTCTGCCATGAGAACAGTCCAGTTAACTGATGTGAGCCCAGCGAGGGGGTATGTTACAGAGGGGGCTCATAACAGGCCAAACCAAGGAGCTGCTTTAACCCAGCAACTCCTTTCACCTCACATCTACCAACAAAACAGGTCAGAAACCATTCCACAGGGGGAAGAAAGGCACCATCTTCATTTAGTCCCACCTGGCAAAGACCTGGTGGGACAGAAAATCTTGTATACTGGTTTTGGAGGTCACACAGGCCCCAAGGCAGCCACAGCCATTCAGGGCCCCAGAGGCTGTCAGGGAAACAAGCACAGAGCTCCCAAGGCACCGGCCAGCCCCCAGCACACCCCGCAGTACCTGCGCTGCAGTTGAGGGAGCTCTCCAGGACCCTGACCGTTATCTCCTCCCCCAGAGGACGGCCGATGGCCACAGCACAGTCACTGCTCTCCACACCCATCATGTTGATGACCCCGGTGGCATTAAGAAAGAGCTTTCCACAGACACCTGCAGAGCAGAGATGGGAGAAATGCATCCAGAGGGGACTACAGATGCTGAAACATAGTTCCCATTCCAGCATGTTGCCCCTCCCAACCAGGAGTATTCCCTCCCATGATTCCATCCCTCCATGGCAGTAGGGTCACCATGACCAGCTGCACCCAGTAAGCACCTATCTACCTTTTGGTAGCAATCTCCTCACCCCCACTGGTCTCCTTTGTCTGTTCCTGAGGCACAGCAGATGGAGGAAGACCCAAGTCCTTGTATCTCGCCTCCTGGGCAGCTGCAGCTGTTGTCAGATGTGTGGCTGGTGTCACTGTCTGCAGTCCTGCTCCACGGGACTTGGTCCCCACCGTCGGCTCAGGACAGGGCCCTGCAGAGCAGCCACGTACCACAATGGCCTTGGGGAAGTGCCTGCAGAAGATGGGGTTCACGTGCTTACGGGTTAGCAGGTTGAGGCAGAAATCCTGCCGTGTCTGAATGCCATTCCCACACGAAGTTGAACACTGCAGAGGAAGAAACCCACAGGCCTTTACACATCCATTTCAGGTGGTGGTTAGAAATCCATATTTACTGGTTCAGGCATGATCTGGGGTTGACCACTGTTCTATCACTTGCCCTTTCAGTACTCTAGTTTCACCAGCTAGAAGGTGTCCCACCTTCTAGGGACTCTTCCAAACTGTATCTTTGAGCTGCACAGCACTTCCCAAAAAATAAATATCTCTGCATCCTAGAAGAAAACCTGCCATGGACCATTTTTAAACTGCAGCCAAAACCTGAGAAATGTGGGAAGCAAACCTAGGGCTGCTAAACACAGGGCAGTGGAAAGGATGGAGAACATCCCTAGAAACAGTCTAGCCCTTCTGTGGGAAGTAAATAAACAAGGCAGAAGTGGTACTTCTCCCCTGCTTGCTTTAGGGAAGTGAGTGCACTGCTCTGGAGTCCAAGTGCTGCATCTGAGGAGGAGCAGATACCTCTGTCCACTCGCTGAAGCCCCACTCGTAGGAGCAGGTGCGGGTGACGCAGGGGATGCTGGTAAGGGGCTTCTCTGCCGCGGGACAGAACCGCTCCTCCAGCACAGTCTCCTTGCCCTGGCGAATCTGCACGCAGGTGACCCGCTGAGCAGCTAAGCCCAGCCCACAGCTGGAGGAACAGGGGCCAGCTGGGCTCACCTTCCACCTGACAGACAAGAAGGGGAGAAAAATGAAGTTAGGGATGAATCCCACCACTCTGCTGTCTCTCACTGTGGAGAACACACTGTCATCCCCTCATCCTTCCACCTCCTGCTTCTCAGCTGCTTCCCTTGGCCCCTCCATCTCTCACAGTACTGACCAGGCAGCCTTTGAAGTAAGGGTGGGCAGCCTGGAGCAGGCTTGGAGTCAGACCCAACAGGAGGCAGTCACACTTTGCAAGCAGCCCACAGACCCAAAATATACATGGAGTCTGACTCTACACCCGTTACAGTCTTCCCCAGGGTGACACACAGAGGCTTAACTGCCAAAACAATGTTACCTCCCTCCAAAACACACCCCACTTCAAACAGGCAGATCAGACACCACAGGAGCCCATCCTGAAATGCCAGCTGGGAAGAGCACAGCCATCGGTGATCCCTCCTGCTGTCACACGCCCTCCCTGGGTTTTAAATGAAACCAGGCCATGAAGTACCCCTGGCAGTGTGCTAACACACATGTACACACCAGCTCATGTTGGTGAGCTCACCAGTCACCCCACTGAGTGCAGGCTGCAGATCCATAAATCCCAAGGAAAGCACCATCAATTTCCTGCAGTTCTCAGAGCAGCTATCCCACATTCATTGAGCATTTCACTCTAGCTACTGTGTGATGCTGTGTGGGAAATATACAGCTGGCAAGTGTGTCACCATCTTCTGCAGTTATGGATTTCTTTCTACTTCCCCAGGGTAAAAAGGGATCAAGAGGTTTTCAGTATTTCCCTGGACTCAAACTCCAAAGGCTTCACTTAGTTCTGCTTGAGAATATACCAGCTGAGGGAAAGGCTCTGTTAGTTTGCCAAGCCTGGATGACTGCTGCTGCTCCTGCAGCTGGCTGGACCGTTCAGAGAAGGGGAGAGGAAGATAATGTCCCCTGGCTTTGCCATGTCCCTGGCCACAGAGCAAGTAGGAAAAGACCTCTCAGTGGCTCGTTATCACCTCTAACTGCTTTACCTCGGGGGGCAGGGGCTGAGATCACACACTTCTGTCCGGCTCTCCGGCTTTGGCACTGGGTGACAGTTTGCTTCTTGTGTTTCCTCTTTGGTGTCAAAAGCCACACACACATACTGCAGCTGAGTCCTACCTGGAAGGGAAACCATCTCACAGCATGTGGCATGCACATGAGGCTTGAAAACCAGCCAGTGGCAGTCACATGCTGTGTACAGAACAAGCAAACTCTGCCCAAGCCCCAGGCACACGTACTGCACTCACCTCCCAGCTCAGCACCTGCACTCACCCCCCAGCTCAGCAGCAGCCAGCCAGCCTCTAAACTGCTCTCCGTGTGAGCCAGGCCCCCTCACCTCTTCCACTCCCCAAACACCCGTGAGCACAGCTACACAGGCACTTTGAACCCTGCAGAGGGAGCAGACGGGCTCCCTGAGGTTCCTGCGCACTGAGCTCACACCCACAGCCCTGTAACACTCCCCTGCGGCACCGCAAGGTCTCACCTCTGCCACAGGAGACAGAACACTCCCCAGCTAGAGGGGTCCAGACATACACGGTCTCATTTCCTAGCTGGATTTCCCCACGTGGCTCCGAAGGGTGAAGCAAGTGTGCATCTTCCTCCTCAGAACAGAGCAAAAAGACCCAGACTGACACTGGCACCTCTTTTCACACCAGTTCCGATCTAATGAGGCCAGGGGATAGCTCCAGATCACACCTACAACATATTTGCTGCCACTGAAGAAAGAGGCACATTTAAGCACTTGCTCCACGTTTGCAGAGCACTGGGAACAGCTAAGAATTCCAGCAGTCACAGCCCCTCCCAGTCACACCACCCGATGTGAGACCACTGAGGCAGCAGATGCCCAGTGCAGCCTCTTCCCAGCTGTGATGCAAACCTGGCACTGGCTCCCCAGTACAGCTTTGGGCCAGTGACCCTGTGCTCTTCCCTGCTAGCAAGCCTCCCCACCACATCAGAACCTCCCTGTTTGCCAGTGAGGTACTTACCAGTGGATCAGGGGTTATTTCTGTCTCTGCTTTTGTTGAACTCTCCAAGAGACATTAAGAAGGAACACAGTCAAGAGTCACCCTAATGATCCACCACTATAAACAGACTCATCTAGCAGCATCAGCTGAGAGGGACAGAGCTTTCTGAAGTGACAGGATGAACCTTTAACTGCCAAGACACCCCTGGTATAAACCACCCTCCCAGACTCCAGTAAGAAGGTGGTTCTTCCTAACTGGCAGTCTCTGGAAGTTTCCAGTGACACTTCTGAAACGAGCCAAGCCCACAGACTCACTCTGTCCCAGCCTAAGGGGCAGACATTAACCACACAGGGCACCATGGAGAGGGGTTTTTCTTCTGCTGGGCACAAGCTGTCATCCACAACAGTCTCCAATCCATCACGAAGCTGAACACAGGTCAGGTTCTGCTGGGCAACTCCAGTTCCACAGACAGCAGGACATTCAGCTATCTGTGATATCTTCCACCTGAATGGGAAGTAAATGTAACACCCTATTTCTTGTCTGGATCATGGAAGTTTATTACTCATTCCACTGAGTGCAGAACTGGATGGTCCAGAGAATGCAGCTCCTCTACTTCAAGAGCCTTGTCTGGGTGTGACTGAGAGGATAACTGCCATGAATTCAAGTCCTTGCACCCACAGCTCTCTAGGACTAAAATCACCTAAGCTAGACAGGTGCTTTTAGACAGCTACAGGCATAGTATAATCACTTTTTATTAAACAATAAAACATCTATGTGATCATCTGGGCAGGTTTGGCTCTTGATCCTCTTTGCAGTCTAATTAACACAAGAGTCTCTTCCACAGTAAGGTCAAATATTCATTGGCACAATCTCGGAAAGGATGTGAGCAAATGTCTTCTTCTGGCCATGCCCCCAAGTATTTCCATTTAGCAGACTACTGTAAAATACCAGAAGGACTATGTCCCATCCATTCAGCTGACATCTCAATTACCTCATGGGACCAGGAAAGACAAGACATGGCTTGGGATCTGATATGCATTTATAATTAGGAAGAAACTCTCTGGTAGAGAAAGGACAAGTGAAGCAAGAATTCAGCTGAGCTCCCAGGAACACCAACCTGTATGGGCACAGCTCCATGGCACAGGGCTTCTGTTCTGAACGGGGCCGTGGTTGCTCCAGACACTGCTGATCCTCTGCTAATTCATTCTTTGTCTGGTCAAAGCACACATAATTCACTGGTTGTGTCCCTGGGATACAAAAGGAAAAGAAAAGGAAGTCATAAACAAAGTGAACAGTTCACCTCTACTGTGCTAGGAGGATGCTATCATTTCACTTTACCCAAGGTACCTGTGAAGGAAAGCTGGCCTATTTGTCTATAAACACACAAGTCCCTTATTTCTGATATAATGATTCCCTCTAAAATAATGAGTTTTCAAGTGACATTTCAAGATGAACACCCCAGAAGACGAGAAGTTTGATGGACAATCCACTGACAAAATAGAAAGACTTCTCTGACCTGGCTGTTTGCAAGAACAAGGCTACTGATCATGATTTGTTCCAAACTACTTGTAATAATCTTGATGTCTGACTGATACACAACAGGCTGCTGCTGATAAGCTCTAGTGGTCAGCCATTTCAAACAACATTCTGTGGAGCTAATCATGTACCACCATGTGGAGCTAATCATGTACCATCATGTACCACCACGTAGAGCTAATCATGTACCATTATGTACCATCATATAGAGCTAATCATGTCCCATCACCACATGGGCTTTGTGCAGCACACAGCATCATGCCAATGCCCTCAAAGCAACCATCAAGATCCAAAACTAGACTGGGGGTACAGGGAGAGAAACTGCAGACTTGGCAGTGCCTGTGGTGTGCAAGAAATGAAATATTCATAAACTAGAGCTATGAACAAGGTTTTTAAAAATACTGAACACCTCCAAAGAGGTGAGAATCCAAACTCCAAAAAGTTCCAAGCAAAGCTGTCAAGAGTCTCCTTGGCAGTGAATGGGCTGCCCAGGGACACGCAGCCACCCCTGAATCTCAAGGAGCACAAGCAAATGTCAGGACTCAACCAGCAATGTTATCCTGTCACTACCCTCCTTGTTTCCAAATAATGCTTATGGTAAGGAGGGCCAGAGCATCACTTCCAGCTCTCACCATCCAATCTCACCTCAGATTCTCAACCTTTTGTTATTTTAAGTCTCAGCTTTCTTCTATTTTTGTTTGCAACTGCACTAGCTGAGAGGCCCTACAGCATTTAACTTCAGGGTTTCAGTAACCAGTTCACCCGGGGAATCTGCTGGAGAAAAGCTCTCCAGGCATAACTAGTCCTGTAGGTTGACTTCTTTAAGTATTTATTAACATATTTTCTAAATCCTTGTCATAAAAGTTTTGAGAGGCTTGCTGGTGTCTTCTGTATTATCTGGCAAACAAGACGTCAGAGTGCCGACCAGAGTGATCTGCTACAATCTGTATGATGATTTCTTCAGGGAGACAGAAAGGATTAGCCATGGCACTGGAACAGAATTCTAAGAAGGAAGTTTTATAATTAGCTCTGAGGCTTTAGACACTAGACACCACTTTGGTCTCAGACCTTTGATGTTTCACCAACTTTAGATTACAGCTTTCAATAACTTTGAAAAATCTGAGAAAATTATTTAGTCTTAAACCCAAAACTTCGGTTAAAACCTATTTTAAAATCCTCTTCATGATCAAACATTTTCACTATCATTCTGATGATTCAGCTCATTTGCTGATTTGCTAATTTGACTCAAGAGCTGTACATCTCTTTTCCTTGGTTCTGTTTTACACTGGTAACTGCAGCTCACCTTCAGCGACTTCCTTTTCAATCCAGCTCAGTTATTTACTAAGTTCTAAGCAAGTATCTATCACTGATGCCACATCTCCTCCAGTCAGCCCAGGAGAGCCCATGGGGTGAAGATCTGGGTGGCTACCAGCCAGCCAAACCAGAAGCCTGCCCAGACCTCAGTGAAAAGCAAAGACAGGGTGCGGGTGCCTCACCTTCCCCGCAGGTCACTGAACACGGTCCCCGCTGGGGAATCCACACAGACGTCAGATTCTCTCTGGGGACAAAGTAGCTGAAGGTGATGTCTGGGTTGGTGGCATTGCCATATTCCTTTGCATACCTTCTGTAGACCTGGTTAAGGAAAAAGCTGCAGTCAATGCACAGACACATTTCTTGGGATGGAGAGAGGAGAAGCTCGTGCCCCTCTCACCACCCCTGAGCACCAAAGCCAGGGCGCTGCTCCCGCCACCACAGCACTCGCCCTGCGAATTCTGTGCACGGGGCACTGGAAGCCAAGCAAAAGGTTTGCCTCAGTGTGCTTTTCCCCACACAGCCATCCCTCAGACCTGCAGAAAGCCTGCAGGCAGCCAACCCTCAGCCCTTCCCGAGAGGAGTAACACCATCACTCTTAGTAAACACCACTTCCAGTGGCCTTGGACACGAAGCCTGTTCCTGGATTCTGCACTGCTGCACAGCTACACACACTCAGCCTGGCCAGTTCTGACTGGCCCCTTTCCAACTCTGCTATTATAATTTACCTGTATTTCAATTTCTTCCTGTGTTGGCCCATCTACATGGATTTCCTCCAGGCTTGGCAGGTTGTCCTTGGTGAGAAACACTCTGTATTTGATCTGGCTGTCCTCCAGAACTGATGGATAGGTGACATTCAGTGAAATTTTTCCTTTTCCAGCAACCACATACTCTCCTTTAACCTTCACAGCTAGAGGAGCAAAAGCAGCAGTCAGGATAAGAGATGTGACATGGTGCTGGCAGCTACAACTGCCCATTTGCCAGAAACCACTTTGATCTATGTCAGGCGTCCCAAAGTGTGTGGCTTCTACCACTGCCCACCAGAGAGCATCCCACAAACCAACCACATCAAGAACTTTCCTCCCAGGTTCTGTTCTCTTGTTTTTCCAGGCTGGCTTGAGCCCTGCCTGCAGCCCCTCCTCCCCTTCCCACTCAGCTCACCCAAATGCGTGAAGAGCGGCCTCCGATTGGTGACCCGGACCGAGGTGCTGTTATGAGGCAGGGAGAGAAAAGGAACGTACTCTGGAAGAGTGGAAGGAAAGGAGAGGTGGTCACCTCCCATTACCTCTCTAAAAAGGGCTGGAGGTTGCAGACCACCCCCCCTCTTTGCCTCACCAGCACACCCACTGCTGGAGGACAAGCCTTAGGACAAAGGCAGCAACAGAGTCACCCTGCCCACACAACAGCTGCCTCCCTGCTACAGGTCTTAGCTGCCCCTTCTGTTGAGGACACAAACTCCACTGCCACATCCTTGTACAACAAAACCAGGCAGAAGCAGAGACAAGACCTCACATACAGAGGATTGTGTGTATGCAGTGTACAAACAGTGCCACAGTGTTGAGGCTGAGGGTGAGAACTACACACCTTTAGCTTTTCCTTCTGTGTAAGATCCACTCACTTTGGTGCAAGTGGTATTATCACCCCCACAGACCTTACAAGAGTCCATTGTCTTCTCAGAGTCCATCTGGCCATCACACCCGAATGCCTGAACAAAGGGAAGAGCCAGTCAGGACTTGCCTATTCTGAGAAGAAAACAAGTGGACAAAAGCAACATTGCCTGAATTCCTGAAACTGCCTCTTTCACTAGTATCTCAAATTTAAGAAGACAAGATAGACAACGAAGCCTTGGTACATCTGCCACTGTACAGCAGTATGCAAAGCCAGGGATTGGGAAGTCTTAGCTGAGAGCACAAGTTTCATTAATAGTGTGACATTTCCTTTCCCACAAGAAGAAACCCAGAAAGATTTCTCCCTAAAACAAAGGCTCTGCACTACCTTTTTCCTACAGACAATTTCTGGAAGGGAAGAGAAGGAAAAAAAAAGGGGGGTAGGAAATAAAAATAAGCACCTGGGAGAACAGTACACGTGAATGGCAGGTTCTAAAGGAATCTTCAGTTCCCCAAAGCCCAAACCCAGCTCACATCCTTCAGCCTGGCTTTCAATCCCATGGAGCTCAGAGAAGAGATTCTATCCTCATTCCCATGAACAAGACTAATTTACACAAAGCTACAGGAGGATCTCAGCAGGCTTAGCAGCAAAACATGTGCAACTGCTGAATTTACTCTAGAGGACTGATCCCAGGCTTTGGATGCTGCTATAACATACACACTTGTCCCTGCTGCCAGCAGAACAGCAGAAATCAGAACGGATTATGCCTACACCCTCTGCTGCTCACCAGGTGGAAATGCATTACAGAACATGGTGAACACGAGGATAACGAGGAAAACACGGAATGCTGGAAGTGTATTCTGGGAATGTAAAGAAACAACAGAAAGCACACAACCAGCTCAGCAAAGAGCAGTTACTAAAATGCAGAAAGCATGGGGGAGTTGTATTCATGTTCATCGTGAAATAATGCCTCTCACATCCAGTCCAGAAGGAAAAAACCCAACATTATACTTCATTTTTGATGATACAATTCCCAGGTTTTACTCCTTATTTTGCCACTGACCTGACAAGTTCAAATCATGTAACTTTTCTCCAACAGAGTTACCGTTTTCTAAGGCTATTTATACCACCCAAACCAACTAATGACACCTCCTCAGCCAACTCACAAAGCAATTGCTTCTTGGACTAGGGATGAACATCCTTACACACCCACTGCATAACCAGCAGAATGCTTCTCCAGTGGGCACTGGACACCTATCAGCAGATCTGCTGGACTCCCTCCAACGAGCTAAGAAAAGAACTCCTCTTTGAGAAGACCTAACTCTTGTTTGGGACGTGTTTTTTTCCCCTGCTCTTGGCAAACTGACTCCTTTTAGGCAGACACACATCCAAGGCTCACCTGGACTCCCCATTACTTACTCTGCAGCTTCCCATCACACACAGATCGACAGCCCCGTGGTGCTCAGCGTCATCCTGCTCACATCGGGTCCCATCTATGAAACTGTCTTCACGGCTCACCATGAACTCCCTCTCGGTGGCCCTGCACATGTGCTTGCACAGCATGTCCCCTGGAGCAGGCAGGCAGGAGGAGATGGGAGTTACTCTTGTGCAAGGCATGTGGCCTGCCACCAAGCAAGGGAAGAAGTCAAAAGGATCTGACAGAAACAGCATCAAGGTTTCACCTGAAAGCTAAAACAATCAACAAAATGGCTTCTGACTTCGTAGTATAGACAGGTCCATCAGCATTCCCCTCCCCAAGGAAACCCTGGCTTCTCCAGCAATCCTTACCTTTGGCAAAGCCAACAGCTGAAGTCCAGGTATAAAAGGACGGTGCTTCTGCAGTGAGATACAGTGGCTTTAAATTTGTTGCTGCACATTGTTCTGCCATAAAGTCCTGCTGGGTCACCAAACAGGCCTACACCCCAGAGAGAATTGCACAGGTAATGAAAGGAACTTGCTGAGCACAAATCCCAAGCAGCATTTTACTCACTAGCTAAAGGCAGAAAGCAGTGGCTGGTAAGTAAAACACCAAGACAACTGAAATAAAGAAAACTGCTGCACAGGGAGGCTGCCAGATGTGCATATAATTGTGTTTGGAAGCTGCCATCTTTGCTACTTATACAAAATAAATGGATAAGGAAAATAGGCACAATATAAGAATGTCCCTTTGAAGAAATTTATCATTAAGTGAGTCACTGTTTCCCCAGTCTGTCCTGCTATGCAGCATAAAGAAAAAGCTTCAGTGCACATGAACAACGCTATTCAGTAGTACTGCTGTCTTCTGACACATGGAACAAATACATCTCCTGCCATCAGACAGATGGAGGCTTTATGCCAGATCTTGAGCCCTCCTCCCCAGAGCACTCAGCTGTCAGAAGCACAGTCCCAAGCCAGACAGCTCTCAGGGTTAAACAGTGTTAAGAAGCAAGCTCAGAAGATGCCATCAGCTCTGTTACCTGGGTATTACACATCTCCACTTGGATGTTGTTGCCACGGCACTGCTGCCCCCCAAAAGCAGGCCTGGAAACGACAGGAGAAGAGCTCCTCAGAGGCAGGTTTGTCCCCAGCACAGAGCAGGACGCAGAGCCCTTGGCCATGATGGCACTGCAGCCTCCCCAGCCCCCCACCTCCTACCTGGGGTTGTTACAGAACCGCTGCCTTATCACAACGCCGCCTCCACAGCTGCGGGAGCAGGAGGAGAAGGGGCTCCAGCCAGACCACTGCCCATGGACCACAGCCATGGGGTCCAGTTCCTCCAGAGAGCTGCACTGTCCCTTCAAGCACCACTACGACCAAGAACACATAAAACCAGCTGCAGCACCCCAGTGAACCCAGTGGGGCTGGGACCCACAGGGATGGCACAAGGTCCTGTCTTTTTGCAGGCCTGGCTGCAAAGCAGAATGCCCAGCTGAATGAGGCACCCTCCCACGAGGGCCCAGGAGAGCCCCAATCCTCGTGTCTAACGTGAGGGGGGGTTAAAACAAAGAGCCACAGGTCAATTCCAGTAGAGCACCAAGCCTTGGAGAGCGCACTAGAGACATGCAAAGCAACTCCAGAGACTCTAACACGGTGGAAATACCAAGACCATCCAGTACCAGTTTGTGACTGGAATGTCTGGCCGAGGGACCCCAAGTGCCATGTACCCTCCAGACACCAACAATGGCTCGCTATCTCCTTGGGACTCACACCCACTTCTGATCATCACATCTGCAGCCTCCTTACCTTGTTGATTCCACACTCAGTGCCATCCAAGAGGGGGACAAGAAGGCGAGTACAGCTGGATTTGTCTCCTGGTTGAACATGGCACGAGAGAATTTCACACACGTCCTGCTGTGACAAGAAAACCAGGGAGTTCAGGGGGTCACTTCAGCTCATCAATACAGTCCCAAAAGCTGCTCCACTAAATGGTGCATGTCCTGGATGATTGGTTGTCCCCAGCAAGACAAGCAAGTCCCTTTGTTTCTCCTGCTCCTGGGCAAAAGTGTGGGCATGTCAAAAGACCAGCACTGGCTGTAACACCAGAAGATGATCAACTGGAGCTATAAAGTTTCACCCAGCTTAGCACTCCCTTATTAACAGCACATGTCCAGATGGCAGCTATTATCCATGTGGACTCGTGCAATCGTGGGGAAGCTGAAGTGATCCAGTGATAAAGAGCTCCCCAAGACAGCACCCACAACTCGCCTGAGTGGGTACTCAGCTCTGTCAGCCCCTGGTCAGACAGGTGGTTCTGGGTACTGTACAAACTTCAAAGGAGACTTATGTGGATGGAGAGAAGGGAAGCATTTTAAAAGCATTTGAGGATTTGCTCTTTGCCAATAAATCCGTGACAGGAAAGCACCTTTCATCCCTTTATAGCAAAAATGTCCCCAGCTCCCTTTTCCTGCATCTTGGCTCCAGAATATTCCCCTCTGCCCCTAGCAAGACAAACATTATACCTACAACATTGCTGTCAGCAAAGGTGCATGCTGTGGCAACACTTCCAAAGGCTATTTTACACTGCTCATCTGCTCCATAGTACAAGCCAGGCTTCCATCCAGGGATGCTGCCGTCCATGTCCGGCAGGTCATTTAAGCAGTTTGTTTGGCCTGTGCTGATGGAGACATAAGACATATCACTTTCCCAGCTGTGGGCAGTAAGGACAATGACATGTTTGAAAACTTCTGCTGGGTTTCACTCTGGGAGTCGGCTGCTGCTTTCCCAGACAACACATGCTGACTGTGGGCTGTGATGGATTTAGCTGCAGCAGCTGCCTGGAGATACTCGCAATTCTCTGCTGCTGAAGTTCTAACAGAAACTCATGCCTGTTCCTCGCCCAGCCAGCTCAGAGCCACAATGCCTGTTTGAACCTCAATGCTCTGACATTTTCAAACAAAATTTCCATGCTGGGTGAGTGTCTGAGGAGTCCAGTGCAGCCCAGGCATGTTAGTCACTAACCAAAGTCACTGCCAGCTACTTGAAGCCAAAACTGGGTTTAACCTCCACAACAGACACAAGTGCTAAGAAATCAACAAACCCCAAGCTTTCCACAGCTCCTCATTTTCCATTTGCATTTTAAGATTGCATTTTATTTTATTCCTTGTCTTTCCCTCCTCCCTCCGAAGCTCCCAGCAGAGGGGGCACACAGACCCATTCCCTTACCTGACAAAGGCCAGGAACTCCTCTCGACTGCACGGCGACCAGGCGAGGTCAATGCTGTTGTGGTTTCCTGCTGAGCCCATGATGTAACCGCTGCTGCTGCAGGGATTCCCCTCACCATCGTGGGGAATTCCGAGGCTGCAACAGAAGCAGCACAAAGTCCCAAGGAGAAGAAACCCAGAGCCTGGGCTCCCTCAGAGCCTCTCTTTAAGCAAGTACTGAGCTCCCTCCCCAGCCTTTCCTTCTACTGCAAATGTTTTGTCTTTGCAGCTTTGGATTGTCCCAGAGCAAGCAGGAGCGAGAGAAACGCAAGGAACTCTTTTCAAAGGTTTTGAGTAATTCAGGGGAAACCCCATTATGCCAAGAGATCCTTGTCCTTCTTCAAAATCCCTTAAACTGGGCAATATTTTACCTGAATGAAACATACTCGTGAGCTTTCCCACTGACCTGTGCCCAATCTCATGGGCTATGGTGACTCCGAGGTCAAAGCCGGTGTCCTGGGTAATGACACAGCTCCAGAAGGAGGAGCAGACACCACCTAACTGAGTCACTCCACGGAGCTCCTTGTTCCCATCAGGTAATTCCAGGTCAAACCTAAAGTAAGGGAGACAGGTACAGAAGAAAGTGCAAAGAACCCCTGCAGTTAAGAAAGTCAGGTCTAGACGTTGAACTGAATTTAGCTGCACTTTCCTGATCTAAATCTGTCAGCTACCTAATGCTTCCTTTGACACATGAAGCTCCCTGATGCCATATGGCAGGGGCAGGGTCCAACAAGTGCCCAGTGTTCAAAATTTGTAGTGGTTCTCCATTTAAAAGTGCTGATGTTGTCAATCAAGCAGAGTAGAATGAAATGTCCTAATCCGATTAGTAAAAGATGGAGCAGCATCGTCATCTCTTTCAGGAAAGAGCACAGAGTAAAGCCATTACTCTCCAGAACAGCTTGAATTCGACATATTTAGCCAAGGCAATTCAGAGCAGGGAGGCTTAAAGTAAGGAAAACTGTCTGGGTCAGAGTAGCACCCGGAATCTCCTGTAGAAAACACCAGTGGGTTTTCACTTCCAGTTAGTGTTTGACTTTTCTGCCCACAAAACGCTGCAGTGGGTTTGGCTGCTCTTTAAGCACAAAATGTCAGCTCGATTCTGGCTGGTCAGTGTTTGAGGAATATTCCAGTTCCTACAGAAACAGCACCTCTGGCTAACTGCTTTACACCAAGAGCAAGAGAATCAGCCCCTAGGCGAATCAACTTAATTGCAAAGCCTCTGTGATGCCAAGCTGCTGCTGGAAGGCAAATCTCTATCTCTGTGCCGACAGCTGGACGCCCAACGGCTGCGTTCCAGGTCCCCTCCCAGGGCAGGGGAGCTGCAGTACCTGGTGACATAGAGGACAATGTCAGCATGCTGAGGGTCAGAGTCATTCTGGGGGTTGACCTTCTTGCTCCACTCACAAACACTGATCAGCGAGGAGGTGATGTTTGTTGTGATGTTTACCTCTGCCTAGAGGGAAGGCACATGTTTGCACATTTCATGCAGCTTCTAGCACCCCCCAGGACAACAACTGAACAAAGTCCTCCCTGCTTACCTCTGGTTCTCTCAAAACAAGCATCTGCATAAGATGAACCCTGAAATGAGCACCCAGTGAGGCATCTCTCAGCAGCTCTGCCCCCTGTTAAGGCACGGAAAGGATTCAGTAAAGAAGGGACCTCAGTGACTCCCACTACCTGTGCACAGTAACAGGGCTGCTCTCACTACAGAGGTAACATAAGGGGAACTACAGAATAACCAGAAAGTACATCATCAAAATAAGTGCTACAAATGTAAATACATCTGTCAACAGACGATATCTTTTGTTAGACCTGTCAGCTACTCTGAAACAGAGAGAAAATCTGCATGGAAAAGCGTTTCAAAGGTAGGGAGAGTGAATGCTAAAGACTTCTTTTTCAATATACACACACAGAAAATGCATAAACCAATTCTTAATAATAGCAAAGGGAGGCATTTAGAGAAAGTCTCTAATAGAAATAAAACCTTGAAATGTAAGATGAATTCAGTGGATCTGGTTCAATTTCACTGAAAACAATAAACTCTTGCCACAGTATCTGATATGTAGCACTATTAGACACAAAAGTAAGAGCCAGATTTTCTATGTGGGCTTTAAGGCTACAAACCCCAAAGCTTCTAACACCCACTCTTCCTCATGCAGCCACTCATGCAAGGGAAAGTTTGCCATCCAGTGTCAAGAGAAGCAGAGAACATCCTGCATGTAACCAGAGCTCTGTACGAGGAGCAGGTAACCTCTGACAGCGCGCTCACAGGGGTCCCTCTGACTGTGACACTATGAACCCCCTCACAGGGACAGCAGCCCTAACAGAAAGCTACTCACAATGTTCAGGTTAGCAAGAATATATCGCTCTGTGTCCTCTTTGTGGTACAAGTAAACATCTGGGCCTGCTACAACCATCAGCTCCAAATGTTTGACCGTTCCCTCAGCTCTCTTCTGCAGGCGAGAAGGAAACTGTCCTGCTGAACAGCACAGAGGAAGTGTAAAACGCAAGACAACGTGAAAGGTCCTAGAGATCCATTCCCTTTTCCTGAAGGACTAGGATAATCCAGCTGGAAGATCACTCCCCCAGCTGCCTGCTTAGGTCTCCCACTTCAGCTGCTTTCTTTCACTTGCCAGCACCCTTAAAAACACATTTACACAATCAAAATAACAAACACCTAAATGAAAATACACTATTTACACCTCAGTGAGTTGAGCAACATCTATCAAGTACATTTGTGTATTTGCAGACACAGGTTTTTCCTCTGAGCTCATGCAAGCAACCCCACTCCCAGGAGACTGCCTCTCCAAGCTGGGCTTCCCCTCCATGTACAGTACCTGCTGCCGTGCTGTCCTCTCGTGCAGGGCTTCTGAAGAGAATGTGGGGTCTGGAGAAACCCAGGTCCTTCAGCAGGGCCGTGTCTTTGCTTCTGACAGGTCTGATATTAATCTTTTCCTCATCTGCAATGATGACTCCTTGCTAAAGGGGATGAAATTCCATCTCTGAGTTATCCCAAAGACATGCTCAGATTTTTTAGATGAATGGTTCACACACCTTCAGTGCATCAAGCTGCAAAGCTACAAAGGCTTGTAAGAATAATTTCAGCACATACTCACCAGCTGCCCTTCGCAGTAAGTGACTCTCCCCTTTGCCCCGGGAGGTTGCAGTGGATTTCCACCCGCAAAGCAGTTGCCTGAGAATCGCTTCAGTAAGCTAAAGGAAGAGTTCACCACTTGATTGCTCACAAAGGAGGAGGAAAGGAGGGCATGGTCCTTGAGAAATTCAAAGGCATAGAGTTCTCCCCAGGCCTCGATAGAGCAGTGTTGAATCTGACAGGACATCAGCCCCATCTGCTTTCCTCTACAAGGGCAAGTTGGCTCATCAATAACAAACTCGGGTACTGAAAGAAATGAAACAAGACCAGAACAAGGGGAACACTTATGAGGAATGATGATACACAGAAAACAAATGTAATGATCTATCTCTCTAGGAGAAAAATACTCTCCAAATTACAACTGTGGTCTTTCAGGGTCATTGTGCCAAAGGACTTCTATGCTTTCCTGTATTTCAAAGAGACAATAATCTGGTTGGGAACAGACAATAGCTCTGAAACTGGCTCCTGATTTATTGGTGCTTTTGCTCTCTTGAGAAGGAGAGCAGTTCATTTAACAAAGTCTGAGACAGCTTTACTTGTTCAGATGTTAAGTGGTACTGAGTGAGAATTATCGTGATCCAGACAGAGACACTGGGATGGGCACTAGGTGAACTCCTAGGCAACATCCTTGCTTTAAAGATTTGAGAATTTAGAACACATCTTTATTCTGAACTACCATCAATCCAGACCGAGATTACTAGTCTCTCCACACATTTATGTCAAAAACCTGATCAAATACATTTAAAACTACTCTTTGTCTAAAGCTCCCCACTCAGACCTGATCTGTCCATCTTCTCAAAAACTACCAACACAGAACGAGGGCTGCAGGAGAAATGTGCAAAAGGCTCATAACTCCTTCTGCAGATTTTAAATACTGACCCAGATCTTCAACAGCTTTCACGCTGAAGCATGGACTGCCTCGCTGAGCAACGTGACTCAGAAATGGCAAACACTTGTCAGATCAGGGTTTGTTAGTAAGCGTTCCCAGTGTTATCAAATGGACAGGATTAGAAATATACTGACAGTAACATTCCAAAATCAAGAAGGAAGGAGTCCTGCATACCATCAGACACTGAGCTGACTCCAAAATAAGAGAAAACATCTTCCACATCCAAAGCTCGGAGAAGTTTCTGCAAGAGGAATCACAGCTTTAGGGTATTTCAGAAAAACACGGGGCCACCAGACTCTCACTGCGCCGGAGCTAACCTGGAACGCCAGCCAACAGCCAGGTTCTCGAGGCTTTATTTTGCACTAAGCATGGGCTGCACAACAGCCACGGGGAGGGAGCAGCTTTATCTTCCTGATTACCGAGGGCTGATGGATTTTGGCTTAGAACTCGCTGCATTGTCTCTCCCTCTCTCTTTTTTTTTTCCTAGAAATAACAAGAGGCTTCCTGGAAACTGCCATTCCCGGAGTCAAACTCACCTCTTGGAAAGCCGTGGGCCAGCAGAAACCCAGAGGGAGCATCACGAGCGCCCGGACCGTCAAGCTGACGATCATGCTGGAGGAGCAGCGCGGCGGGGCCAGCGCTGGCCCGGGGGCGACTGACAGGGCGTCGGGCCCCGAGGCATCACGTGGGGCGGAAGGGCAGCGAGCAGGGCCTAAACAAACAGGGGGCTGAGCCGGGGGGGTACGGCCCGCAGGCAGAGCCGCAGAGGGGACACTCGGGGGGGACTCTCGGGGCTGGGTGGG
>VXBZ01011613.1:670450-713556 GCA_013399135.1 Heliornis fulica | reverse complement strand
GGCGAACTGGGCCGAGAGGGCAGAGGCAGACGGGCCGCGTGTCATGGCGCAGCAGCGGGTGCTGCCGCAGAGCAAGGAGACTCTGTTGCAGTCTTACAACAAGCGCCTCAAGGATGACGTCAAGTCCATCATGGACAACTTCACCGAAATCATCAAGACCGCCAAGGTGGGCCCGGTTGTAGTCGAGCCGTGTGGGGAGGGTGCCGCGCCCGCGGGAGCAGCCGGGCCCACGAGGGGAGAGGGGAGGCCCTGAGACCCTGAGAGCGCGGGGACTTCTCTCCCAGTCCTGCCGAGGGCGGGCGGCCGCCAGGTCCCCCTGGCTGCTGCTGGCTTCCACCTCCGTCCTGCGGCAGCCGCTGACCGAAAAGGACGCGGGAAGCAGGCGGGAGGGTAGCAGAAGCGATCTGTGGGTGCCACAGAGTCCAGGGGCTGATTCCACTTGTGAACTGAGGCGCCTTCGCGTGTGGCAGTCGTGTGTCAGGACGCCAGCCTGTAAAGGTGCATATGTACACGTTTTTCTTTAGATTGAGGATGAAACTCAAGTCTCTCGAGCAACCCAGGGTGAACAAGATAACTATGAGATGCATGTCAGAGCTGCAAACATTGTGAGTAGCGTCTGCGGTTCAAATGGGTGGGCAGCACGTCTTTGGGTGCTGTTGGGTTCATTATTGCACCTAGCACAGTGCTTATGGCACTCATGAGGACCGCTGCCATAAAGGAAACCTGCATTTGGGATGGCTGTTGGGTGAATTCCTTCTCTGGGGGGGAAGCTGGCTTGTCAGCTGCAGTTTTCTGCCAAGCGTCCTCACATAATATGGGACTTCCTACTTTATTGGAGGCTTGGGCTGAAGGAGCAGCTTGGGAGACCTTGTTTGGGAATTGGAGCAAAGCACTGTTCTGTTGTACTATACACTGTGTGATTTATCTCCCCACTACAAGGTCCGAGCTGGTGAGTCCCTGATGAAACTCGTGTCTGACCTGAAGCAGTTCTTGATCCTCAATGATTTTCCCTCCGTGAATGAAGCTATCAACCAGCGCAACCAGCAGCTAAGAAGCTTGCAGGAGGAATGTGACAAGAAGCTGATTGCACTACGGGATGAGATCTCCATTGACCTGTACGAGCTAGAAGAAGAATATTACTCTTCCAGGTACAAATAGGGCAGTGGACTTCTGCCTTATGACTCCAACCCTTTGGGGTAGTTAGTCCAGACAAACAAGTAGCCCTTAGAATACAGGACTTAAGAACGTTCCCAACAAAATTTCACTCCTATTTTTAATTAGGTCAAACTCTTCCTCTGCAGCTAAGGCAACTGCCTTTTCATTGTAGATATCCTACATGGTATACATGTCGTGGTGGTGGAGGTATTTGCAGCATCTGAATCTAGGTGCCTAGAGTTGGGTAGATTTGATAGATAATTTGCTTAAGCTTCCTTTGTATTCACTGTAAAATGATATTAATTTCCTTGGGGGTATAGACTTATGTCTGAATATCCCCATGGAGGTGCCTCTCTCCCTAGAGAGGCTAGCTTGCTGATCTGGGTCCTTGTGTTAGATGAGATCACCACATCATTGTGGTGAGTCCTTTCAAGAGTGACCTGGTTACACAGTGTGCCTTTGACCTTGTAGTGCACTGCCCCAGCCCTCCTGGAGTTCTCTTGGGAGGAGCATTTGAACTGAGCAGAAAAGACTTGCTCAGATTCATTGAATTAGGAAGAATTGTGATAGGATTTTCTATGGGATAATGACTTATTATGGATCTGTTTGTGGGATTTTTAATATTTTTAAAAGACATATAATTAGAAAGCAGACTTTAAAGAATTCAGACACTTTATTTTTTATTTTTTTTCTTGCACTCCAGCACTTCTAGTTGATGATACAGTAAATGAAAGCAGGAGAAAGCAAATGAGAACCTGATTGTTTTGGCTGCACTGTCCAAAGAAAGTGAAGTCAGTGCAATAATGCTATGACTTCTAAGGAAAAACTTAACTGTTCAAAATCTTATTTAAAATTTTAATGACCAGGTTTTCTACTTTTGCCTTTCCCTTCTTTCTAAAAATGCTGAATGCCTATCACCCCAGCTAAGTCAACTAAAACCCTACTTGCTCAATTTCTTTCGAAGTTAGGGTGTTGTTTATGAGGAATGTATGTATTTTAAGAGTAAAAGATAACGATACAACATAGCTTAGGAGCTGCTATGACATTGTGAGAACACTAGAGATAAAAGTTTACTCAATTTTTTATGGGGGTGGTTAGGGATCCTAGAAATATCTCAGAAATTAGGAGGGATTGTCACAAACCCAAGCACCAGGCCATGTCCCGTTGGGTATGGGGTGCCTCTGCTGCACAGGCTGCATAGAGCACTGTATCTGGAGTGACATGGTGAGGGATGGTAGTGCCTCACGTGTGCCAGGCACACTTTACTTGTGCTGTCACCAGACAGCTGCCACTGTGTACTCACAGCTTTAATTTTTGGACTGAGGGGTTGTGGCCGTGCTGGCATGGTCAGTTCACCTGCCAGGCACCCGATGCTGTGTAAAGCAACCCCCTGTAACGGGATGAACATCTAAGCACAAGTGTTGGCTTACACCAAACGGATTTGCCTTCATGCACTCTTACAGAGTGGCCACAAGGTGAGGAAACTTGGCAACTCTACAGAGCTCTGACCCCTCTGCTGAATCTGTTGTCCTGTAGCACTTAGTCGTTTGCTTTCAGCACTTACTCCCTTCCTGTGCTCTTTCCTGTCTTTTTTCTGCACCAAAGAAATTGTGTGTTTGTGTAAATACAGAAACAGTGATTTATTCAAAGTCCTTTTATAATTAGAGTACTAAGATATTTTTTATGAAATCTTATTGTCTAATGTGGGAAAAGGGTTTCTGTTACGTCACAGCATCCTGAGTGATCATAATCATGTTTAAATGGCTGTAAATGCAGTAGCTGGTTTGCCCACAAACGGGCATTGTGTGCTGTCCTGGGAGCCCAGCTGGGGTTGCCTCTCTGCACTGTCAGGGTTACCTCCTCGTGGGGTTGGATCCCATGGGATTTATGAAGAGGTACACAGTCCCGTGAGGCCAGGACATGGGTTCCATGCAGTCATCCTGCCAAAGGGCTCTCCCATGCTCCAGTTTCCCTGAAGGTCACTGGTTAGTTCATTTTTGGTTGTCCCTGCAGGGAAAACTGTTGAAAAGTGAGCTCCCAGCAGCAGCATACCTCCACATGCTGCAAAGGTGAGAGCTGTCCTGTGCTGTGTGGCTTGTTGGGTCCTTGTGCACTGCCACCAATGTCTGTGCAAAGCCAGCAGAAGGGAGCATCTCCTGCCAGCAGTTAATGCTGCCGTTGTGCTGAAGGGGCTTAGGAAGCAGCCCCTCACACACAGTTGCCAGGCTTTTTATGTGTACATGGGGGTTTTGATGAGGAGGCCTGAAAGCAGGTCCTTGAAACTAATGCTGGGTAGATTGTTCTGAAGGAATCTCTGTGTTAAGCAGAGCTACTTCTCTGCTCAGACCCAACTGCCCCAAGGGAAGCAGTGAAGCCCCTCACACTCACACAATTGAGAAACCCTCAGTTTAAGGGCAGAGTAGCACGTTGGTCAGTGCTGCTGTGGGCTATGTAGTAACTTTTGTTCCCCCTGACTTTGGAGGAGTGTTACATGAGAGGCAAAACACAGACCTTTTGGGACTGTTCTAACTGGGGCAGCAGGAGCAGCAGTTATGCTTGTGATGCAGCTAAAGTTTTTCTTAGAAACTCCCCTGCTAAGATGTGGCTGCTGTGGATGGGTTCTCCTTGGAGACTGTGGCCTGGGGTCTAAGACTGACAGAAATGGAGTTGTAGTTCTGGTTCAGTCCTGCAGGTCTTTGCTGATTGAACCCAGCTTCACTGTGTGTCAGGGGCTGTAGGGAAGGGGCATCCTCCAAGGGATTTTACAACTGTCCTCCACGATAAAACCTGTATCCACTGCCTTGTTGCTTCTACTGCTAAACCAGCTGGGTGATGCTGCTAGAAGAGAGCTCAGAAGTAGGTGCTTGCAACTAGTGCTTTGTCTGCTTACTCCCCAAAGTGGCAGATCCAAGTCCAGCTTTGCCTTCTTTCATCCTAACCACCAAACTTTCATTTATGTTCCATTGCTCCCTCTGAGATCACAGGAGCTGTCTTGAGTGTGGGATTAGATACCAACATATTTCATGTCTGTGCAATTTGAAGTGTTCGTATTTCTACACTCTAAATATTTCCCAAAGCATCTATTTGAGTTCATACATTAAAATTGTAAATAAAGCTGCAACAACAAAATCACTTGACCCACTGGGTTTGTTTTACTCTGAACACAAACTGCTTTCTGCTCCAGCACTCACTTTGTCTTGGGTTTCTCTTGTGTGTGCAGCTCCTTCCTCTCTGGAATTTGTTTTTGTTTTGTTCCAGTTTCTTCCATCATTTTTCTTTTTAGTTTTGGCCTTTCTAAATTGTTTTTTCTCAGAGCTCAGGCAAGAGTTAGCCAGTTGTTTAAAAACTTTTCTTTCCCACACTGCTGGGCCATCCAGATATAAAGTCTTCAGCAGCCAAATCCCAGAAACTGCCTTTAGAAGAGCTGTTAACCCGGCTCTGCTGAAACTAGTAGGAGCTGTCAGTACTTTATAATCAGGCTGGGGAGCTTCAATAGAAGACCCAGACCTTCTGTGGAGGGCAAAGGTGCACATAGGTTTCTTCTTTATCATGACAGGAACAGGCCCTGAAACAGTAGTGTAGTTTGTTTTTTTTTTTTTTTTGCTGAACTTAAATTTAGAGCAGGATTTATCCTTTTTCCTCACATAGGTGGTTTAACTCCAAGTAAAGTAATTATGATTGAGGTCCTCATCTCACTCAAATTGGTAGGAGAACTCCCATGTTTAGGGTGCCAGGACTCCAGCCCACATCTTTCTAGTGACTTTGAGTGTCCAGATTAGAATTGGGCCTCTGTTTGAGTTTGTAGCACCAGTTTTGTCTCTGCAAGTTTCCCTGATGCTCCCCAGTCTCGTGAGGTTCAAGACCAGCCCTTAAGGGGTGTCCTGGGGAAGGCCAGCATCACAAGACTCTCGGTGAAATTGTGAACACATACCTTACATCCATGAACGTTTTTTTGCCATTTTCTTAATGCTTTGTTTCTGTCTTGCTCCCCCCACCCTCTGCATCCCTCCCCTCCTCTCTTACTGCACCTGCTGTCTCTCCTCCCTGGGGTTGGTTGTTCTGGAAAGCTACAGTCTGTGTGACAGCAATGATCTTCCACTGTGCGAAGCCTACTGGAGACAAGACTTTGCCATGCTGTCCCCCGAAAGCCTCTCCATGCCTCTGACAACTGCCACAGCAGAGCAGAGCGTAGCTACCTCGCAGAGCTCAACCCCATCACACCCTCACGTGAACGGGCATGGGGCAGGCCCCACCGAGCACTCCTGAAGAGGATCCTCTGCACCGAACACGTTCTTCCTGGTGGCACCGCACTGCTGGAAGTCTTCCACCTGCTGTACTGAGCAAGCATCTCCCACAAGGCACTGGAGCTGTATTCACAGGTTTCTGCTCACTGGGTGGTTGTGGTGCTTTTCCCACCCCTGGGACATTGCCATGAGTGTTCCTCTCCTATAAGAGTGATTAGTAAATAGAGAGGTGATTGTTCTAACAAATTAGAGTTAGGTTTGCTTTTCCGTGATAGTTATGTGTAGAGTTCGTTAGAAGTCTAGTTTGTTTCCATGTGAATCTCACTAAGTGTGTGCTGGAGTGTTGGGAGTAGACTTTGAGAGAAACTTGAGCCAAGTGTGGGGCCAGTGAGTGTTTGGGGGTTTTTACCTGCCTTCCCAAGCTTATAAAGCATTCTGAGTGCTTTAAAGCTCACAGGATGGCATCTGATGACCTCTGTTCTGCTACCTAGAGTAGGAATCTTGTAGTGCTTTTTACACAGCACTCTTCACTTTCAGATGCTTCACTAACTTGAACTTCTGTCTCGCAGCCCTTTGGGAGGGGCTGCCAGCAGACCACTGTCATGAGCAATATTCTCCCTTTTGCAGAGGAGACGGCGAACTGAGGAATCGGACTGCTGTGGCGATGATGCCACTTGCTCAAGGCTGCAGTTAGAAGCAGCCACGTGCTTCAGTTACTCTGATTCCTTTTCCAGTGTTTACACAGAAACTTTGTATTAATGGAGCCTGAGCTAACGTTCGTGTTTGCCAGCATTTATGTTGGCTGGATAGTTTTGTTTAATAAAGCTTGAGGTGACTGGGGCGTACGGAGCGGTGAGGGATGGTTACTCTGGCGGTTTCATTCCCAAGAGACATTTTCAGCCATTCAGCAGCTCAGCCCGTCTCCTGCCCTTTCCCTTTGCCCTTTCTGGGTCGGCTCCAGCTGTGCAGCTGAAGGCAGCTGTGGTTGTACCCGAACAGGGTTGGGACACCTCGGGGTTGGGTTCCGCAGAGCCGTGGCTGCGTTCAACCGGCTGAGCCTCCCCAACCTTCTGCTGTAACGTCTCATTTCGGGGATGTAAAGATGGGTATCGGTTTTGTTCCATTTTCTTCCATTCCAGTTATTTTTGTAATTAGGTGGTTTAATAAAACTAACCCGTTGGTGTAGCTCTCCAAGCGTGTCTTTTCAGCCGCCAGGTTTTGTGAGAACGCGCCAGCACCGGGCAGGGGCAGCGCCAGGCCCAGAGCCCCGGCACTGCCCGCAAGGTTCCCGGGCTGTTTCCTCCGACCCGGCCATGCCGGATGACGGTTTGGGCCCTGCCGAAGGGAGCAGCGGCGACGCGGAGAACTGACTGCCCGCGGGGCGCGTCCTACCCTGCCCCGGCCGCCGGGGGCACCCCAGGACGCGGCGAGACCCCGACGCCCCGCCCGGCCACCTCCTTCCCGCGCCGCCAAGGCCCGCTCACAGTTTTGGCGTCACTTCCGGGCGCGGCGCGGTGTGGGCTGTCCGCCATGATGGCCGGCCTGGCGGCTAAGGACTCGTACCTGCAGGGCTTGGCGAGGAAGGTCTGCGCGCAGCACGGCCCGGAGCCGCGGAAGAGGAAACTGGGTAAAGGGAGTGCGGCGCGTTGGCGTCTGTCCGGCCCGGGCGGTGTGTGGGAGTCGGGGTCTGTGGCAGGCTGGGCCCCGGCGAGAGGGTGCTTTAGTACTGGCGCCCCGCTGTTACACGGTGCTCCTGAGCACTTCGGCGCGCCCGGTGATGGGCCGCGGGGAGCTGGGGTCGCAGCGAAGGGGCGCTGCTCACACACATCGTGAGCCATGGAATTTTTGAAGGTTGAGGTGAGCCGGTGCAGTGCTGGAACTTAAGTAGCAGTTGAGTGTTAAGAAGTGGGAACGTTGCACTTTGCCGTTCTGCATAACTCTGCCTTTGCCTTGCAGTACCTAAGCCAGGCCAGGCCGAGGATGCTGGCACACAGCTCAAGAAAAAGAGGAGAAAAAAGCCCAGGAAGCAAGCTGAGAAGTCAAATGTGCCTTCAGTCAAACAGGGAGTCTCTAACGCCAGTAAACCTGCTCCAGGACAGAAAGCAGCCCCTCAGGCCAGCAAATCATCTCCACAGGGAGCTGTTACACAGAACAAAAATGAGAGCTTGGTTACAGGTAAGGGTGCCAGCACTGCCATGGTCTGGTAGTGTTACCGGAGCTGAGGTGGCTGCTTCTCAGTTGCTTCACAGGTGTATAGTTCGGAAACTTTAAGATGTTCAGCTGAATTGAAAACATTTTTGTATTCCGTGGGCCCTAAAAGCTTATATATGTGTACATTTAATTGCAGGCTCTTTCTGAATTTGGGTAGCTTCTGGGAAGAATCATGTGGGTGCAATTTCTGGCATGCAGACCAACTTTCCGTGGGGAATCCAGAAAACCTGCTCACAAAGAAAATGTACCCTTGGGGTCTTTGTTTCCATCGGCGTGGTACTTTTCTCTGGCCCGTTAAGCAGCCACAGGACGTGCCAGGCCATGCTGTCTGTCAGCATTGAAGGGTAATAGCGATAGAAAAGAAAATTCTGAAAACATCAATAAAATTGAAACTCTTGGGTTTTTTAGTTTTTCTGTTCTATTCACAGCATCTACAGACCCCTTCAGAGCTTTTCCTATAGCCACAGAAAGTTCTGTTTTGTTAGTGCTGTCTTTTAAGTGTTTGTATATTCTTCCTCTCATTTTCAGGGAACAAAAGGGAACTTGCATTCTCTTCTTTTTCTGCAATGAATCTCTTACGTCAGAGACTACATGAGAAGATTAAAAAAGCTTCTGGACAGGTATGAGATCTCTTAGTGTGTGTCTATCTGTGTGTTTATACAATATAATTTCCCCCTACCCTCCCAGGGGTGAGGAGACAAGACTGTGGTCTCACAGGACTCAGACTTTGAGCTAATTCCGTCTCCTGAGGAAATGGTGGGAGACCTGGATGGATTGTGTGGTCTGGGAAAACCTGTGAGAAGGAGTAGGGCCTGACATGGAGGAGAGCACACCCCAAGAGATTTTTATAAAGAAGGAAAGCCCCTAGAGCCTGGCAGGGGAACATAGCAGTGGGGTGTTGCAAGAGAGACTAAAGGGTTTGAAGTGCCTTTTTAGTGGTTATCATCTCTGGGAGTTGAGCCCACAGCCTCTTGTCACAAGTAGTGTGTTTCTTAGAAGTTGGAAAAAATAGAAATTTGAGGACATCTCACCCTAATTCTGCTTTATCCCTGTAAGGCTCCTGATTCATGTCCATCCTTCTTCTTTAGGATGATGCCAAAGAATTGCCCCCTGCTGTCCTGGAGAAGAGGCAACGAAGGAAGTATGAGAGAGAGAGAAAGAAGCGTCGGAGGAAGGAGTTGAAGATGAAGGCAAAAATGGTGAAGAAGGAAACTGAGGAGGTGCCAGCAGAGCCAGAAAGCAAAAAGGAGGAGAGCACAGCTGAGATTGTCTTTAACAGGGTCGAAATCCACGGAGAGAACGAGTTGAGCAAGATCCAGAAGAAGAAAGAGAAGAGGAAAGCGGTGAAAGGCAATATCACTCCTCTGACAGGCAGAAACTACAAGCAGCTGCTGAGCAGGCTGGAGACCAGGAAGAACAAGCTGGAGGAGCTCAAGGATAAGGACCAGAAGAAAGCTCAGGAGGTGGAGAATAAGATGAAGTGGACGAATGCCCTCTATAAGGCAGAGGGCGTGAAGATCCGTGATGACGAGGACCGCCTGAAGGAAGCTCTGAAGCGCAAGGAGAAGCGAAAGGCGCAACGCCAGAGGCAGTGGGAGAAGCGGACGGAGAGGGTGGTGGAGAAGATGCAGCAGCGGCAGGACAAGCGTCGCAAGAACATTCAGAAGAAGAAGAAGGATAGGATGGAGAAGAAGAAAGCCAGAGCCCGCAAGAAAGGCAGGGTTCTGCCAGAGGACTTGAAAAAGGCTGGGCTAAAGTGAGCGCGGGGTGGCTGGCGCCGCAGCCTGGGGACAGGGCGGTCAGCGATGGACTTGGCGGAGTGGCCCCGCTGACTGTCACTAAAAGCAGCGTGTGGGACAGCTGCTGCCACAGCTTCCCAACTCGGTAACAACAGAAAAGCCAGTTTTGTGTGTTTGTTAATTAAACTTTCCTGCCCCAAAGAAACCGCTTCTGGCTGATCGATTGGCTGACGGGAAGGTGCCGCCTGGTGCTGTTGCCTCTGGTGAGCTGGGGGTGCGGGGAGCGATCCGCGGGGCTCCCGGCAGGGCAGCGCCCGCGGCCGTTGCGCGGGGGGAGCGGAAAGTCCGTCCGTCCCCCCAAGGGGCGGGGCAAGCCTAAGCCCCGCCCCCACCCTACTCCGCCTTCCCATGGCAACGGGACTCGCTGCCCGCCTCGCGCCGTGTTCTTCCCGGGTCGCCGCCTCCGGTGCCTTCCCACGGCAAAGTGCGGAGAGATCTTAGAGAATGAGGTAAAAGAGCGGGGAGAAGCCCAGGTTGTCCCGTGGGGCAGGTGTTCGCGGTGACATCAGACCCGGGCTCGGGCTCAGCCTTCCCGGTTTTGGTGTGGTTTGAGCCAGCGGCTGTGAGTGCTGCCGCGCCGTGTGAGCCTTTGTCCCCGGGGAAAGGGACAGCTCGCTCCACAGCCACCTCCGACCAAACTGGTGTGAGCCTCGGCTTTGAGCACGCTTCTGCCACCCCGCTGTCGCTACCGCTGTTCTGTGGGCGTTCTCCCTTCAGCAGCTGGAGAGAATTTGGTTTGCAGTTCTTTCAGGGTCTGCTTTGCATGTCTGTCAGATGAAGCAAGGAGCAAGATCAGGCTTGCTGCAGAGAGCGACCAGCACGGTTTGGAAATCTCTCCTGATGCCAGGCTGCTGCCCTGTCACCAGCAGAAGTCAGGGCACAGAATGCCCTGCGATGACTCTGCAGGAAGGCCACCCACATGCAGGTAGAGGACAGAAGCATAAAACCCCAATGACATGTCTGTGTCTGTAGGTACAGCATTGTGAGACCCACGCTGAGACACTCCCCAAGTTCTTGCTCTCAAGCACTAATGACTTGTAACAACCAGCCTGTCTCCATGCCAGATGTAAATGGAGTTTAATGAGCTGCTGCTGGTAGATGAACAGACTAACTGCCTAGTGTTTGTGATGGCATGCATATTGTGTGCCCTTCCTTTTAAAAAGAAATCACATGTCTTTGTTCAAAACAATAAACCCAGTCTGATACATATTTTCAAACTATGTTAATGGTTTACATGATGCCATAATGATTATGTAATGAGCAAGAGAAAAATTTAGTGCACCCATCCTTTTCACTGTAACCATTCTGCTGGATAATGTCACCCTTATCTTCGCTTCCCACAGGAAGAAGCACTGTGCCCCAGCTGGTGGGAAGAGCAGGGGCAGACAAAGGCCATTTCAGCGTTTCTTACTAATTCTTATTTATCAGTGCACTGATTTTTTTATTCTTTTTTAACCTTTTGGAGAGAGTGTGTACTCCTTATGCCATCGTAGCAGGGTTGAGGTTGTCATCAGCCCAGGACAGATAATTATTCAGTTCAGTTCATCTAAGAAAACACAACATTGATTCTTTGAATCATACACTTTTAAGTTAGAGTGAAGTGTGTTTTCACAGAGATGTCACATTTTGCCAATCAAATTGAAATTATACCCATTGTGCGGGTCCCTTTCACATCTTTAGTAGAAATCAAGTTTATTCCTTTTCTGTTTCAGAGAAACTGCAACATCTCAAAAGGCTTGGAGAAGTGTAGATGAAAATGAAGCTGTGGAAGTCAGAGGCCTACCTGACTTTATTGGTAAAATTGATTTCCCTTAAATGTCAGATACTTTAATTTGCAGTCTTAGGAGCCACCATCCATCTAATGGTTTAGCTGAAAAAGGTACAAAATCAATCTAAAAAGTGACCTGACACGTTTTTGATGCTCCATAGGTAATTTTGAGGAGTCTGCTGATAGAAAAATGGTTGTAAAATTGTTGGTCACTCAGTTTGTGTTCAGATGCTAAATTCCAGTTGTGATGTAAGCAGATCTCATTCTTGGAAGCTGTGATTTTTTTTTTTTTGTGTGTCATACCTGAGCTTGGTTCATAGTGTCCATGCTTTTATCTTTTTGAAAATCACAGATTAACAAAATCAAAGGCAACTTCAAACTGTGCTTTACTATTTTTAACCTCCCTTTGCAGAGATTTCCCTCCCTGCTGGAAGCTGTCACGAGCTGTAATAGCTAGGGAGGCCAGAGTGTGCGTATAGCACCTCTGTCCATGCGATGTGTGTTCTGCAGAATCACATCTAAGCTGCTTCATCCTTGTTTCTTTCCTGGCAGTTCCTGAGGAGACGAGCAGGAATACCCTGAAATACCTGTCAGAACGCTGGCAGCACCGTCATGATGAAGCACTGGCCTCCATGTATCATGAGCTTGCCTGTGTTGCCAGGGTAAGCCTGGGTTGTGTAATCCAGATAGTCTAGATCCCTCCCCTAGTGTCAGGGCCCAATGTTCAGGACATCAGGCTGATTTCTTTGCCTTTTTAGGAGATGGAGCCCTTTGTTTTGGAGGCTGGAAAATGCCTTCGGACAAAACTGATGGAATCTGATAGAAAAATTGAACATCTTCTTAAAAAGATTGAGCTGGACACTGCTCTGGAAGGTTTCTCGATGGAGGTAAGACAACTTGTGCCATTGTCTCAGCTTCAGTTAATAGCACCTGGTCTGTGTAATAGTTTCCTATGTCTTGCTGTCATTTTAAGATATAAGGGGAAGAAGGTATTTGCCTTCTTTTTTTCTTCTACTTTTTTTTTTTTATAAGATTTACTTTTCAGTTAGATTGAGAGTAAATCCTTCTCACAGGGTTTGGAAGAACTGTGGAACATCATCCGCCAGGAATCCTTGACTAGAAGGAAGTGGATTAAGGAAATGGATGAATCCCTAAAAGAAGTTGAAAGGAATCGAGCTGACAAAGTGAGCTGTGGTCTTAATGGCTGTTAATTAAGCATAAGATTATGATTTGTTCATAACTCTGGCTGCAGAGCAGAGTAGCTTGATTCCACGGGAGTCAGAGCTCTGCAAGGGGTCAGCTACACCTCTCTGTTTGTCCTCCCTTTGTAATGCAGACACAATGAATAGATTGTGTCACCAGTAACTGTTCTGTTTGATTAGTTATGAAAAATACTGGACATGACAATGTTTGCTTAAATTTCATGTCCACTTAAAACAAGTGTTCATGGCTTCACCACAGATACCTGCAAGGAAGTTAAGTTCAGGTAGCAGCCTGTCTGCAGAGCACTCAGTTATCACATATATTTTATCAAGAAATCAGTTGAGTAGTAATGAAAGTGAATGCTTTAGTTACTGCTTTTATGAACTATTTAGAAAAATCCATACTTAAGATAATTTTAAATCTGTATTTTAAGAGTCACTTCTGGTCTGTCAAGTCTTAAAATTAATTTTAATGTAAAAAGTTCTCTTCATATCATTGATTAACTTGGGAAACTGGAGGTTGAGTTACACAACTTTGTTTTTTTTTTAAATTCTTTATTCTTTTCTTGCACAGATAACAGGTGTGCTGCGGAAGTATACTGTGATGCTGGAGGACATTTCCTTCCTCTTTCCAGCTGATGTTTACAGACTCGTGAATGATGAGGCCATGGTAAATCTTTCATATTGAGAGTCTGTTTTACCTGCAAGAAGATAGCAACCTAAATATTCCTACAGTGTATTTTTTTTAACTTAAATTCATTATTTCTCCCTCTCAATCACTACAATATACAGGAGTTTTCTATTTTGCAGGGTACTCCTTACAGTTTTGTGTTATTTTTCCCTCGTTTTACACAGAACAGGCAATATGGGGTTTTTTGCATGTAATGTGCTGCTTTCATTCCTGTTTTACTACACAGATGATTAACAGAGCACTGTTGGGTAATCAGAGGGCAATTGCCAAGCTGGTTTTTAACCTAATGAAATCGGAGATGAAGATGGAATTATCACATCGATTGAAATGGCAAGATAGAGTCAAGGACTGGAAGCTCATCCAAAAGAATCACATAGTTCTCTGTTTCAGGTGGGAAATTTTACAATTCTATTTTGAAATGCAAATAACAGTAAGCAATGTTAGCTTGTGTTTTCTGTAAACATTATTGTTTAATAATTTTTCCATTTTAAAACTAAAAAGCTGAAAGAACTTAGCTTTTTTTTTTACCCAGTTTGTATAAAATGTATTTTGTATTTGTATTTAAAATGTGAAATTTTCCCAAGCCAATATTTACTTCTCCCACCCTACAGAGAATTTATGGTGACTGAAGAAATACAGAATCCCCCAACTGTGAAAACAGAAATGGAAAATATGATAGCAGACCAGATTTTACTTAGTGAAAGGAGACTGGAGCTTTTGCAGCACCTGGGGTATGATGAAAGAGAGAACCAGAACAAAGAAGAAACAAATCTTTCTAGAGTTAATGAGGGACTTGGCTACAAAGTGCACTTTGCTCCCTTTCAATGTGTGATTGTACAGCACAGCAGTAAGGCAGCACTGAAATGACTTCTGTAAAGCTGCTTTTCCTGACAGCCCTGGTTCCCCTGAGTAGGGGGGGATTGGGGCTGAAATGCAGGAACACAAGAGTCAACCTGACTGACCTTGGAAACAGTAGAAGGGGAAAGGCAGGGATGGATGGATGGATGGATGGATGGATGGATGGATGGATGGATGGATGGATGGATGGATGGATGTGTGGGTGGATGGATGTGTGGGTGGATGGATGTGTGGGTGGATGGATGTGTGGGTGGATGGATGTGTGGGTGGATGGATGTGTGGGTGGATGGATGTGTGGATGGATGGATGGATGGATGGATGGATGGATGGATGGATGGATGGATGGATGGAAGGAAATTGGTGACTTTGTCACAGCATTATTTCTGTGTGGGATTTTAATCTGTATAATAAGTTAAAAAAGACTTGAGTAGAAACCTTACCCTGCTGTGTTTGGATCCTGACAAGAGGACGATAGCTTGTGTGCAAGGCAGTGTTCACATTGCTTTACAATGTGTGTAGTAACAAGATAGACAGCTGATAGTTCCTTGTCAGCAGACATTGGCCTTGCAAAACAGCAGTTATCTTGGCTTATTTTTATTGCTGTAAATAAAATAAAGCACAGTAGTATGGTTACACAGATTCATAATCTTATCCTTTAAGAACTGCCTGGTTTATATTTAAAGGTATCTGACTCTTGTTTTCTATTTTCATAGCCCATTACACACGAAAGATGACATAGATGAATGGTACAACTCTCTGGTGAATTTAAACAGGAGCATAGGTACGTCAGGAAATCACAAAACCAATCAGGAATTCAGGCAATGGAAGTATATGAGCATGAAAGTCTGTGTCCTACATTCTGTGTTCTGTATGGTCCCGTGGTCCTTAGCTGGCAGTATGGCCAGAATAAGCTGACTGTTGTGTCATCACCTTTGCCAGCACAGGTGTTTTTGCATGATGACATCTGGCAGGAATTGACCTGGTTAGAATTCATCCAGGGGAAAACAGAAAGTGAATTTTAATGCAGATCAGTTCTCAGTCATGCAAAAATACTCTGTTGTACCTCTTGGAGAATGAGGGTGTGAGTATTTTAGATGCTTCCCTTGACTTCATCCTGTGGTGTGCCTTCCCTCTGTGCATCTACCTGCTCTTTCTCCAGAGCCCATCCTGTCCTAACACTTGTAGCCTGTATAGTGGCAAAGGAGTCGCTACCCAGTGCAAACAACTCACTACTTTTAAGTGTAAAGTTAACAAGATATGTATTAAAACATCTTATTTCACTGGTTGACAAGTGTGAAGACCCTGCTGGGAGCTATTACCAGCTGTCACGTTTCCATTTCATGCTGCACAGTGAAACACAGAAATCTTTACCAGTAAATCTTTACTGTTGTTCTGTATCCTGCAGATACCCACAACACTCAGTGTGTGATGAAAATTCGCATCCAGTATGAGCTGGTCCAGCAGAAATGTGTGGTGGAAACAGAGTTATGCAAGGTCATTATCGGTGCTTTGGGAATTCTTGGGGATTGTCAGCAACAGTATGTGATGTGAAATTGCTTTTTAACCTCTTGCTCTGTTAGAAAACTTACTGTCCTTTTTGCTTCACGGTAGATTGTGGTATTTATACTTGAAATGTGTAAAAGCAGTAAGAAAAGGCAGTGAGGGAAGGAGAGGTGTCATACATTTGGGTGGGGGACAGGGGTAGAACCCTCAGCCTTTGTGCTAAATCTGCCCTATGCTGGGAAGGAAGTTCCACCTTTGCCTCAGTTTCCCCCTTTGTGTCCAGATATTAATTGTACTGTTTACTAACAGAATGTGAGATTGAGGTGGTTGAATTCTTCTCTATCCATTCACAAGGAAAGAAAAAACACCAAATTCAGCCAGATGCTGTAAAAAACCCATGGTATTTTATGTTACATTATGTTTGCATCAACAACTTGGCTTTTCTTTCATTTAGAAGAACCTGTTGAATCTGAAAGTTTGCACAGAAGAAGAAGCTGAAGAAGTTGTGAAGTCTGAGTTACTTCCCTTGACTGAGAACCTACAGAGTCGGTTTGGAGGAGAGCTGGAGCGTATGGCTGTACGTTTATTACCACAGCTTTTGTTGGTACTCTGCCCTTCCTGTGCTGCTGCCTGGAATGCTGTATGTGTCTGGGGCTGCTGATGCCAGGTTGAACAGGGGTCTGCAGTGTGACTGAACTTCTGCCCCATAAAGAAAAATCTTGGAGTGTTTTGAGGAGAACAGTTTGTAGTTGTTTGGTTTATATTTATAATAAGCGGTCAGGGATTAATTTGGTGCAGCTCGTCCTGCCTGGAAGCAGAGGGTTAGGTTCAAATGACCTCCCAAATTTCTTTCAATCCTCCTTTTACAATTCCATACATGAAAATAACTGGGCAGATGTTCCTAAAACAGTGGATGAACAGATGCAAGTGCAGAACTCAGTAATTCTGTGCTTTGCAGTACCAGAAGAATAAAGGGAGTTTTGATATCTCAGCTTCTAGAACAAAACCCCACATTCTCGTCCAGTTTACTTGCCCTACTTTTTCCTCTCAAAGCAGCTGAATACTGATCATGTACTTCCAGATGGCCTTTTTCATGTCATATGTCCCCTTAGTCGAGTATTTCACCTTCCAGCAAGCAGCTTAATAATTACTGTTTCGCTTCAATGTGTTTCTTTAGAGAGACTTTGAGGCACTGGCTAAACAGAATGAGTGGAGATGTAGCGACTTGTGCAGCTATTTCCAGGAGGCCATGGGCCTCAGGGAAGTGCATCAACAAAAACTGTCCCAGCAGGAAGCTGAACTTCAGAAGAGGTTAGATGAATGCAGACAGGAAAAGGATAATTTAATACAGGTATGAACATAAAAATAAGGATGTTGTATGATGTAAAGAAAGGATCTCTTAACACAGAGAACCCCCTGGAATTAGTAATATTTGTTATAAAATCTAAAACATAATCTTTGACTTGTGTACTGGAATTTCTACAGGGTAGTTTCATTGACATGCCAGTGGTGATAAAGATTATATTTCCATACTAAGTGGCTGCAAGTTTCTGTTCCTTGTAAGATCTTGTTCCTGTTTGTATGTCAAGTTCTCATATTATGGGAACATCACACAACTTGGGGTGGTAACATCAAAGGTGGTGTTCATTGTCTATGAAAGATCCTCAGACAGTTTTGGTAAGGTACCTTCCCTTCTTGGTGCAGAACATCTATATGTAAATAATTAGGAAGCATTTTAGTAATTACTAAATTATTTTACTGAGTTCTTTTTATGTGGCCTTAGGTGATGGAAGCTAAGCTGGATACAATCTTGGATAAAATGAGAAGAGTGACATATAAACAAACATTGAAGAAATATTGGGAGAAAGTCCTTTCTTCTTTAGATGACATTAGAGCTAGGTATGAATTTTGTAGTGCATAAGAACATAAGAAGTAAAGCATATTGAATGTTGCTTGTACTACTTACATTTTCTTCATGCTCTAGTGTGAAGGTATGGAAAAGTACTGCTTGCTGCTTCATGTAAGAATAATTCCTGACTTGAACAAGGTTAAGGCAAAAAACATCCAAATTTTAGCAAAAGGACTGGTATACCATGTCATCCCTGCAATGGGATAATTATTTACTCAGAAAGTAAACATAGGTGTTCAGATTCTCGAATCACAGGGATCAGGAAGCAGGTCTGTGCCATCACCCACACTCTGGGTTCACGGATTGGATCACTTTAAGGTTGCAAGGACTAGAAGTTGATAATAACTTTCACATAGCTGAAGTTGGGGTGTTCTTTTTTTTAATCTTTCTGTTACATTCCTCATGACCATGGGAACCTCTGCACATTTATGTACTTGTAATGAACTAATCTTTGCTAACGAGCCAGGATGTGATTGTAGTCAGGCTAAAGAGATGTAGTATGATGTTCAGCCTAAAAGTTTCATGAGATTAGTCCAAAAGTTAGATTTGGATTTAAAGGCATTGTAGTCATATTTCATTTTATTTCTATATATACTCAAGTTTCTTAAATGGTGACCTTAAATTTGACAGCTATGAGGCATTGAACCAAGATCTATTGGATCAAGTAATGGCTTACACAGAAGCTATTCTGCAGGAATTGACTTCTTACAGTGTATCCATCAGACAATATTTTCATGTAAAGGAAATCTTCAAACAGGTATAAAGAAAACAAATTACTTCTGGTGTAAAATGTTACTTTTAAATTAGTTTTTCATTTTTGTAAAAAAATACTATTGCATTAAATTCTAGATTACATAAACTAAAGCATTGTTCTGGACATAGGACTGAAGTGGTTTTGCTAGAAATCAGGAGGGGGAGCACAAAACCTTTCTCTGTCCCAGACCTTTTAGCTCTGTCCTTGTTACAGACTGCATTTCAACAAATTCCCTTGCCTTTTAAACAGAAAACTGCAAGGTAACAGAATTATATTAGTAAATGTGTTATAGCTTCTTTGGAAGACAAGCAATCATTCAAGACTATCGTATCTTACTGAAATAGATATATTTTGAAGAGGTATATGAATTTCTTGTAAGGAAGTAAGTCCTTATTTTAAAATTGGGGGGCTGGGATGTTCTTTTGCTTTCAGAACTTGCAAGGGAAGACAGACTACATGTTTCAAGATCAAGGTAATACCTCGGTGGACCAAACAGGTATTTTTGCTTATTTCTCAATCACTGTTTCTTTGGATTGTGACCAGTAACAGTCTGCTTTAACTGGAAAAAAAAAACCTAGGTAAGACTTTGGAAGCTGAGCATCTGGTGGAGCAGCAAGGTGAGAGTGTTGTACAAGAAAATGAAGGCGAGGAAAGGACAGATAGTTGTCAAAGAGAAACTGAAGAAAGAAACACGATGGAGAGTGAGGCGATCTTTGACCAGGAAACTGAGGAAACAGAGGGAAAAGAAGATGGGGAGAGTATTCCTCATGGAAGTAAAGACACTGAGCATGTGGAACAGGGGGTAAGTTTTACACAGCTGGGTGAACAAGAGAATAAATTTGAGGGTGAAGGAAGTCTTGCAGAAAATGATGAATAGCAAAAGGGAGGTTTCCTGAAGTAAGTCTAAATTCCTTAAAGTAAATTAGACTTCGTCCTCACAGAATCCTTAGGATTCTTACATTAGCTTGTGCAGTGACAATTCTGTGCTCATACTTTTAAAGGTCACAGATGATGATTTCCAGTTGTTTCCTAGGCTGTGTTCAACAGCAGCAGAGCAGAAAGCTCCGAAATTGCTATTGAGACCTTTTCCACTTCCAGTGGAAACTCTTACACAGTTCTTGGAGCTGAAGAGGCAGGAATGACTGACAGCCCAGAGACTTCTCTTACAAAATATGAACAAAAAGAATCACTTCCAATGCACCTGGAATTCGTACTTATCAAAGAAGCTGTGTTTGTAGAGCTGAAGCAACGGTTAGTAGAAAACAGTTTATGGTCTTTCTTTCCCTTTAGTTAATAGACAGATTTCAGCTGTTTGGAAGAAACATTAAGCCAAAGATGCAAAATCATATCTAATTATTTTGATGTTATTCCTCTTTAAATTGATAAATGAAAAAGTTTTATATTGCATTTCATGTAACGCCCTCAAGTATCATGCAAGCATTTATTTCCTGCAGAACATCTGTATTGTACAAAAAATGATTTAGTGCAAAAGCCTATACAGAAAGGCAAGTAATTTCCCTAAATTCCCTACAAAACCATGAATGTAAATGCCTGGTACTCAGTAGTATTCAGCCAGCTCAAAAACTCAACCAGTATTGTACAAATGGTAATGAAACCATATCTTCCTATAGTCAGAAGTGAAACTCTTAGAATGAATAACTACAGTTATTTTTTTTCAATCACAGAATTAGCCTTCACTTCTTCGAACACCTGGAAAAATGGTTTGCAGCATCCTTGTCCAGCTCCCGTGCCAAGGAAGAGGAGCTGAATTCAGAATCTCAGTTGCGTTTTCACTTGCTTCAGCAAAGGCAGGAGGATATAGAGACAAATATCTGCAACGTTAGAGCTGGTACCAATGACTTCTTACTCTGAGCATTCCATGTCTGTTCCTTGGTAATATGTGGCCCAAACTCTGTTCTGGTGTCAGTTGACTCAGCAGTAGAAGACAATAAGAAGCATCTGTGTGTCTAATAATTCCTAGTATACTATAATGTATATAAGATGCTTTTTTTCTATAGCTTATACTGGTTTGTGCTGGTTTACATTTGGAAAATACCCAGCGGTGCCTTGATCAACAACTTGATTGTAAGATGTAAAACATTTGGTTTTTATTGTCAAAATGTGTGGATCCTCATTCTTCTTGAAATTATTTAACAAGAGTTTGCAATGTACAAAACTGATTTTAAATATGCTTCAAAAATAGAAGTGGCAGGTGTTGGGAGAGATGAAATGCCAGGCCTGGCTTCTGAATGCAGGAGAGGAAGGATTTAGGTATATGAAATATCACAGAGCAGCTACAGATTGGCCACTAATCAGAATTTTCATTAATTTTTATTTTAATATGAGAAGTGTCAGATTTTTTTCTGGTGGGAAAAAAATAACTAAGACAGGTTTGTAGTTATTTAACATATAGACTAAAAAATTCTCTTTTGGAAGTGATAGTCACAGTAACCAGGGAATAATGACTGTATTGTGATTAATTGCTTTGCTTTTCTTTTCAGTGGAACTCTCTCATCACCAAGAGCATCTGGATGGCTACTGTGCAGGGGTGGAGGAAGCTTTTAAAAAGGAGAAAGCTGAATTTCTCAAATTTCGTGATCAGCAAAATAGCATCAACAGCAACTTACAGGCACGAGTCTCTGACATAGAGTCCATCTTACTCAGTGCTCCTATGACAGAGAAGTAAGTGTGCCACAAGCATCACCTCCTGTGAATATCCACAGTTAAATACTCCTCACTGCTGTCTGAGGTGTTCCTGCTTTGCATTCTGACTCTGTTTTATGTGTCATCCTTCAGGGAAGACTGCTTCATAAAACTTTAAAAAAACACATAAAGAATTCTTGTTTTCTTTACCTCTTCTGAAGAAATTTAAATCAGCATGGAACAAATGACACTTTTCATATGCTGGCAGTCATAAAGTAGAAAAGGTGTTTCATCTGTTAGATCCCATCCAGTTTACTGAACCTGTAATAGCAACTGGCTGGTTTTGAAGGATACACGAAGGATACACTTCAGTTACATGGACTGCTTGCTGGTATCTTCCCAGTGTTGGGAAGATACCAGCAGTGACTTCCCAGAAACAGTCACAGTTGAGTGAGCTGCTTTCAGAATGCAAAAATACTCTCAAGTTCTCAGACTTTACAGCCAGCAGTCTCTCAGTCCTGTCTCTAATCCTGTTTGCTCTGTCTCTTATTATTTGCTGTTAGGTTAGTTTCTTTGAGCGACAATCTGCGCTCAGAGCTACGCAACCATCTGAAAGAGATGAAGGTTTCCCTGAGGAGTTACCAGAAGTACTTGGAGGAAAGTTTAGGAAAATTAAGGGATTCCAATGCGAATTTTCTCGAAGGTTGCAGGTATAGAGATTTATTCCAGTGTTGTTTATAAATTGTTACCTGTATCTGGGCATCAGTGTTTGTTGCATAGGCAGAACAGTAAAATTAAAGTTTGTTTTGTTATTGAACTAGCTTGTTACCAAAAGAAATAAATTTATTAAGCTACAATTACTGTACTGCTTTCATCACATTTGTGTTGAAATCTGTGTGTTAGGGCTGCTTAGCTGAAGAAGTCCTTTGAGAAAAGGAAGACTCTTAACCAGTTGCTTGTATGTTGCTGGTTGCTTTCAGCTTATTTTCAGAGGGAGGGAACTTTTCTCCTAAGGAGGTCAAGTCCTTCAGGGAGCGTCTGGAGAGAGTGAGTAAGCGTATTGACGCTTTTGAGAGCTCAATGAAGGCAGATGTGGAGGAAGTGAAATCAAGCTGCTTGCAGCAGGTACTCAGAGCTTCATTCTTTCAACTCCTGCATTATGTTGGCATATTTGCTGTGATTTATGATCAGGCTGCTCCGGGGACTGTGAGACTGGTTTGTGTGGCAATCGCATGGTGGGGAAACAAAAAAAAAAGGAAGGGTGACTTCCATTAAAGTTTAAAAAGTGAAAATTAATTCATTCTCTCTCTTGTTTCTGTTCTTCAAGGCTACTAAACTTATCAAGAGGTTTGAAACAAGGTTCAATTACCTATTTATGAGTCGCACATTTATGGAGAACATCCAACAACTTTTGACACAACTACGAGTGCAAATCAAGGCAGAGGTACCAGCAGAAGTATCAGAACTTTGTTTGAATGAATTTTAGTCATTTCTCTTTTATTCCATTGTTGAGATTTTTGGCTGAATTCAGAGTGGACAAACACAGTGACATTTTATTAATTCAAAGCCTGTTTTCTGTCATCATCAGCTTAAAATGATGCTTTCACTGCTGCTGCAGCTGTGCTGGAACGCTGTGGCCTTGCAGCATGTTGAATATGTACATTGGAACAGACCCATGTTTGGGTGTGGTAAAGGACTTGAAGGGTTGTTTTTCTGAATTGCTGTTTTCAGCTTCTGGAGTACCAGTGATTGATTTTACCAGCAAGTCTATTGGCCTCAAAGTGGAGCTTCTGAAAATCCTTGAATGAGATTTCATGTCACCAATATCTGGTTTTGCTTTAGGTAGAAAATTCCAAATTTCAGGCAGCGACATTGAACTCTTACCTGGAGAAGCTCCAACAGAAGATAGATGCTTGTGCTCATTCTACTGCAGATAAAGAAGTAAGTTCTGATCAGCACAACAGGATATTTAATTTGACATGGCATTAATTTGACTCACCATGCACATTTGTGTAATGTATAAATGTATATTTTTGTGGCAGACTTATGTTTATACACATTTTGGAGGTGGGAATAGTACTTTATCATGGAAGTTTTGCTCAGGAAGGTCCTGTACCTGTTTTCCTGCTTGCCTAACAAAAGCCTCAGCCTTTATACAATATCATTGTTTCCACAGATGGGTAAATAAAATGGTGGCAGAGCAGAATCCAGTTATGTTTTATGTTTTGATAAGTCTGAGGTAGCTAGTTGAGTAAATACCATTTGTGTTATCCAATTTTTCAGGCTTTGACTTCTGAAGAGTTGTTTGATTTTACCAAAGTAGTGTTGAAAGAACTGAAAAAGAGGAGCCAGTATCTTGACTGCTTGATAGTAGAAGCAACAAACCCGCATCAGAACGTAAGATAGCGTTTAAGTTCTCCAGGTTTTATTTAATCTTGAGGGATTTTTTTATGTGTATATGTTTTTAAAGTTTTTCAAAATCTGTCCCCAAGACATTGTAACATTAGTTCAGCTTTCTTAAGGGCCAGAGTAAATCAATCTCCACCGAGCTCACGAAGGGTTGAAGATGTGCAGCATCACGAAGTGTTGCTTGGCCCTTCTCAAGAGTTTGTTTTCAAAGTGTGGCACTGCCATAGATCCATATTTCACTGGATTCTTAAATAATTTTTTTTTAAATCAATGTGTCCCCAAAAAATATTTTATCAGGTGGGGTTTGAGGTTTATTCCCTTGTCTGGAAAGTCTGACTCTTATTTTGTAATCTATGGTGGATCATTGTTTTAAGGGTATATTCTTAAATCCTACTTGTGATAATGACCAAAATTTACTCTTAACTACTTTTAAGCGTCTCCAAGTTGTAGAGCTCTAACAACTTTACTGCTAGATTTATAAAAACATTCTTTCAGGCTGTGAAGCAAAGTAGTGTATATTTGGAAGATCTGCTTCAGCAATCAGTAATTACATGTAATGCTTTCACTAATTCTGCTACAGACAACACCTTTTTCTTCCCTCTCAGGAGGACTTAAGGCCCATTGCAAGGGAGGTGACATTACGAGGCCCAATAGCTGTTGCCGTTCGAGCAGGACAGCCTAGAGATAAGAAGCCATTGATGCTAATGGGGATGGATCCTGTCAAATACCCTTTGTTGAATCCAAGCACAATGGGAAAGTCTGCAATTGATGATTTAATAATAGGTGTTATCAAAAGATTACTTGAGTAAGTAATTCTTTGTCTCAAGGTATTTTTTCATCGTTGACTTTATATTTTCTTTGCTGTATATACCTCTTAATGGCAATACTGCAAGGGGCTTCACTACAGTATTTTAAAAATTGATACTCAGAACCATATCAAGGTTTTCCTTAATCCATATTTTGTAGTTTATCTTTGTACATGCAGAACTAGTGAATATCTTGTTCACAGGTAATACTGCTACATACCTTCTGGTCAGGCTTGTTTTAAAAATCTGAGGCAGCTGAGACTGCTGCCTTTTTAAGAGCAAGATTCTAATAGCAAAAATATCCCCACAACCATTGTGAGTAATGAGTGACATCTAGTTTATAGCACTATGCTCAATTTTGGGTATTAAATGTTTGCCTTCAAGAGTCTTATTTTGGATAAGAGGGGATTGATTATGTGCTACGTAGCTGAATGAACATACAAAGTGTGCAACAAGTATCACAAGTGTCAAAATTCCAAAATTGGAGTTAAACAATCAGTTACTCTGGTGACAGTACTTAGATTTACACTCTAAGTTGTAAATGTTATCCTACCCAGATAAGTATTTATCTAAGATATTTAACTGCATTTAGGCCATGGAAGTGATAGAGAACTTGCATGGTTCTTTATAAAATAGAGAAGTGTGTATATGATAGAAAACAGCAGGGTGTTCAATGGCTGCTTAGCTCTCTCTTTTTTTTGTTCCAGTTTTCAGCCATCTGAAAACTCTACCGGACGAAATCAGGAGAGAAATGTCCGCTCGCACTCATTAGGAGAAGGTGTGCCAGCATTTCATTTCGTTAATTACACAGTTCCAAGCATATAACTGAGCACATAACCTAGCACATTCCAGGGCAGTGGCTTCCACACCAGCTCTGAGGGAATTGTGCATCCTAGCTTTTTTCTTGGGAAATTACTTTGCACTAATAGGATGATTTGGCACTCTTAACCAATGAAGGCTGCAGAATGAGATAACAGTTGTATAAAGAATATCCATATTTGTGATAACAAAAGGAATAAGAGGTGGAACCACCGTTGCTACTGCTGGATTATTTCAGTGTGTCTGCCAGAAATTACTGTTCCTACAGATGTCCCCTTAATGTCATAAAGAAATGAGAACACAAACTATTTAACCATATAAAAAGGACTTCACTTGGCATTTATACAGCGTTCTTCATCTTTCCTTGTTAAATATAAAACAATTCTTCCCACACCAAAGAATTCTCACTTAAATTTATCTGATAAAGGTCCCCAGAACTCTGCTGCTCAGGCCACCAAGACATCGTCAGTCAAGAAAAAAATGCCAACAGGAAGGTAAGACCCCCGAAAGGAGTTGCTGAAATATGGACTAACCCCCCTCTGAAATCACTATGGCTTAATTTTCAGGTCTGGGGTCTAAAGAGTATGTCTTCAGTTTAGTCCACAGAGAGATGAAATGAGCTGGTGTAAGAGTGAAAACAGCAGAAAAGATTTTTGAAGTCTTTGAGGAGAGGATCCTGAGAACATTTATCCATCCAAAAATTATTTTACTCTAATATTACTTTTAGAGTTACATTTTTTCCCCTGATTTTTCTTCAGTCTCATGTCCATCATATAACTGACTAGCTCAGACAGAGAAGGAAAATACTGGTGGATAGTTTCAGATTAAAGTTTTGCCTTCCTAGGAAACAGAAATGCACCAAATCGACTATCGGTGACAAGAAATTGCAGCTGTTTGGAGAGAAGCCTCCTGAATCTAAGTAAGTCATATGTATCTGCAGAAATAGAAGTTAATCTAGAAAAAGCCCTACATATGTTTCTATATATCTATTTATAATTGTGAACTGTAGAGTTTTGAGGTATTTAACCTTGGTATTTTGGAGTCAAAGTGTTTACAGAACAGTTCCTTTTTGTGGAATGATGATAGTGAATGGAAAAGTCATCTGGGTTACTGTGCTTCATGCCTGAAACGGGACAGGGAGGTCACAACACTCATGGGAGTCCATTCTGTTCATTTATGAAAAATGGCTTGGACAGTTTAAAATAGCGTTTCAGTTAATTTTATACTTGTGTTCTTGGGCTCAGTATTATGTTTATATGAAAACTCTAATAGCAAAACTCTTAAAATGTATTCCTAAGGTGTTCAAGTGCTTGGGAATCTTCTTCCACACTGGCTTTCTAAATACTTTGAGTAAACAGCTGGATGCACATTCAGATCTCTTTGCTGTATCTGAAGTGCAGGGTAAGCTCTTAGAGTAGGTTTTCTGCCCGGGAGGTTGGCTGAAATTGATTTTCCTGTCCGGTGAGGTGGTGGGAGGTGTTCTCCAGTAAGCATTTACAGTATCCCCCAGTCCTTGTTTCTTTTGAAGAGAGTCTGTCCTAAAGGAAGTGGAGGGTTGTAGGCATTCTGAATGTTTGTTTGTGGGTGCTCTAAAAATGTATTCAAATAAACCTGAGCAAACATTTGTAAACCAGTAAATATTTACACTGTGATTTGTCTCCTGTTCACTTTCAAACTTTTGCTTTCAGTACCTTTAAGGGGGCTATCATGAATATTCTCTGGACGGGTAATAGGAGCTTGCTCTGCCTTGCTGAGGTAAGAAACTCGTGTTCTTCAGTCACTTTGCCTTTCATGGCATTCAGAATCAGAGAAGCAAACTGGTCTCAGATAAGGGATGATTGATAGCCTGCTGTGGTGCTGTGGCGAGACGTGACTTACTGGACCGTGTCAGCCGCAGCAGCTTTCCTCTTTTATCTTTATCCCTGAAGGAGTTCTACCAAAACCAGAGGCTTCAAGCCCCAGTGCCCAAAGACCTGCCAACAACGTTTGAATGTTGTGCAGAAATGCTCAAGCAGAAGCTGTTGTCATACCAGAGACAGACAGAGCATTACTACAGTTCCTGTCTTACAGGTAAATTCATTCCCTTTGGATGTTAATTTCTCGCGTATGCGTTTTTCAGTTACGTAAACTGAAAACCCCGGTGCTCAAGGATGATATACCTGTCTCAATCCACCACACTCAGTGGAAAAACTCCCACTGATTTTACTGGAAATTGGGCCAGTATTCTCTTTTTTTATATTATCAGTTAGAAAAGGAGTGATAGAAGGGCCCTTGACAAAATCAAGAGGTGTGTACAGGGTCAGATCTTTTAGCAAGTGTACATTCCTCGGAGCATCGGGCCTAGGGATGGCACTGGCAGGATCTCAGGGAGAGAAAATTCCAGGTTGTTTGATCCTTGCAGCATACATTCAGCTTGGATGAGCAGAGTTTTTACCTTGCAGTGAATAGTTGTTTGTGATGTAAACTCCCTGTTTTTCCCAACAAGAATTTCAGGACCAAGTGAAGGTGTTGGAGAAGGAGCTCCCACGTGTCTCCTGGGTGGCAACTGATAATCTTTTAAGAGAACACGAGCAGAAGCTCTGCTCTTCCACTGCCCAGATTCAGCACCACTTCAGTGAACAACTGAAAATCTGGGAGAAAGCAAAGGTAAGTATCATGGACACGTTGGGATTGCTCCCTGGGAAGCAGGGTTAAATGCATCAGAGCTACAACGTTTTCTCCTTGCTAATCTCACCATTTACTTTGTCACTCTCTGCTGAGCTACCAACAGGTTCAATCACTGTGTTTGCAGTTGGTCTACTGGAAATTTTGTACTTCTGGGAGCTCAGTGCCCCCTCTCACTGCTTCCAGCACTGGGCTGCTGCTTCATAATCCTGTACCGCTCTGCCTGTCATCTCACACTTAGCTCATCTAAGTTTTCCTTGTCTTCCTTGTCATTTTATATACAGTGTGTGGGGTTACTACCCCCTTATTATGCTGCAATTTCACCTCCTTTACTGAAGGCATTTCTTGTGTGTTTACTTGAAGGCTGTGCACAAGACCCAATTACGTCCTTCTCTGGGGCACCCAGACAGCTCGCTTCAGCTGGATGCTCTGTGGCAAAAGGAATTAAAAAGGCAAAAAGACCAAGCTGAAGGTATTCATCTCAGCACACAGAAGCTGCAGGTAACTGGAAATTGCTTAATGTGAACTTAGATGCTGCATTTGGAGAGTATATCTCGGATATATTTTTCTTCCCTATCAAAAGTAAATTGGAAAATGTTTTCAGTTTGGGGCAGACCTGTTCATATATCTCTTATGCATTACCAGCATTAGATCAATCTATACATAAGTGCATATGATTTATTATCATTCATAGAACATAGAGGAAGAGGTGAGTTACATCAGTGGTATAAATCTACATGGGAGCAACAGTGACATCCTCTGGTTAGTTACACTGCCTGCAGACAACAGACGAGGGTTTCGCCTGTGTGCGTTTCATCGGTGCCAATAATTGATGTATTTCTACATAAGCTTAAGAGCTGGAATAAGCAGAATTTTACAGGAGAGATTCAGGAATCAAAACACTTTCCCATCCATCCTCAAGGGTTAATGAAGGACAGTTCCCCAGTGTTAAGGACAGTTCCCCAGTATCTGTTTAATTCTGAGGTAATGTCTTCCTAGCGCTGCACGCACACACACACACGTACCCTGTGTTACAACAATACCTGGCCCACACACTTCCACCCAAAGTACCCAGGTTCCAAAGTGTCCTTTGCTGTGGGCAGGAGGATACATTCACAGCTGGCTGGCTGTACTGTGTTTAGATGCTTGACACAAGTACTCACTTACCAGGGAACTCCCCACTGAACTCTAGGTTTTTGTACTGCACAGAGGCATTTTAGACCTTTTATGTGCAACCTTGAGCCCTCTGCCTGTTACTTGCAGTTGTTGTAAAATGTCAAGGTTCGATACTTGTGTTGTTCTTTTAGAGCTAAACTAAAAGTAGAGATGAAATTATCAAAGGATTTGCTCTCACTTGCCTCCCATGTCCCAACAGGACTGTGCTGCCACGTGTGCTCAGAACTTTGTTTTCACACTAGCTGCCTTCACCGAAAAGCTGCTTCTGGAATTAGATGAAAGCATCACTATTGCTGACATACAAGTAGCAAGTAAGTAAAGAAGAGATTGCTTGTTCAGGTCTCTGCTTCCTCCTGAAAGATTGAAGCAGACTTTCCCTGAGAAGGAGATTTTTATATGCTATAGTACTTTAAATGCAAAGATTTCCAGGATTAAATGCCCAAAGCTATTTCTTGGAATTGGAAAGCATCTTGCTGCATATAGTTACTTCAAAACAACTATATTCCTGCTGTTGTTTTGCTGCTGATGAGTCTGTCTTCTGTTATCTCCCAGAAACTGCAATACCAAGAGAGAAGGCATCCATTTTAATCAGTCATGAACAAGCTGGACTTCCTCTAAAAACCTCTAAAGTTAAGCAGTTAATTGACTGTGGGAGCAGGTAATGAAGATAGGGAGCACTGTAACTTCTGTTCTCTAAACTGCTATCAGACACTGTCCTCAGGGGTTTCTGCTGCCTTGTTGAACATGCTGAGTACTATGTTTGTTGTTAGTGATGCCCTTGTAGGGTACTGGGGTAGGATGTGGGGTGGTTTGGGTGGATAATGACCTTAAAGAACAGCGGTGGATCCAGGTAAACGAGGAGGTGCATTGTAAAGCAGCACAGTTTCAGTAGTATTGCTCTGCTGGCCACTATTTATCAATTCAGCACTTCTGCATCTGTGAATACACTGTATGTTCACTCAGAAGACAGGAATCCTGTTTACTGTGCAGAGATCCTGACATTTTCAAAGAAAAGGGAAGGGGGCTTATGCTAAGGAATGTAGCTTTCAGGCTTAAAAAACATTAAAAACAATTATGGGTTTGGCAGTTTAGGTACAATTAACATGAATTAGTAGAATCTGCTCTCTTTTCTAGAATTCTCTCTCACATGGCTTGCTTCATTGGTTGGTGGGTTTGGTTTTTTTTAAGGACTTGGCCAGGATTACCCACAACGACTATGACAGATGGTTCAGACTCTATTCTGTGCAAGGGAACTGCATCGATCACAACAGCGAAGACTACGTGGGGCCACGTGGCAGCAGTAGAAGCAAGAGACTCTGTATATAAGGTTGGTCTGTGGGAAAGGACTGAGTGGGGCTCCACTGACGTGGATTTGGTTCTTCAAGAGGAAAAATTACAGCTATGTATAAGTTTTTAATACTCACAGTGTTCTCAGATCTTAAAGCCGTATTAAGCATGTGTAGAAATCTCTTCTTGTGTCTGTTCCTTTGTGATTTCTGTTGTTAAAGGCAGAAAATAAGTGGCCTGTGTGCCATCTTCTGACACTGTCGACCATGCAAAGTGAAGTTTTATTTCCTCACTCTGAATTTTGGGCCTTATTGTTGTTGTTTGTGTTTGCACAGAAATACATATCTAAGCTCCAGCAGCAGTCTGCCCAGATCAAGGAAGACAGTTCAGCTCAGCTGCTGTCCATTCAGCGTTGGGGAGATTGGTGGAAACGATCCATCCAGAAGATTAAGCAGCTCTACTCGTGAGATCAGTCAGATCTTGCTGATTTCATTCCGGTTGTTGGTGCAGACCGAGAAGGTTGTTCTGCCAGTGATGTCACGTCGCTGTGACAGTGAAATGAAGATTTAATTTTCTTACTGGTTTTGTAATTGCTGTTGCATGGAACAAATGGAACAGTGAAAGGAGCTATTTTTAACCTCCTGAAATAAAAAACAATTGACGAATGTGCTGTAAAGGCAGTGCAGACTGTGTGGTGCTTCCCAGGCGGGTCTCTGCCAGAGGAAAGTTAACTCCTTATGGTGCTCACTGTAATAGAGAATCTGAAAAGCAGGATGCCCAAGCAGGGGGGTTGCACTGAAGTTTGCATTCAGGATGTGGGTGTGAGTGCAGATGTCTGTGCCCTGGACAGCCTGAAGTTGGCATAGTTGTAGGCAGCCAGCTGAAGAACCAAGTCCAGCAAGGACGCTTCTTCTTCAGCAAAACCAAAGCCCTCCCCAGATATTTTCTCCTCCTTGGTGTTCTGAGTGGTGCTCTGCTCACAGCTCGCTCCTTCAGTGTTAGAAATCCGAAATGCAGGCTTAGAAATCTGAAGTAGTTGATCCATGGAGAGTATTTTCCACAGGGTGGCCTGAGAGTGAGCTATTTATCTATGATCCAGAACACTTTCTGAGGCAGGTCTTGAAGATAAAGTACTGCTTTGTTCTGGGAGGTCAAGCAGTTAATTTAGGAGGAACACAGCCAGTTTCACCCATACTGCTTTTAAAAAAAGAGTTTTTTACTCTCAGGATGACTCTGAGGAACCCAAGTAACTGCTAAAAATGCTTCAGCTGTTTTTCTGCTTCTTTAGAGATTCTGTTGCTAACTGCAACCACATACACTTGATTTTTGTCAGCATTTATCATGAGCCCTACAGCTGTAAATCAGTGGAGGACAAATACAGTGAATGTCATCGAGCTGGTTTTAGATGCCAGGATGCAGAGAAACAGAGAAACTGAAGCGAAGGGAGAATCCATCAGCTGTGCTGCTAATGATGCAGTGGATCAAAATATGTGTGTCGCTTTTCCCAAGGGATTAGGTGTTTACTCTGCAAAGACACGTGGAATACCCTATGCCTAACAGCTGAAATAGCACTAAAATAACCAGAACACCATGTCCCTTTTAATTTTTATTACCCATTATTAATATTTTATTTTACTATGCAATTTGAGGGTAATTTTTATTCTCCTCTCTGCTCATTATACTCTGTCCTTGCCATCACCCAAGGTCTGCTATCCCTCTCCATATGGCACAGTGTGAGCGCAGGGTGTGGGTCAGGTGCACAGAGTGGGACATCTGCAGCGTGATGCTGTCCTGTGTTTGCATACATGGGGGTGTTTGTGAAACTGGAAGGTGGTATCGAGCTGGGAGGGGCTGTGAGCACCACGGGAAACTGAGCTCCATCATGGTTTGATGTTTTACAAAAATAAATACCCTGGAAATGGAGTATAATTCCTTAAAGTCAAATACAAGGCTCTGTATGTCACAGAATTAGGACAGGAGTTGGATAGAACTGATCAAAGCACAGGATGACAAGCTGGAGGGGAAAGGTGGGCTGCAAATCCTCCTGCATTGGGGATCTGCAGCACTTCCAGGCAAGAATCCAGACCTGCTCGGCATTAATCCGTGAGGCTGTAAGTGGTGGAAGGCCTTGAGATACACGTGTATGTATGTATATATACATTGCAATGTATATATTTTGATATACAGACTTTTCAATAATTTTTTTTTACGTGTGATTTTGTGATGCTTCTTGGTGAAAGCTGATTAGATTTATGGACAGGAGAGTGAGGAAGAAGCACCGCAGCACCGCAGCAGATTTCTGTATGACATAATAAAGCAAATTAACTTTTTGCTACCTGTCTTTCTATAGCCAAAGAACTCAAAAAAATCACCACTGACTTTCCAGACACATCAGCTCTGCTGTACACCGTGCTAAGGGCCAGGGCAGAAGGGATCCAGCAAGGCTTACTTCAGCCTCCCTCCACGAAGCTCTGGGCATGGGTTCCTCCCACCGTGGGTGCTGCTCACTGCCTATAAATAGGAGTTTGGCAAACAGCCTTTTTATTTTTTTTCCTCTGCGCTCCAGTCACATGCTGGATAGTGCTTCCCCCTCAGCCCAGACTGCATCACAGCCCTGCAGCAGCAGCCTGGAGAGCTGGCTCAGCCACAGAGCTCGTGCTGTGGACACAGGGTGCTGAGGAGGAGGAAGAAGCACCCCCAAGCGAGGGACTCACCTGCAGAACCGGAGTTCTGTCTTCACACAAGGTAATAACTGTAATGATAACCGTGCTGGTAACGAGCCCCTTTGGAGGCCACATGCAGTGAGTGACTCGGTGTGTTTGTCACAGGGTCTGTGGTTGGTGCTGTGGGAACTTTATTCCCTGTGAGCAGAGCTGGGAGCAGTGGTTGGAGCTTTACGGTGAGACAGCTGAGCTGAACTGATGCTTATGGGGGAGAAACTTGACTTGAGAGAAATATCGTGACACAATATGCATTGTTCTTGTTGGGAAGTGTTCCTTTCCTTGCACTGGACCTCAGTCCCTGCTCTGCTGCAGGCAGTTAATCTCCTGTGAAAGGTGGAGTTTCCAGCTAAGCCAATAACTGTATGAGGTCTGTGTGTAACCTGACAGCATCGCTCTGGGTGAGGTTATTAAACTGCAGAAGGGCCGTGCTTTAGATGAAGAAATGGAACCTACAGAAGCAAGATTCCAGTTGGAAAGGCTGCCCATGCACTGCTAGCTGTGACTATATCTTGCTGAAGCAGAGAGCTTTCTCAAGTGGTTTGCAGGAACTGCATCAGAGACTGAGTGACCTGGCTGTTTAGAGCCCGGCTCCTTTGCAATCCCGACTTCAAAAAGATGGAATGAAAATACAACTGCTCAGAGAACCTCATCCTCCTATGAAAAAATAATCCATTTCTCTCTTGGTGGGATATTTACATCTAGTTTCCCTCTCTTTTTTGTGCTTTGTAGACCCAATCTGCTGGGAATAAAAAGTTGCCCTTCCTTCTGCTCCAGGAGATATGATTTCCAGAAAAGTGTTGGGATCTCTTGCCTGCCTGTTTGTTGCTACCACAGTTATCTGGTAAGCATTTGTGGGCAAGTTTCACCATCCTTAAAACATCCCCTGTCTGTACTGATAATCTGGTAAAAAGCATAGCAGCAAAAAATAGAGGCAGTGTGTTTTATGGAAAGTCCCAGTTGGAGCCATAAGTTCCTGTGATAAAGTATCTCTAGTTGCTGGGAGATGCCTCTGAAGGGACACAGGATAAAAAGACCAGTTGTGTCTGAATTGGGCTGCTAACACATGTCTGACTCACAAACAAACGTCCAGGCACAGAATAGCCCAGTTAGGTTTCAGTTTGGGCCAGTAAAGAGATGATCATGTCACTTTTAACAGTCCCAAGTCACCAAGTCTCTCCAGTATAGCCTTATATATATATATATAGCCTTGAGTATACCAAGTGTGCCTTACAGCATCTCTTGAGCAACCTGAAACATTGTTTGAAAGGAATAATAGAATAGGATCGGGAATTTCTATTAACTGTTACTTTATTCATTACTAAATTATTCTTAATTATGCCATATTTCTGCAGGTTGCAGTTTGCTCTTATTTCCCATTGTGGGTGGCTGCATATCACCAGTGCTTAAGCGATTCATATAAAAATCTACATAGATTGTGGTCAGAATTGAAGGGGAGGAGAGCCCGGGCAGCCTATTTGTCTACTATGCAAATCCAAGGATGCACACACAGCATTTCAAGTTCCAGGAAGCCTCAGCACATCACACCCCTGTGCAGCACATATTTCTCCTTTCTCAGCATCACTTTATGTGTCTCCATTTGCAGACACTTTACCTCTTGCAGAGCACTTAAAGTGAATAATAACACCCAGACCTGATGTTCCAAGCCAGATGCTTCTGGACTTGTTTTGTGCTGCGCTTCCCACTCGTGCCTTAGTGGCAATAGATGACATTGGAACGTGAACACGTTCCTGCATCCTACACTAATTAGCAAAGTAGACAAGCAGTTTGCTTGAGTTACTTCTCACTTGTGCCATGTTCTGGGAAGACCTTGGATAATCCTAGGAAGGAATCTTTCACCACTTACTGTCTTAAAATGCTTTTTTGCTGTCACAGGCTCACAGTTGGGAATGGAAAAGTGCACTACCTCCCATACTACCTTCCCTGCCCGGAGATCTTGCAAGTATCCTTCTTGTATGTCATTAGTAACACAGATCCCTCACAGCAGCTGCTCCTCGTTGATGGTACCAGTAGTTATTACCACGTCAACACCTGTTCTTTATTTTACTCAGTGATGAATCAGTAATTAGTCACTCTCTTAAAACAAAATAGTAATAGTGCAGCCTTTTCCACCTTGCCCTGTGGGACAGCTCTGTGTGTACAGCATGAGTGAGGCACTTGGTTTGCTGTGGGACACGGAGAGCGTGACAAACAGGTTAATGCTGGGTTGGTTCTCGGGGTGTAATCACACATGTGCACATGTACACACAGGATCTCACTGTGCTTTGAGATATGGGTTAAGTATCCCAGCTCGCTCGTGGCAAAACCTAAAGTCAGAGAGGTGAAAGAAATGATCACGTGCGGAGTCCTGGTAGAGTTAGAACAACATGAAAGGGTGGGTGCTTCTGCAGAAACCTTACAGCTGGCACTACTGCACACTGAACTGACCTAGCATCGCTCCAGGCGCTGACTCAGGCTGTGTAGACGCAATTTACATGTGGAGGAGCAGGGTGCATGCCCCATATGACTTCACTGCTGTATCAGACCAGAGCTTTAGCATGACAAACCATGGTTTTACACATCCTTTGTCCAAAAAATGCAAGTAGAAGAGATGACCTCTTCTAGAAGCATTTCTGATTGTTTCAAGCCATTAAAAACCATTGTGTCTAGTAAGACACATTTTTCTGTTTGAAGTGTGATACATTTCAGGGAGTTTGGCTCTAGGGAATGGAGCACGTAGGTGACCAGGACTGGCTGTGCCCAACAAACACGTGCTCCCCTGGATTGTGACCCCTAAAATGTGACTTGGCTGTACCAGACTCAGCTGCCAGCACCCCTGTGTCTCTTGCATGCTCAGTTCCACACGTGTTACCCTCCTGACAGCCCTCGAAGGCGCACACAGGCAGCGACTCTGTGCCAGGCAGTCGGCTCAGCTGCAGGAGCGAGGGCCTGGATCACTGTCAGTACAGCAGCACTTTCTAAAGCTGCACCTGGGTCTTGTTTTAGGAAAAGCATTCCAATCCTTCTCTTTTCCCACCCCATCATACAGCTCCAAGAAACTCCAGTATACGGAGGAGAAGCTAATCCAGCTTTTCCCCCAGTAAGTACTGGCTTTTTATTTCCTGACCTTTAAACTGCTGTTCCTCTTTTCCAGGCATAGTCATGTATTATTCAGTGGATATTTCTTCCTTCTTACAGATTATTTTATCAGCAGCCAAGAGTGCTGGCTCCAAAGTAAGTAAGTTTATTTGAACTTTGCCTCTGCTGACTGTGATTTGGGTGGCACTCATGGTTTCAAAGTCCTGGTGCACACCAAACCTCATTCCAAGAGAAGCCCAACCATAGGGTACAACTACAGCTCGGTGCTGCTGTGAGATTGAGCTCAGTCACTGTGCACTCCTAACTGTGAATTGCCAAGGAACACACACAGCCTGTCTCCATGGTTGCTACCAGGGCTCCTTTGGAGACAGGAGATGGAGAATAGCTGGAAAAGTGCCCTCCAGATCTGTGCTGTCGCTCTACTGGGCTGTGGCAGAGCTTGCAGCCCGTTTCAGGGCAAAATCAAGCTGGTGCCTTGTTTGACCCTCAGCAAGGCTTCATCTAACCTGAGGGATCTCACAGTGGAACAGCCGGCACCGCGCAGCAGTGGGCAGCAGCGGGTGGCTTAGGGAACCACTCCTTGTTTGCTGCAGGCTCCTTCAGCCCAGACTCTTATCTTCACCTTCGGGCCACACGTTAATAAACACACCCTGTTCGTACATACCCCCTACCCCCACCCCCCGCTATTTCAACAGGATCTGCCAGGCATGAATATTTCTCTCTTCCGTATTGGAATAAATTAAAGAGATTGTGGACTCGAGGAGGAGAGAACCACGTAGCTGTTGTCTGAAAGGAGGTCGTTAGGAGAGGACATACCACGGAAATGAGTCACTGGGAACCCCAGCACAGCCCTTGCAAGCAAAATAAAGAAGATTAGAGCAACAAGCTTGCAGTTTTCCTCCTCTCCCTCCTCCTCCAAAACAGGATAATTAACCCAGACTAAGAACAGCTCAGTATGTTTTCTACAAACCAAGTTCTTCCTCCTGTATAATTTAGTCTTTCAATCATACATGTTGCTACAGGAGGGAGAGAAATTGTTCTTCTTCTATCCACTCAGACTGAGAGTGTAGGACGTGGGTTGAAAGCCATCAACCTGCTCCCCAGAGGTCCCCTGGTTGGGTTTTTGTGCTGTTGTTGCCTTGGGAGCGTGTCAGATGGGAGACAGCGCCGGCCCCCAGCGCAGCCCTGCGCTCCACCTGACGGACTGCGTTAGCGAGACAGATCCTGGTCTGGGGTCAGTGTGAGAGGGTTGGGGTAAATCACACATCATCATCATCATCATCATCATCATTATCATCATCACAAATCATAAAATAAATCGTTTTAATTTAAAAAAAAAATTAATGTTTTAAAATAAATTTTAAAAATCTAAATTTTTAGAAAGACGCCAAAAAAAAAAGAAGTTGAAACATCATTACATGGCGGTAATGGGGCATAATCAGACTGCTCATAGATTCAATATTTCCACTGCCCACACAGGAGGTTAAGGATTTTCTATAACTTTGTTACACATTTGAGTGCTGACTCACATAAAGAATTTCAGATTCTATCTGAATGTGTTAAAACTATATATAAATAGTGGAAAAAATAAACTGTCGTGCCACAGGCTGTGTTTTAATAACTCAGCAGTGGGGTGTATTGGTATAGTCATTTTGGTATTGTTACTCTTCTTGAATCTGTTTGTAGCAGTCTGCAGCTGACTGGTAGTGAAAGGGAGCAGCTTCTCCCTCCGTGAGTTCAGTGGTCATTAAACTCTCCGCAGCAGAAAAGCCCTGTGAGCTTAAATGAGGTTTTAGCAGATCCTCGGGGTTTTGTCAATTCATTAAGCTGTGCTCAATTTCACCCTGGGAACTGAAATGTCCATGCTTGGTAACCTTAAATCAGAGGGCAGGGAGAAAGATCTGAAGATAATTCCACCCATAATGAGTTGATGCTGACACACGTTTTCTTCCAACTGCCTTTTTTGTGATCCTCTCCCATTTACTGGCCTTAAAACCCCAGGGAACAGTTACCTGCCACTAACAGCATTCCCTTCCTGCCCCTCAGGCGTCGGGATGTGCTGACAGTCACACCATGGCTGGCCCCCATCATCTGGGAAGGAACCTTCAATCTGGACCTCCTACACAGTGCCTACAAGCCCCTGAATCTCACCATTGGGGTGACAGCGTTTGCCGTTGGCAAGTAAGTGAATTGCTCGGTGAGCACGGTGCTTGGGTTGATGTGCTTCCCCCATGGAAAGATCATTTGGGCTTTTCTTGCCCTCAGCAGAGCTGAAATCTGTCCCAGTCTGTAGTAAATTTACACCTGTGTATTGTCTCACACTCTTACAAGACAACAGGCTCAGCACCCAAGTACCTGAAGCACGGTCAGTATTTTTGAAGAACCAGCATGTGCCTTGCGAGTTGGGGCTGGAGATAGGTGACAGGCTGGTCAAAGCAGGGATAATCCACTTGTTCCTTGTCCTCCACTCCACTTCTCCTACTGCACATGTGGTGTGTGTGTCCTTGCATCAACAGCTAGCCAACACTCTCCATCCCTCGTCATCTTCTGCTTGCTAAGAACCCTTCCCAACGCAGCGTGCGTCCCCTTGCTCTGCTGGGCTGCTCATGTGTCGTGTCCACACAGGTACACCAGGTTTGTGGGGCGCTTCTTGGAGTCAGCAGAGAAGCATTTCATGAGAGGCTACCGGGTGAATTACTATATCTTCACTGACAACCCTGAGACAATTCCCGATGTCCAGCTGCACCCTGAACGGAGGGTTGTCATTGTCCCCATCAAGAAATACTCCAGCTGGCAAGAGATCTCCATGCGCAGGATGGAAGCCATAAACAAGCACATAGCAGAGAGGAGCCATCAGGAGGTGGACTACCTCTTCTGCCTGGACATTGACATGGTGTTCTACAACGCCTGGGGGCCTGAGACCCTGGCCGATACCGTCGCGGCCATACACCCTGGCTATTTCAATGTCCCTCGAAGCCAGTTCCCTTACGAGAGGAGGAGCTCTTCAGCTGCCTACATCCCTGATGGAGAAGGGGACTTCTACTATGGAGGAGCTGTGTTTGGAGGGCTGGTCAAGAACGTCTACGAGTTCACCAAGACTTGCCACATGACCATCCTGACGGACAAAGCCAATGGGATCATGGCAGCCTGGCAGGAGGAAAGTCATCTCAACAGGCACTTCCTCTCCCACAAACCCTCCAAGCTGCTTTCTCCAGAGTACATATGGGATGACAGGAAGCCAAAGCCCCCAGAAATTCACCTCATACGTTTTTCCACGTTGGATAAGAACTACAAGGAGATACGAGATTGACCATCTGATCACTGCAGAGGTGTCCTCCAGACAACCAAACCCGCCGAACATCGGAACATCCCCATCGCGCGTTTTTGTTCCCAGTGTGAACAAACTGGGAGAGCAACATTTGGACAGTTTCTGTGGAGAGCAGGAGACTTAATGTGTTTCAGTAGCCACAGTGGTGATGAGAATGCAAAGGTTTCCATGTTGGTAACCTCTGGAAGGTCATCCTGCAGCACCCAAAGGCACCAGCGGTCCAGGTACCAAGCGCAAGGCTGTCCTCACAGCAAGGCTGCAGCCGCCTTTGCCTCAGTGTTTTCCCAAGCCTAGCAGAAACTTAGCAAGATCAAACCAGTATTTGACATTCATGTGGAGGAGAAGACCTGAAGCTTCAGTAAGGACCTTTCAATTAAACAGCAACAACAACAACAAAAAACCAAACATACATTTTGCAGGGCAACACGTTTTCATGCATTGTGATTTAAACTCACACCCTGTATCGGGATCAGACTCAGGCTTGGAGCAAGTTATCCCTGAGTAGTGTGCAGCAGGACTTCTTGGACCTTCTCAGCCAAACTGGTGCCAGCCACCACCAGTAAGAACCCTGCTCTGACAGGGCGAACAGCATGAATCCACATAGCAGCAATGTCCCAAGTTCCAGTCTGTGCTTGGGAGACCCAAGGTTAGGCAGAACTGGCCCAGCCTGCCCCAGACTGAACTTCTGTGAGTTTATTTCAATCACAGATGTGCTCTGAGCCTTCTCCCTCCTTCACGTGTCTCTCTAGATCATGTAATCTTTTCCAACCCAGGAAATCTGGTGTGGAGAGGTTTGTGTTCCTACCCATCACTTAAGCCCTTTCCAACTTTTCCGAGCTCTGTGGAATAAATTGGCGTGAGGCTGCTGAGACCACCAGCGAGAGCCGATGCTGCTCAGCTCAGGTGCTGATCATCCTGTGGTGAAGCACTCTGTGCCCGTGGCTGGGAGGAGCCTGGGCCTCACATTCTCTGCCTGAAGGTGATGAGAAGCTGAACCCGGGGCTTTTGCAGCCTTTAAAGCTGCAAAATGGCTTGTGGGGAGAGGGAGCAGCAGAGGACGCTGGCACAGGGACGAGCTGGGGGAAAGGGCTGAGCTGGCTGTTTCTAAGGGAGCAGTTTAAAAAAAAAAATAATTAAAAAATAAAAGGGCTCATTTAGTAGAGAGGGAAAATGGGGAAGAGGTGACTGACTGTTCCTGCTTCTCTTAACGAGAAAATTGCTGCATGGCAGTGGATCAAGTATTCCGAGCTGTAGGGCCTCAGCACTGATTGCAGATGACTTAACGAGCCATTTCAGTCCTGTGAGCAGGCGAAGGCAGCGCTTGCCGGTGTCAGTGTAGGCGTTTCATCTTCCAGAGACTAATTAGAAAAGCTTTAATGTTGCCCCTAATATAGATTCAGAACACAAAATACCCCCGAAGCCCTAATGGCACCTGGCTCTGTTGGTTCATGCTGTGTCCAGCAAAGGGCTTCCTCTTATTTCCTCCAGGCTGTTCTCAGTGCTGTGGTGCTGGAGGAAGACACCCCTCTACATAGCTAAACCCGACCTGGACCTCCTGAGAAGACCTCCATGTTGGTACCCAGGCACGTCATCTAAGCCAAAAGGGTGAACAAAGATCCTTATCCAAATATTTCCATAAAGAGATGTTCCTGCCAAGCCCAGGAGTAATACTGTGTGTGTGTCTAATTTGTAAAACAGTTGTCTCCAGAGGTCAGGCCTGAAACTGGCGTCTCATTATGCCGGTGGCTATATATATATACACACACACACACGTATATATGGATTCTTTTACAAGCCAGGAACTGTTCAGTCTGATCTGCACAGGCTGAGGCAGATAATTTTATCCCCAGTGCCGGTATCAAGCTCACACACTGGGCTGGGCTGGGTGAGATCTCTTAGAAAAGCATTTGGATCCAATAAAAGCGCGAAGCGATACGGCGGCCACGAACCCGCCGATCAGCTGTGCCAATGGCGGCTTCCCCTGACGCCGGGATTCGTCTTGAGCAGCCTGTTTGCAGCCTGGCTTCATCCTGCCCTGCTAAATGACTCGAATTCCTGGGCAGATATTCATAGCCCGCACTAAATCCACCCAGAGAGGAAGCTCTCCGGCACAAGCAATGTGTGGGAGAGGGTGGTCTGTGTTTCTGGGTGCCCCTTCTGAAACCCCCCAGTGCAGGGCTTGGTGTCCAGTGCTGCTCCCCAGGTGCCTTGGGCTGAATCCAGGACCCTGTGTGTGACGCAGCAATAGCCGGATTTGTGCCGTGCCAGACACGTTTGTCATCCTGGCAGGTTTCCCCCCGGGGGAAGGTCTTGTGTCACACGTTACCTGACACAGTTCTGCTCCATGCTGTGATTTGAAGCAGCACCTAGAAACTCCCCGTGTCTCCAGGGAGCACAGGAATGTGACTGCAGAAACACAGTCCCCAGTGCGGCGCGGGAGATGCTCCCTGAATTGGCTCATCCTCTCTAATTAACGAAAGCCTGGACTTCTGTTGTCATCTCCTGATGATTAATGCCCTTCCCCCAATGCCAGTGACAATCTCTCCTTCCCTCGTTTGGAGTGTGCAGCTGGAGTGTGTGTGGGCAGTGTGGGAGCCTCACAAGGACCCACTTTCTGAGCCCAACACCCCACCACTCTGTTGCTCGGTGGGGAAACTGAGGCACACAGCGTCAAGGCAATGGATGGGCAGTTGTGCATCTGAGGTCTTCCTCCGCTGGCCACAGAGGACGGTGCTGTCTCACGTGTCCTTGTGCTGAGGGAGCTTGGGCTTGGGAACACAGGGACAGTACAGCATGAGAGCAAATCACCTCAGCAGACTTACCCTGCCTGAGGCTCCGACTCCAGCCCTGACTGTCCTTAACCGAGGCCCAGGCCAGCAGCTTGTTGCCTTCCCGAGGGCCCCTTGCTCCCTCCATCCCTTTGTGCTCATCTGGAACAGACCCAGCGTTCATTGTCCATCTAATCGGGGACCCATCTGGTGACGTGCCTGGTGCCTTCATCCCCGAAGGGAAAACCTGGGGGGGGAGAGGGGAGGGCGAGAAACAGAAACTTCCAGTGCTAAATGTGATCCCAGGTGGGGCCTGATCGTGATCCTCTAGTTGTCCCCTCTCCCTGATAGGACAGGGAGGATTTCCTCCAGGTCAGGCCAGTACCCTTCTCACTCCTCCCTGGAGTCCTGGTCACGCCCCAGTGAGTGTGAGATGCCTGGGATGAGTTTCCTTCTCGGTGGGGATTTGCTCTAACCTCACAGGGCAGCTCCAAACAGCAGCATTACTGTTTTCTTACTTGACCCCCCCCGCTGCTCTGCTTCACCTCTGCCCCAGCAAGTCCCCGCGGGATGCGCAGGGATGAAACATGTGCAGAGCGACGGCTTCTCTCCGCTTGGAGTGACAGTGACGGACGCTCTCAGGGACAGCAGGACCCCGGGGAGGGGCTCACAGGGGTGGGCTGTGCTTTGCTGACACTAAGCCCCTGATCCTGTGGTTCTGATCCACACACGGCTCTGCACAGCCAAGTGATCTGGGAAAGCATCACTAGCATTGAGGCGCCTGCTGAGTGTCTGCCTGCCCAGGCAGCCCCGAGCGGCTCAGTAACGCTGCACTGACTCGTCTTCTCTCGGGCTATATTTAGATCAAACGTGGATCCACCAGTGTCGCTGTTCCGTGTACAACCAGTGCAAACCCACTCGAGCGGGAGGGCCGGGCTAACCAGAGCTCTTGGCTGCTCACATGCTCCCCTTGCCCCTCGCTGAGGCTTTGGCCAGATGAGCCATAACTCAAAGCGCCCCAGATGAGCCCAGATTGTGTCTTGAAGCTCTTAGATCTCGGGTGGCTGGGCCGTGCGTTTGCCAGCAGCCAACGACGTCTGAGGAACGTCTCTTCCCCGCTGCTCCGCACTGACACCGTTACCATAATTAGAATGATGTGGCTGCGTAGCAGCATCCAGCGCACCACGTTCTCCTTCCCTGGCGACACCCCCCACCCGGGGCTGCTGCTCCGCCGGCCTGTGGCCACGCAGAGGGGGGACAGTGCGATGCGACGGGCCCTTCCTGTCACCAGTC
>VXBZ01011613.1:655311-669637 GCA_013399135.1 Heliornis fulica | reverse complement strand
TTGCCCTTTGTCCCCAGTCCCCTGTCCTGTCCCTTGTCGGTGCGTGCCCGGAGCTCCGGGCTGCAGCGGGGAAGCAGCAGCAGCCTTGGCAGGGGCAGTTCTGGGGGTTGGTCTCGTGTTCTGGCGGTATAACGGGTACGTGCAGGGTGAATGTGCCTGGCGGTATAACGGGTACGTGCCGACAGTGGCAGCGGGGATGAAGGGCCAGGAATGGGGAGAGCCGGCTGGGGACGGGGTCAGGGTGCTGCAGCTGTGGCCGAGCTGTGCTGGGGCCAGGTGGAATCAGGAGAGCCCTTGTCTCTGCGTGGTGTGTTTGTGAGGCTGAGGGAAGCTAAACTGAGACAAGGTGGGCAAGAGCTGCGTGCTTACAAGCCCACTGGTGCTTTTGGGGTGGGGGGTGAAGCAAAGGTACAACATTTGGGGTGGTCTCGTCAGAACAGAATGTGGCTCTGTTTGGTCCTGGTGCTCCTCTGGCCTGGTGCTTCCTACATCCCTCCTCATGTTCCCTCCCTGACCCCAACCCTGGGAAGGGAAGGGGGGTCTGTGCTCTGCTGCTGTGGGGGTGGTGGGAAGGAAAGTGGGCAGCGATGGCTCGCGGGAGCCCTGGGATGAGTAAAGGGAAGGGCTGATGCTGTGGTGGAAAAGTGGGCTGGGATCCATCTCTGGACTGGAAAATGTGGACACCGGAGCTGCCTCCTGCACCTTGTGAGTCCCTTTGGTCTGGGCCTGATTTGCCTCTGCCCAGCCCTACAAATGAAAGCTAAATTCACCCCGCTGGGGGTGAGCGTGTGAGGCAGGAGTTGGTGCCAGCGTGTGTGTGCGCTGGGTTGTGGCACATCCCTCTGGAAAAGGGGATTGGCAACCAGAACACCGGGGTTTGGGTCCTGACCCTGCCAAGGCCAGGAAGAGTGAGTAGTCAGTCACTATAGCTGTCAGCTGGGGAGAGCAATTGGCCTTGCTGGGAGATCCAGAAAATTACAGGTGTGAAGCTGGAAACGAGGCCCAGAGCTGGGTGTTGGGTATTGGGGAGCACGTGTCGTGTTCCCCTGTGTTAGTGCTCTGCACTAAGGCCTCAGCTTGAGCCTTCCTGTCACTTACATTTACTTCTGGTTTACGTGTGGGTAAACCGAGGCACGTGGAGGTATTTGTTACACCCGAGTATCCTGCGCGGAGGAGAGTGCAGGTTGCAAGTCCTGATTCCATCTGCATGTGCTGCTCGAAGAGGGTGACCCACTGCCCTGTCCAGGGGCTGTAATTCACGGAGCCCCTTCGCTTGTGACTACCGGTGAAGAGGAATTTCCAGCTGCACCCGCAGCCGCACCCTGCCAGTTCTTATGGCTCTACAGCTACATTTTTCATGCCTCATAAATGTTTCTCTCCCTGGTTGCTAAGGGAAAGACCCACACAAACAACTGGGAAAACTGAGTGTTGCAAAGTAAATAAGCTGAGCAAACAAGGAGATTTTTTTCAGCTGGGATGTCGTTGCTGCAGGTGTGTTGTTGAGGGCATCGTGACATGTGAAAGCAAAGGTTCCTGTGCAACAGGGAATTTCAGTCCTTAAACCGAAACCTGAACGTGAGCTGGGGCAGAAGGTGGCTGCCACCCTGAGCCAAGCTCCTGGACCTGCAGACCTGCCCCCTCCCTCCCTTACTGGCCATTTGGGCGGGAGGAGGGAGCAGATGGTGGACATGTGGTCTTGGGGCTGGCTGAGGGCAGGGGGCTGGGGCAGAGCTGAGTTTGTTTGCGTGTGCCCATCATGTGCTCACGTATCATCATGTGCTGCTCCGAGGCAGAGGAGGGAGCTAAGGGAGCTGCCTGAAGCGGCTCTGGCAGCTTAGGAGATCGCTCCCGGCGAGTAGGAGGGCGAGCTGGCAACAAGTGACAGCCAGCAGAGTCCAGCTGGCAGCAGGTCTGGGAGGAAGCGGGGGGTGAGATGCAGAGTCCCTCCTCAGCGCGGTTCATCTGCTCCATCTGGAGCTCCCGCTCACGTACGTGCCCGCAGATCAGATGTGAGCAGAGGCTGCAGCGGCTGCTGCGGGCTCCACACGCCTCTGGGGTACCCTGTGGTGGGTTCGATGCCCTGCAGTTCCCTGTGATCCATCTTTGGGGGCAGTTTGCTTTGAGATAGCTCTTTACATGACCAGAGGATGGGCTTGACACTGATCGTTCTGGGCACCTCGGGGTTGTGTTTCTCGGGTCCTGGTGGTGTTTTCAGGGTGCCATTCCCTCCACGGGGCCTGGCCACGGGACCTCAGGGGCAGGGCCCCGATCTTGTGGGATGATCTTAAAAGCGATCTGCTCTCTCTGTCAGCGCTGGTTTTGCTCCTGATACCTTCCCCATCGCTATAGCAACCCGTGTCTCATGGAGGGTGCCAGCACGCTTTCCAGGCGGTGCGTGGAGAGAAACCGCTTCACCTGCCACCGAACTGCAGGCGCCTTGAGGGGGGGGGGTTGGCAGCTGCCCCCAGCTGCTGGGGCTGGGGGTATGGAGAAGCTACTCCTGGCTCCCTCAGGCTGACCTGCCCCTGTGCATGTCCTCCCCCTTGCCTGGGCTTTCCCTGGGGTATCCAGGTGACAAATACGTGTGGGGGTGCACGATACCTCATGCCAGATTCTAGAATTTCTCTCCAAAGGGGAAGCTCAGGGTGATGTCAGCTTGCCAGGGCTCGGTGGCCGAGGGGCTGTTTGCCCTCCCCCTTCCTCCCTTTGCCTGTAGAGAGGCTGGGGGATGTGCTGTTCCTGGGGGCAGAGGGGCTGTTTGCCTGTTTTACCCAAGTGAGCTTCTGCTTCCTCCATCTCCTTCCCACGCTGTGGCCACCGCATGTGCTCTGGGACACTGTCCCGCTCGTTCAGCGGCCGGTGGCTGCCGGGACCGCTGCGGGGATGCTGCCTCCACGCCTCGCTTGTGCGGGCTGGGGGCTGTTCTGCACGATGCTCTGGGCGGCGCGGGTGCCGTGTGCGGGCAGGCCGGGGGCGGTGCGGCCGCTCGGGCCCCGCGGGGTGTGCGGCAGATGGCACTGTTGATTCCCCTATGAGCTACTGGCTTTTGCCTCCGCCGGTGTGCCCGAGGGTCAGCGGTGCCCGAGCGGACGCGCTGCACAGCTGTGTACACACCGAGCCGGACGCCGCTGCGAGGACCAGATGTAGCACATCTGGCCGAGCTGGGTGCTGGTGTCTTGCTCACCGGGGAGGAGCGGTGTTTGGCTGCTTGGCGATGTGTAACAATAGGGAGCTCCATCCTTGGAGACGTGTACCAGACCAAAGCCACCACAAGCCTCCTGAGAGACCTCCGTGGCCCTTCTGTGAAGAGGCAGCCTGATCCAGAGCTGCCTTTTGTGCTTGGTCCCGCTGTCACCAGCATCCCCCCAGCTTTGCCCAGTGCTCCATAAGCAACTGGCAGACCCTTCCAGCAGCACGGCCGGGAGCGGCGCCGCCGCAGCCTTGAGCTGCATCCGCGCCGCTGGGGTTGGAATCGCAGCGTTTGAACGGCCGGGGCAGCGCCGGGCACAGCCGCTGCCGGGCAGCTGTCGGGTGCTGAGCTGTCTCCAGCGCCCAGTTTGCTGTGCCTGGGGCCAGCCCCCACCGCTGCAGCATCCTCAGGCAGCGGCAGAGACTCCGGCTGTCCACAGGTTTCCCTGCTGGGACTGTGTGTGTCCGTCCTGCGTGACCTGTAGTGAGGGTTCACACGTCTGTTGTCCACCGGGATTTGCTTTTCCACTGTTGGTTTCTTGGGGCCCTTTGGGGTCCTGTCACCCCACATTTGCTCTTGGCCCCATCTCCAAGCAGGGGACAGCCAGCTGTCAGGTCAGCCAGGAGGGGATGGAGGGGTCATCCCGTGCGTGCAAAAGCTTTGGCTGTGCAGACCTGGAAGATCTGGGTCTCTGAGCTTGGAGGAAACTGAGGGGTCACCTCATTAATGTCTGTAGATATGTAAAGGGTGAGTGTCAGGAGGACAGAGCCAGGCTCTTCTCAGGCATGGCCAGTGACAGGACAAGGGGCAATGGGTCCAAGCTGGAGCAGAAAGAGGTTCCATGGGAATGTCAGGAGAAACTATTTCCCTGTGAAGGTGATGGAGCCCTGGGCCAGGCTGCCCAGGGAGGCTGTGGAGTCTCCTTCTCTGGAGACATTCCAGACCAGTCTGGACACGTTCCTGTGTGATCTAATCGAGGTGACACTGCTCAGGGTTGGCCTGGGTGATCCTTCAAGGTCCCTTCCAACCCTTGGTGTTCTGTGAAGGGTTTTGGTTGGGAGAGCTGTGCCCAGCCTCTGGCTCCGTCACTGCGAGGTGCCGCTGGGGTCCCTTGTGGCACGGGGTCCCTTGAAAAAGAGCCAGTCCTGTACCACTGTATCACAACCAGTCCTGCAGACCGTCAGGTCTGGCAATTTGCAGCACCCTGCAAATAACAAATGAAACAGGAGATGACTGATAAACGCTTCCACAGTCCGGGGAAGCCGCGTGTCTGCCGGTGGAAAGGCATTTACCCCCCTCCTGCCATGGCACAGACCCTGCTCCTCGGTGTAACTGCTGGAGATATCCCAACTGTTTCATCCCAGGGGGGTTCTGGACCCAAAGGGCTTTTAGCAGAGGAGGCATCAGCCAGGCATCAGCACTGTGTGGTGGCTCTGTCCCTCGTGTGGCGCTGGGAGGGAGGGCGGGCTGGCCAGGGCACCCGCGGCTGCTCGGTCCCATCCCTGCGTGTGGCTCGGCAGCGTTTCCTTGGAGCTCACCGGGGTGTGGGGGGTTCTCACCCTCCTACAGAGATGCCATGTGGCTTGGGGGCACCTGGGTGGGGAGTGGGGCCTTCACGTCCTGTGCACGCTTGGCTTTATCTCTTCGTTTGGTCCTTTCCACACCGGCTGTTGTTGCAGAGGAGGGGGGTGATGCTGTCTTGGAGTGTGTTGCAAATAGGGGTGTGCTGAAACACATCCTTTCTCCTTAGGAAGCCAGAGTGAACTCACATCCTTCCACGAGTGTTCATCTCTTTTGGCCAAAGCAGCGCATGGTGTGCTGGGAAACACCCCTGAGTGTGTCCATGGCCGTGGTAACTAGCAGGAGATTGAAATGCAGGGACATCTGTCAGTACTTTGGGGGCCACAGCCTGCGAGGTTGGCTGTGTGGGCGCTGTTTTCCTGGGCAGGGCCACCTGGTGCCTCTCCACTCTGGCCAGTGACCGCAGCCAAACGCTGTGTCTCCTGGCAGGAGCCAGCGCGTCTCCGCGGGGGCCGTGCGGCCGCGGGTGTCACCGCTCTGCTTTTGGGGGGTTCACCCGCACCAACCGGAGCCAGGCTGCGCCGCGGGGGGCTGCGGGCGCCTCTGGCCTCCCCCTCTGCGCAGAGCCCTGTGCTGCTTGAGAGGGTGTTTAGTTAATAGGATTATAAAGCTTTCCTGTCGTTAGGCAACGGAAATCAATGGTGGGTCTCCAGGGCTGCCGCTCATCCCGCTGACAGCGCGGTGTCTGCGTGGCCCTGCTGGGTGTGTGGCAAGAGCTGCGGTGCTGGGTGGAGGCTGTGCCAGCTCGGGGGCTCTGTGCCACCGGGGGGCTCTGTGCCACCGGGGGGCTCTCCTGCGGAGGCGCTGGGTGCTCCTGGTGCGGCGGTGTTGGACCTGTGTTCCTCCCGCTGCAGAGGGTCCTGGTCGCGCCGTGCCTGGGACCACGCGGGCCGTCAGGATGCCAACCCAGCCCTGTGGTGCCACCTGCATATCCCAGAGCGCTGGCTGGTGCTGCCCAGCTCGTGTCCATGGCCGGGCTGGGGGGATACCCGGGCTGGGGGGGATACCCAGCATTTTCCCTTCCTCCATCTTAAAATAGTGGCTCCGAAAAAAGGAGCCTGGATGGCTCCTCACTGCACCATGAAGCCAGCTCACAACCTGCCACCTCCAGGGAGCAGCAGGGCCTCACCCTGAGGGTCTGCAGAGCTGGCAGGGGAGGGGGCTGGGGGGGCAGCCCCCTCCATGGTGGGCTGCACGTTTGTGCTGCACAGAGTCCAAGCCTGGGACAGCTGAGGGGGAGGGCAGGGAAGAGCCCTGTGCTCCCTGGGCTCTGTCTGTCCAAGCTGACAGCCTGGGGGTTGGGGTGCTGTGTCCTTGCCCCCCTCAGCCTTCAGCTGGGGGGGTCCAGGCTGGCATGCCTCTCCCTGTCTCCCAGTGTCACAGCCGGGGTGGTGGGTGCCCCTCCTTGAGCAGCGCTGCCCACCCTGGGCTGCCCAGCCGTCTGCACCTGGGGGCTGCAGCATTAGTGCCCCCAGCCTGGGCTGTGTCCCGGTCTGGGGGCCGAGGGCTCTTGTGGACACTCCATCAAGTGTTGCCATGACAGCCTCGAGCTCGGCTCCCTCCCGGTGCCGTGACAGCTCAATATTACCAGCTCCCGTGGGACTGGTTTCGGCAGGATAAAGCGCTTTCAGCGCAGGACAAGGCAGCTGAATCGCAAGCAGCAGAGCCCTTTTATCCTCTCGATGCAGGAAAATGGTCTCAGAGGCAGAAGGAGGCGTGTGGGTACCAGGCAGTCCTTTCCAGAGAGGTGGTCCTTGCTCTCCCTCCCATCCTTTCCCAGCCAGAGCTGCACCTCTGGTCTCCGTTGCTGCAGTGACCGTCTCCATGGAGATCGGTCCAGCACAGCTGCATCACGGGACCATGGAAGGGGAGGCCATGGGGAAGCATCCCCATTCCCTCCCCTCAGGGACCCAGTGGGGTGGGATGGCTCCCAGGGTGGGCACTCAGCCCCCTGGGGAGCTCGAAAATGCAAATCCCTCAAGTGGCAAATGCGTGGAGGGATCCCAAGGAAACTAATTGGTTTTCCTCCACCTCGCCCTTAAACGCTTGTTGGCTTTCACTTCACATTGGTAATTGCAGCTCTGCACCTATTAAAAGGCCGTCTCATGCTTCGCCCGGGCTTGATTGCAAATTAATTTTGCATATATGTGTCTATTCTGAGGAGCACAGGAATTTATTCAGCTCAGGATGCTGAGTGCCAGTCGGGCTTTCCAGAGGTGTGAGGTGCAGCACAGGCTGTGGCCGGTCCGAGGAGCAATTCTGAGGGAACAAGGGCAGCTCCTCTGTATGAATCCCTAAAAACAGGGCGCAGGCCCGAATCAGTGGGGTTTGTCCTCACCACTCATTTGGAACGGGATTTCACAGGGGATGCCCAGGAGCACCCAGGAGCTTGGATACCGAGGTGCCTTTGGTTGGCCCTGAGACGTATCCTACCTGCTCGTGGTCCCCTGAAGTCCCTGTAGACATCCTGCTTCATGTCTGTGCCTGTTCCTGCCTCTCCCAGTCTTCCCGCAGGATTTTGTGAGTGCCGGGTTTCTCCAGAGGGGTGATGTCAGCTTGGGGTTTCTGCATTTTCCAAAGCAGATTTCCCCTTTCTATCACTGATAAGTATCAGAGGGGAAGAGCTGTTGGGAGTTTCCATGTGCCTCTCAGCTGCCTTGTTTCCTCTTTGCCTTTCTGTCAGCCTCGTGCCCCGAGAACACACCGGTTGGGTCCGTGTGGCTTCTGCTCAGTGCGGTGTTCGTGCGCAGGATGCAGCGGCCCGTGGGCTGGCGGACACTACGTGGGCTCGGAACTTCCTCTGGAAAACAAACTCGCCATTGTTTGGGGAATGGCTTTAATTTAGTGGAAGTCTTTGATGCTTGATGGCATCAAGCCTTGGAGCCGGCCGTCCTTAGGTGGGCCTTTGTCCTCGTGAGACGCCTGGCGTAAGGAATTACCAGCGTGGTGGCAGAGGGTGGTCACCGGTTCCTGAAGCATCCTGACTGTTTACACCACCACAGCTCTGCTGGGTGAGAAGGACCAGTTTGTCATCGAGTCCTGCATCCAGAGATTCAGTCGTGGTCCATCACAGCGTGCCCAAACTGATGTGCTTGTGGGCTGGGGAGGTTGTTTCCACCCGAAGGAATGGATGCCCTTGCCCAGGTGGGAGTTGGTCTCTCCCTGGGGCAAAAGTAGAGCAGTTGGGAGCAAGATGTGTCTGGCATAGGGATCACAGTTTATTTGCCCTGCAGTTGCTTTGTTCCTGCCAAGACTCTTACTGGAAAACAGTGTTTTTCCAGTAATGGTTGCTAAGCAGTGAGGTCTCATGATGGGCTTTATCTGCTCAGCGGGATCTGCAGGAAACAATAAAGCTCCAGTGCAAAATGAAATGGGGAAGGAGCAGTGGCTGCGCTGGGGCTTCCCTGTCTGGCAGAAGTGGCTGCTGGGGTAAGGGGAGAGCCAGGGGAGGTTTCTCCTCTAGCCCTCACGGGGCTTCCCTGCTCCTGGGGCTGGCACTGCTGCCACTGGGCTCTGCAGTGAGCCAGCCCCGTGCCCGCAGGGGCGGCTCTTCTCTTACCAGTGCAGCGTGTGTTTAAGGTGCTCGGCTGCTGTTGCTGGAGGATCTGGGATTGTCGGTGTGTTTCCCCTCGTCCCAGCCAGACTGGAGGAGGAGTGGGATGAGGCTGTTGTTCAGAAATCTGCGTAGGATCGTCCTGTCTGGGCTGGTTTGATGCCAGCGGAGTCTCTGCCTTGTACTGCTGCTGACACTCCCCTGATGGGAAACTGTTCGAAACCACTTTGCAGGTTTCTGTTGAAGGACCGTTAACGTTCCCCAGCGACTTCTGCAGGTGTCTGGGGAGACCGGTGGGTGGACACACATGAGCTGGCTCCTGGTGACAGGGGTGAGGATGGTTTTGTACCATCCCTGGGACTGTGCAGATGCCCACCCCACCTGGCTGGTTACCTCCTCTGACTGTGCACAGCAGCTCTCGTGTCCCGTCAGAGACCCACAGACACCAGCAGATGATGGGACTCCTACGCCCCCACACCACCTTCACAGGACCCCTGTTCCCGTGGGAAACGTTGGCTGCTGGGCAGGACGATAATGGGTTCCTGGGGATGGCAGCCCTTGGAGATTGGCACTCAAGGGTGAGATCTGTCTGGGGATGCTGGTGCTGTCACTTAGGCCCGCTGGAAGGTGCAGTCCTGGCTGGCCAAGCCCAGTTTGTTACTGGAAAGTTGTTGCTGGAAAGCTGTGCTCTGCGACGTGTTGTGGGGACGTGAGCTAACGTCAGCTGGGGCTGAAGCACGGGCCTGAATCACCTTTCCTGCCACCAGAGCTGGGGGTGCTGCCCATGCTGGGGGCAAGTTTCACTGCTGGCGATGGCAGGGACACGGGGGACTGTCCGCCACGGGCGTGCACGTTGTACCGAGTCACCACGTACGTAGGAGGGGCGGTGATGGGCTGTGCCAGGGCGCTTCTGGGCTGCGGCACTACCTCCCAGCCACAGAAAGAGCCAGCCAGTTGCTGTGAGCCAGGAGCTAGGAGAAGGCCCTGGAAACATTCCTTCATCCGTGTGCTGTTGGTGTGACCTCCTGCCTCTCCTCCCCGTGACACCGATCCCGGCGCTGCTGCGGTGCTGTCCTGCGCTGCTGCTCATCTCGGCCGTGCAGAGCTTGAAATGTCTAATTTCCAGTTAAAACACTTACCATGGGCTTGTCCCTCTCTGGTCCTGTTCCAGGCTTGGCTTAGTCCCAGTTCCCACTGCACTGGTGTTCTCACCCTTGTGTTTCTCCTGGGAAGGGGGAGCAGCACCCCGAGCAGTCCTACGCTCTGCCCCAGCTCGCTGGGAAGGTGCCCAGCTCTGACTGCGAGCGGCACGAAGGGTCCGTGTGTGTGCCAGACCCCTCCAGCCCAGCTCTGGCCCCTGTGTGAATGACTCAGCCCAGGCAGCGAGGCCAGGAGCGAGTGGGGATGATGCTGGCTGGGTGCTGAGCGGGACTTGCCAAGCCCAGCTTACCTAACGCCGCAGGAATGCCCGGCTCAGCAGGGCTCCAGTGCTGCTCAACCCCAGGCGTGCCGTGAGCTGGGCTTGGCAAAGCCGGGACAAGGCTGCACCTTATCAGACCTTTGCTCCATGCCTGGCATGGGGCAGCCCCACAGTGGGACCCCCTGTGGCCCACAGCTGTGGCAGACCACCCAAAACCGCCTGCCTGGAGCAGGGTCTGCTCCCCCTCTTTGTGTCCTCCCCACAGGAGGACAGCTGTGAGGACATGGGTCCTGTTCGCTTGAGGGCGATGGGGACGTCTTCGTGACGTGCTCTCTCTGTTGGGGGCTCACCCCGTGAATCTCCTCATGGGGTGCAGCTGGATGATCCCACCGGGCTGCTGCTCCCTACCACTGTCCCCAAGAGACACCCAGGGTGCTTCCCTGGGTGCTGAGCCCGGTCTCTGCTGCTGGCCGGGGTGAGAAGGCGGCTCACGGGCCCCAGGTTTACTCCTGTTTGCGCAGTAACAACCGTGGGATCCGTGTGTGCGGGTGGTGGGTGTGCTGCTCCTCGTCAGTTCTCTCATCCCACCGCTACTCTTGGTGCAAATTCTCTAAGAAGATGCTCTCTGTAGCAAAAACACCCCATCTTGTGCCATATTCCCTTTAGCACAACTCCATTCTGGAGACACAGGCGCTCTCTGGCCGAAAAGGCAGCCGGTGCCAGGCTCCCCTGGGCAAGACCTCCTGCCTAAGGTGACCCCCAAGCAAAACACTCCCCGATATTCAGCGTCATGCGGTGCCTGGCTGGGTTCTGTGTGCCACAGGGCTCCCAGGCACGCTCTGGGTGTGAATTGTTTAAGCCTCGCTGCGGTCCAGGGGGGCGTTGAGCCGAAACTGCCTCCGACAATGGAAAGCAGGGATGGGAGAAGGGAAGGGAAGAAAAGGGGAGGCTCCAGCCCCGATCACTCACGCTCTCTGTCTCACACCCTCTCATCCTTCCAGCCCTGCTCGTCTGCCTGCCACAACAGCCGGAGGGAAATGCTGTAGCTGCTGCAGACACAGTTTCATCATAACCAGAAATCAACAGCAGGCAGGACCTGTTGTGTCTCCGAGACAATGCGCGGGGTTTGCGAGTGCCGCGCATGTAGATGAGGCTGAGAGCCTCACGGCAGCGCGGCAGCAGCCGGAGCCAGCGCCGAGGTTGTCCTGAGAGAAGGGAGAGGCTGGGTGGGTGTGGGGGTGGGCAGCGTGTCGCGGCACGCTGCGAGGGGCTCTTTCACCCACCTCGGCATCGTCGCCGGCTGCACACACACCCACACACACACACACACCCGGGCGCGCGCGCGCTTGCTCGCAGCGCGCAGCCTCTCGGTGCGGCTCCTCGCGGCTCTTTGATTCGCGAGGGAGGAAACAAGAGCTCCCGGAGCAGCAGAAGCGGCAGCTGCTGGCAAGATGTGCTGGCAGAATTGAGTGGGGAGAGGTCTCCAGTCTGTTTGGCTGCCTGGGCTGGACCCGCTCCTGGAAGAGGAGCGGCAGAGAGAGAGAATGAGCAGCCCCTCCATCCCTGGGAAGATGGAGGCAAAACCTTTGTTCAACGTGCAGAAGGCTCTGGTGCAGCCCGTGCAGATGTGCATGCTGGATATCCCCCTCAGCGTGCAGGATGACGATGTAAGTAGAAGGCGAGCGAGGCGCCAGCCTGGTCCTGGCTCCAGGGATGGGGTGGGTGTGCGAGGGGCAGAGAGGTGCCCTGACCCCACCCCGGCGCTACCCGGGGGTGGTGAACTTCTGGCAGAGTTAAAGGTGCCAGGGGCTGGCACCGCCTCCAGATGTGACCGTTTCCTGTGCCAGCGGTGAGTGCCGGGGCGGATCGTGTCCTGCACTCGCCGAGTCCGGGGCACCGGGTCGAGGAGTTTGGCGGGGAGGGTGCGTGGACGAGCACTCGTGGGGTTGCTCCGTGCGGCGGGGAGCGCTTGCTCTGTGTGTCCTGGCGCCGCTGCCCTGGGTGTGAAACCCTGGAGGCAGCGATGGGCTGCAGAGCTCCACTCTGCCTCCAGGTACCTTGGTGGCTGCCCTGCCCGCTGCCATCCGTGTGGGCACCAGTCCTGCCCCCTCGCCCTGCTGCTGTGCTGCAGCCAGATGCAGGGTTTGGTCCGCGATGTGAACGCGGATGTCGGCTGCGGCGCTGGGCTTCCCAGCGTGCTCGGGTCAGGGGATTCCTGGTGAGGGCTCCTCTTGTCACCTCAACTCTGCCCCTTGCAGAAATACACCACGAATCTGTGCAGGGAGGAACCCTGCGAGAAAGCAACTGGAGACCCCAGAATAAGGCCAATGCTTTCCAGAGGCAGGGGGTGCTTGGTACCCGGTGTCCCACCTGTGCGAGGGGTCAGGGTGTGATTCAGGCGCTCGTAAAACCTGAGGCGAAACTTCCTGAGGTTTTGGAGCGGGGAAAGCCCACGGTCCTGCTCTGCGTGAGCAGCGCCGGCGCCGTCACTGCGGGAGCCTTAAATCTGTATTTCCTTGATGGCAAGCGGTTGACACGTCACGGTGAGCGTTACCTTCCCCTCTGCATTACCCGTGTGCTTGGGGAGGTGAAGTGATGGTTCAGGAACGAGCTCGCTTCCCCCGGAGGAGGGAGGACTTTCCCGCAGGGCGACACGCTGGATCTCAGCAGCATCCCCAGCTCGGCAGCCCGCAAGGGTCTCTGCGGGGACAGGGGGCTTGCAGGGAGCCTCCTGTATTTAGAAACACCCCGGGGCATTGCTGGGATCCGCCGTGTCGCTGCACTAATGAGGATACCTGTGATGGGCACTGCAGAGACGGCGGGGTGTGCCGGGGGTGGGAAGCGCGCCCCGAAAGCGCAGGTGCCTCCTGCGTCGTGCGTGGGAAGGAGGGAGGGCAGCCGGGCGTTGGGAGGTGGCTGGAGCACGGGATGAGGTGGGTGAACCAGCCACTGGGTGCTTTATTCTCATTTAACTCGGCTTTTAGCAGCATGGTGTGTTTGTGAAAGAGCAGATTCCTCGAGGCTGGGGCGATACCCGTTCCTGCTGGGGAGTCCAGGCTGGCGCTGGGTGTCCCTGCAGCCTGCGGGCGGCACCGGGGATCCTCGGCGCTTGCAGGGCAGAGGTGGAGGTTTCCCTCCTCAGAGGGGGAAGCCGGAGCTGGATGGAGACCTCGCCTCACCTGGGAGGTGCCTGGGGGATTCCCTGGCCTGGGTTGCTTGGAAATGAGCTCTGGTTGCTAATCTTACTCCTGGATTTATTGCAGGAAAGAAAAATATTTTTGAAGGGAGTTGTGCACGGCGTGAGAGGGCGGTTGGTCTGTCGGTTTTTTAACGAGTCCCTCTAAGCCCTTGGCAGGTGCTGGGTCACACCAGGAGCTGTGTCACGGTGAGTTTGGTGGTTTTGCTGGACAGAGCAGGATGAGACCCCCAGGGTGAGCACTGGCTGGCAGCGCCATGTGCTGGAAGCAGATGGGGAGCGCTCTGCCTCTCCCAGCTCATGTCCTGCAGCTCCAAGGCTGAGGATGCTCTGCTCTGCTCTGCTCTCCTGGCAAGCGGGGCCGTGGTGGCTGCTGAGCCCCGCGGACCCGGCTCCTCCCTCCACCGCAAAGCAGGGCCAGCGGGGAAGCACCGGCGGGGGTGTCCCAGGCAGCATTTCTGTCCGTGGAGCGATGGGGAAATTCCTCTTTCACAGCTGAAAGATCCCCAGGCAGGGTTCAGTGTCCCCACCCACCCGTGTGGGGGTACCTGCTCGTCTCCCCGCCGTGGCCTCGGCCGGGCTGTGTGGGCAGGTCCCTCTGTTTCAGGACCTCCAGGCTCATGAATCGCCTCTCTTCTTGGAGGTGGCACAGGGAGGTTGGGAAGGGTGATCAGGGTCTGCAGGAGGCAGGGGTGGGAGAGGGTAAACCAAACCCGCTCCGTGGGAAGGAGACCCACCCACCCCAAGCCCCGCTGCCCCTCGCAGAGATGCTCTGGGTCGGCACATGTATCTCCACAGCTGAGTCAGCACTTTGCAACCCTCCCTGCCCTTCGCAGAAGGAGCATCACAGCCCCTCAGCGAGCTCCCCTCTTCCCAAAACACCACACAGGGAGCCCTCCCTGCCCTCTCCTCCCCACGACTGGTGCCACTGCCAGGGGAGCAGTGCCATGTACTGTGCTCCACGTCGGGGCCAGCCGGCTCCCAGAAACCTTCNTGCTGTCGGGTCTCTTCCCTCCCCGGGGGACAAACCCTGCCCCGATGTCCCGCATGGAGACACGGTGTGGAACCTCAGCTGAGCTCCTCAGCAGGATCCTGTTGGTCTCCATCACCAGTGGGACCACAGCCTGGCTTGGAAAATGCCACCACCCCACCCTGTCTCCCCCCACCGTGGGGCTCACATGGGGCAGGGGGCTCTCGTTTCGATCTCCCTCCCTCGCTTCCCAAGGGGCTGCCAGTCCCTCCCTGTCATAGTTCAGCCACGCGGTTGCAGTTTCCCGGGGTGCTGGGGAGGGATTCCCAGAGCTCTGCTGGTAACACCAGCACTTTCCATATCTGCAAAATGGGGAAATCGATGTGTGGCCTGTTGCAAGTGACAGAACGGCTCGT
>VXBZ01011613.1:640839-654882 GCA_013399135.1 Heliornis fulica | reverse complement strand
CTCAGAGCGGGAGTTTCCTGCGGCAGGAAGGGACAGAGGTGGCAGGGAGAGAGGTGGAGGAGCTGGGATGTGTTGTTGTGGCGGGAGGAGGAGAGCGCAGCAGTACGAGGTGGGAGCCGTGGGGCAGTGCTGAAAGCTGAGGGAGTGGAGCNAAGGGGCTGCCAGTCCCTCCCTGTTGTAGTTCAGCCACGTGGTTGCAGAGTTTCCCGGGGTGCTGGGGAGGGATTCCCAGAGCTCTGCTGGTAACACCAGCACTTTCCATATCTGCAAAATGGGGAAATCGATGTGTGGCCTGTTGCAAGTGACAGAACGGCTCATTGTGGCGTTTGGGCCAGTTCCCCACTGTGACACAGCTCTGTCAGCTTCATGAGCAACATCCGCTGCGCCAGCCGGGCCGCGGGCTGGGCCGGGGGGCTGAGGTGACGTCCCGCAGGGGTGGGTGCTGCTGCTGCCCAGGCCTGTCTCATATAGTCACAGGGTGTCCCCGCTGCCTGGCACGTCACACTGCTCATGGTTGGGCATCCCAGAGTGTCCCAGGTGAATGCCACCCTGCCACCCAGCCACGCTGCCACCCTGCCCCACGTCATGGTGAAAACCACCAGGAAATACCCCCCTGTTGCAATGTCCAGCAAGTGGGAAGTCAGAGGGGGGTGTGGCACAGCCTTTGGTCTCCCTCTCAACTGGTCTGAACTGGGCAGTTAACACAGCTCTGCTGAGTGAGAAGGGAAGAGGAAGGATCAGGGGAATTCTGTGTCCTGCTTAGGCACTGCCACCCTCTGGAGCTGGTCCTGGTCTCCCTGTCTCTGCCTCCTTCCTTTCTCCTCTGTGACATCCAAATAAGTGCAGTAGGTTTGACTTCAAAGTGGTTAGCAAATATTTTCCACTCCAGTGGGCTAATTAGTTAAATTACATTTCACATGCTAATTTATTCCTCTAATACTACTATTTTTCCCAGCGTAGTGGAATACCGGGGAAGATAAAAGCTGAGTGTGACCTTAGAGCCGGGCTCAGAGGAGCTGGAGATGGGAACAGACGACCAGCTCCCAGGTTTGCCGTTGCAGGGGCTCATTCCCTGCCTGCTCAGCTGAGCATGAAGTGTTTTAGCTGGCTGCAGCCTGGGTGTCTTGGGTGAGGTGTTGTCCTCTGGCACATAAAAGAAAAATTTTCACATCAGCAGTAATGAGCTACTAATTTCCAGCTTCATTGTTCCTGTGTCCCGTTGGAGTGCTGTGTAAATGGCAGCTAATTAATCCTGGTGGGAATGGTGTTACCTCCTGCAGACCAAGGGGTGAAGTTCAGTCAGTGGCACCCACAGCAGGGATGGAGCTGGAATGGTGGCAGGGATGACAGACGGCACCTTTGTGGCACCATAAAGGGGTTGGAAATGCCCCTTCCTCACCAGGCTGACTCCCCGAGGTGGGGGGATAGTGTTCCCCCAACACTGGGTCAGTGGGGCTCAGCTCCCTCCTGGGGCTGCTCCCAGGCACAGATACAGGGGGTGCCTTTGGGCGAGGGGCTGAGCTGGTAAGTGGGGTGGGCTGCACGGTGTGAAATCCTCTTGTCTTGCTGGTGGGTATCAGGGGGAAGTTCTTCATGGAGAGAGTGGTGAGGGGCTGGAAGGGGCTGCCCAGAGAGGTGGGGGATGCCCCAGCCCTGGAGGGGTTCAAGGCCAGGTTGGATGGGGCCCTGGGCAACCTTGTCCAGCTCCAGGCCTGGAAGTTGGTGGCCCTGGCTGTGGCAGGGGGTTGGGACTTGATGGTCCTCAGGGTCTCTTCCAACCCAGACCAGTCTGGGGTTCTGTGAATGTTTGCTGGCAGCAAACCCCGTGCGGGTTGAAACACCTCTCAGGGGTCAAAACACCCCTCAGGGGCCTGAGACACCCCTCAGCATCTCCCCTCCCTCGGTGCAGCCCCATGGGTGCATCGGGCGGGGAAAGGCTTTAGCTGGGAGCCAAGTGGGGATGGGGGTTTGGAGCTCGTGACCGTCGGGCTTGGAGCCGTGTACCAAGCGCTGGGGTGAGGCAGTAGCTGCAGGCAGCCCTCTGATGAATCAAACCTTGTGTGTTTGTATCAAAGGCTGTTTCTTTTGCCCTGTCTGTGTATGGTTGATGTTATCAAGAGGGAGGAGCTGAAAACCAGCTCTGGGACTGTTTCCTGACCACAATTAGAGTAAAAAACAACAAATCCCTCCATCCCTGGTCTTGGCCAAACTCCGTTTCCCTTGGGTGAATCATCACTCGGTTTATTTGGAGAAAACTAAAAACTATGGAAAAAAACTCTTCCAGGTTGAACTCTAATCTGCAAGGACAGAAACTCAGGAATATGCTGGCAAGTTTGGGGATTTCTGGGAATTGTCCTGGCAAGGCTGAGGGCTGAGCCCCTCCAACACCTCATGTATGGGGCAGCTTCGAGCCTGCTTGTGGCCACTGCAGTAGTGCTGGGGTCGGGGGCTGCTGCACCCTCTGTACCCCTGTGCTGGTTTTATTGGTCCTGGGGGAGGATATCTCACCTCTGCCCCGTGAGCTGGCTGACACCCCTGGGCTGTTGATGTGAAGGATGCTGCCCTGGAGCTTCTGGCAGCCCCAGAGAGGGAGTGGTTGGTCTGGTGGCTGAGCTTATACACTGGCTTAAAAGGTTGGGGAAAGGGGCACCACTTGCTCTGTGTCTGGGTCACTGGTACTCAAGGATCCAGAGTCTTCACCTCCGCCTGCGTTCCTCACCGGAATGAACCAGGGCAATAAGCTGTGGCAGTGCTGGGCCAGGTACCAGGGTTGCACTTGAGCTGAGCAGTTGGCAGGACCGGGGTGATGCAGCCAGGCAGGTGAGGGATGGCAACAGTGTAGTGACACCCCAGACCTCTGGAGCCTCGAGCAGCGTGGGGCGCAGCTCCCTGTGGTACAGCCTGTCTCGGGCACTCATCCTGCCTCGCTCGGGGTTCCTCTCTGCAGCGGGGCAGATCGCCTCTGGGAGGTGCCCATGCAGATTCTGACGTGTGTGCTGCCTGCCCAGTGTCCGTGCAGGCTCGGTGACACCAGCTGCCTTGTGTGCCACAGAACGGGGCACTCACCGGCTCTCGCTGCTGCTGCAGGGGGGAGTTACGGTGCGGTTAAAGCGATGCTGATTCTCTGGGTGCTGTGAGTGCAGACAGGACGGGTGTTTCCAGGAGCTGTTGGATCCATCTGCTTTCAGTACATTTCGCTAGGTGGCCTGGCTGATGTGTGTTCACCAGCCACGGAGCAGAAACTGCCAAGAAAGTCAGGGAAAACACTGTGTGCCACATCCTCTGCTGTGTGAACACGAGTTTTGGTGGTGCTACAGCCCATCCTGGGTGAGGACCTGAACTGATGGTCGAGGTGACATCCTAGAGCACTTCTCTGATGCTTTGCTCTTCCTTCCCATCCTTAAGCACCAACTTCCCTGTCTGAGGTCCGAGGGCGGTGTGAGTGTGTGCTCCTCTTGCCGCTTGCTCTGTAGACACGTACCTCCGAGAGGTTGTACAGGCTCTGCCTCTTGCACCGTCCCTCTCTCAAGTGACACGGGACCCCTCCTCTGTGCTTTCAGCTTTCTCACTCTCTGCTCTCAGTGTTCATCCTGACGATACCAGGGGACACTTGACCTAATGCACAGCCGCATCCCAGTGCCCAAGTGCTGCTGGTGGTAGTTGGCTCCATCCCCGCACCCCGACGGGCAGCAGAGCGGCAGCGGGCTGTGGAGCAGCTGCCTCCTGATGGTTGATTCAATAAGGACCCGTCGATACCATTTTCTGTCATCTGTCACTTCGTGTCGGGGCTCAGAGCGGCGCCTGCAGGAGCAGCTGCCACAGGAGTGTGCCCCGAGGCTGCCGGCGCGGCGCGGTGCGGTGCCCGCCGGTGCTCAGAGGGCACAGGGTGGTCGGTGGTGTTGCCGAAGCATCCTCGGGTCAGCACGCAGCGGCTGCACGGCTGCTCCTCGGCCGGCACCGACATGCCCCAGGGCACTCAGCACCTCTCAAAGCCAACATGGGCTCTGGTGGATCCTGTGCACTAGTGTGCCCTGCGTGTGACAGCCGGGTAGGCACTGCTGCTGCTGCCTGCAGGTAGGGCTGAGCTCAGCTGTTCCAGCTTCCACCAGTGTGAAGTAAGTACCCTGCCAGCAGCCCTGTCCTGGCACAGCACGACCTGGCCGCTGCGCTGGCCACCCAGCACCATTCTGGTGCTAACAGCACCTCTGTTCCCAGTGCAGGTGTCAGCCAGGCCAGGAAACAGTGTGGCCCAGGGGAGGGAGGACAGCCCGGTGCAGCTCTGCCCTGCTGAGCCCAGGGTGCTGCGGCCGCTGCTGAATGCGCATCGCTGAAGGGGTTGGCTCCATCCCAGCCAGGAGATTGTTCTCACCAGCTCCACCAGCGATGGGGACGTCTGCTGCCACGTGACAGTGCTGCAATGTAACGGGCCAGGCAGGTTGGCTTGGGCAGAACCTGTGACAGTTGGTGTTTGTACGTCCTGGCTCCCGGGGTCCTGCGCTGGCAGCACCCAGGCCGGCTGCAGAGGCTGTGGGCTCCCTGGTGCTGTGGTCTGCCACTGAGGTGTCACCTCCGTGCAAGTGCTGGTCCTCAGCAGCATCTCTGGTGCTTGTCTTCCTCTGTGCCTCTGAGTAGAAAGTTCCTGTCTTAAAGTGAAGCCTGGATGTCGTGAGCCCCAGGTTCCACAGGCCGATTCATTGGATTGCAGACTCAGGCAGGCATCTCCTCTACCCTTCGACCTCCTTCCTTTCCCAGCATGTGCTGGGGCTGACTGGGTGTGCTGGGGGGTGGCAGCGCTCGGTGGCTGGACATCCCAGGTCTTTGCTCCCTCTGGGAGCGGGGAAATCCCCCATCCTCCTGCTGCCTGCTGCCTTTGGAGTCTGGGGCTGGGTGCTCCACAGGACAGCTGGAAGGATCCAGACCCGTGACTCAGAGATGTTGAGGAGCTGTTTGGGATGTGACACTCTCGGTAGTATCTGCCTGTGAGGTTGGTGACGGGGAGGCAAATGCAGAGCAACACCCCCTGTAACAGCAGTGAGATGAGGGCACTTGCTCTCCTGCCTGCCAGGAACCAGCACCCAAAACCCCCACTTTAAAAACAACCCCTTTCTGTCAGCCTTTACTTCCCCCTTTGGGCTCCCACGTTGCTCTGAGAGTCCGAGGTGCCTCTCCCCCGTCACAGTATTCTCCCCAGCGCTTCTGCTTCCTGGAAATCAGGTTGGAGACTGCAACCAAGTGAGGAAGGAGGGAAAAAAACAGTTTGTAGGGCCAGAGCCTGGGCTGAGCGACTGGAGCAGCTGGGAGGCACGTCTGGGGGCTCGGGGAGATGCACTGAGGGCAGGGGGAGGCAGGATGGAGACGGCTGCTGCAGCCGTGCGGGATCTGGCAGCGTCGCGATCGGTCGTGGGTCGGGGAGCCCCTGACCGGGGGGATCCCTCCTGGGCAGCCCTGTGAGCTGGCTGGAGCCAGGAAATGGAGACTAATCCCTTCCCAACCGCTGGGTGAGGAGCGGGAGGGAATCAAAAGCAGCTGAAAATCCTGGATTTCCCTCTCCATTTGGCAAAGGGAAGCACGGGAGGAGACGGACAAGCTCCAGGCACAGCTCCACCTTTTCCCATTGCACCCACAGCTCTTCCCTCTCTGTCCTCAGCTGCTCTGGGGTCAGCACCAGGCTGTCTCCGAGCGTGGGGGCCATGGGCTGCCCAGCCTCTTGCACCAGGCTCCATCAAACAAGCCTCAGTTTCCAGGGTGCCGTGGACCACCAGAAGTCCCCGCTGCCCCGTCTCGCTGCGGGAAGGAGCTCTGCGATCCCAAGGCCGGGACCCCGGGTGAGGAAGGCGGAGAGGGAACCTCTGCAGGGCTGCGGGGTCCGCAGGGCCCCGCTGGCACCGCACCCGCGTGATGGGGTAACGGCACCTGGCACCGCCCTGCCCGGCCATGGCGCGTAGCTGAGGGGCACTTAACCAGGGACACCCGTGCAGCCTGTGCCACCGAGGTTCCAGAACAAGTGACCCGTGACAACGGCTCCATCAGCCCGTCCTTTCTGTGCCGCGGCAGCTGAGGGTGGGAGAAGCTCATTGGGGGTGGGATGCTGCCTCAAGTCTTGCTGAAGCTGGGTGAGATCCTTCTGGAGCAGCTTGTGTCACTCGCAGTCCAAATCCTCAGGTCATGTTTTCTAGCTTTTTTAAATTTTTTTAATTTTTTCCCTACAACTGGCAGGGGCAGAAAATTCTTCAAACCTGACTTCCCAGCAAAACGAGGCCCATGTTGTCCTGGTGTCTGCCTGTCCGTGTCCTCCCTCCCCAGATGCCTTCTGCTGGCTTGCTTCAGGCAGACATGGCCACGGGCTTGCTGATAGTTGAGTCTGTGTAAATGTGATGAAATGAGATGGTTGGAAAGAGGAAAAGAATCTTGTCAAATGCCCCAAAACATCTGTAGCATGAGTTCATGTATTATTAGACACCAGAAAATCCACGTGGGAGATGATTCTTATAAACACTTGAACCACAAAAACATTTTCATTCTCAGTTCATACATTTTTAGGCACCAGAGACCGTCCTGAGACACAAAACCATAGGAAACAACACAAGTACTTTCGGTGCTCGCAGGATGACCGTGTTATTTTTGTGCAAACTGAAATTCTTCAGCACTCAACATGTTCCCCAGAGCCAAGACTTGAGGGAAAACCACCATAAATCAAGGAGCCAAAGTTAGAAGGTCGGGAGGGTCGTCGGTGCTGCGGGTGGACCCAGCGCCACGGTGTGACTCAGCGCTCGCCGAGGTCGGTGGTATTTGTGCCACTGTAACCGAGATAAATCCGCCCTGGGCCACGGGTACAGTATTGTCTGGAAGAGCTCTGCTCCTCCGTGCCAAAAACCCACAACAAAAAGAGTTTTGCTGGCCCTGGAGTAACTTCCCCTGCTAAAACAATGTGGAGCGGAAACCTTTTAAATGGTAATTACCGAAGGGAAAATCATTTTTATTTTAAACATCCTTTGTCTGAGGGACTAACAATACCTGGGAACACTAAAAGACTTCTACAATTCTTAATTGACTTTTCAGCCCCGTGAGTGTTTGTTTCATCTCTGCAACACCCAGCTCAGGGCTGGGCAACGGAACTTTCCCTTTCCAGCTCTTGCCAGCCTGGTTTCCTGACTCTCACGTGGCCAACACCACTGAGTGTGTGCTCGGGCTGTTAAAGTGGAATATTTTCATGTCCACTCGCTGCATCCCAGCCCAGATCGAGCTCAGTGTGGCCCAAAAGGTTTGGCAGAGCTGCACGGTGTCAGCAAGGACCTGGGTGTGATGCAGCTGGTCTGGGCACGCTGGTGCTGGGGAGGGAGCTGGACATCTCCTGCCATGCTCCTGCTGCAGCTCCTCTCCTCATCCCAGTGGCTGCTCTGGGCCCTCTGGCTCCTCGCTCAGCTGCTCACTTTCAATCACATCAGGTCTTTGCTCCTCCAGAGCCTGGCTCCAAGGTTTCACTCCTCACTTCAGATCAAGTCAGCTTTCCTGCAGCTTTCACGGTGGCTTTCCGACGTGTCTGGGTTTTGATGGATGCTTTCCCTGACGTTTGTGGAGCTGAAGGAGATACAGGACCATTGTTGGAACATCCTTTTCCATATCCCCCATGAAGGGGCTTTGTTCCTGTTTAACTGGTGTCTTATTTTAAGTAACCTTGGTTATTTGCTTGTGGTGTTACATTGTGTGTGTGGTGCACCTTAGTGTTACTTTGTTTATTTCCAGGATCTGGCATTTAAATCAGTTCCACCTTACTTCTGTATAGACTCTCTGTACTAAAGCTAGGCTACATGTAAACTGATTTTATTTTGCTACCTGCAGCTCTCCTGATCAGCTTGGCATGGCATCCTGGCATCCTGCAGCCTCTTTGGGTCACACCTTCAAACTGAGCTTTGGATATAATTTAATCTTGCGTAACGTATCAGCTCTGTGCGCTTCCCTGGGCTTGTGCTATGGCATCGCTTCTTTCTGGACATGTTGGCAGCTTCACAGCCCCGTTCCCTCCCCTGTGTGTGTCCAGACATGTCATTTTCCAGCGATACGTGAATGTAGGGTGCTGATCAGGTCCAGGGAGCTGAGTCATAGTGTGGGGTGATGTTTTCATCAGTCATGGTAGTCCCACGATGCAGATCTGCATCCCACAGACCCCAAACCTCTGCTGTGTGGGGCCAGAGCCATAGCACAGGTGCTCAGCGCTGCCCCACACGTGCTGGTCACCAAGGCAGAGGGCTGGCACTGAGGCTGTCTCCACCCTCTCCAGCCCAGGAGGCGAGCTGGTGGGATGACAGAGTAAAGCTGCCTTCCACTCCCCCTGGGCGGAGAGTGGGACCCAAAGGTGGGTCCGAGCTCCCTGTCCGTCTGTCTGCCCGGTGCAGGTGTATGTGACACCTTCACCTGCAGCAGCACAACCCACCTGAGTCAGCCAGCGAAGGCCCAAGTGAGAGCAGGGCTGGAGAAGGTGCTGGGACAGCAGCTGCCGCTGAGGCCAGGCGCTCTGTGAGCAAAGCTGCTTCGTTATCCGCTGGGATTTCTCTGTTAACCAACTGCCAGAGCCTCTTGTTTCAGAGGGTCTCCTTTTACACAACTCAGCTGAACGTGTGGTGATTGGTGGTGGTGGAAAAATGTGCCGCTTGCCCTTGAATGTGTTTTTGAAAGGTGAGCAGAGCCAGACCGTGGTCCTGTTCCTCCTCCACCCGGCCTGGGAGCCTGGCATGGAGCTCTTGCTGCTGTCCAGCTGCTTTGGAAGGGGCTGCACTGGGCTGAGAGGGGGTTCAGGCAGGATGGGGCCGCTCAGCACTACCCAGGAGAAGACATGAGCATCCCAAAGCTGTAACCACGGGTGATGCTGCTCTTTTGCAGGCTGTCACCAGCCAGCTGTCCCAGGATGTATTCTGGTTATTTAACAGAGCGATGTTTTGAGCTGAGCTGGCGCTCCCAGTCTGGCCCCAGTATCACGGTGCAGATGTGCTGGAGGGAGGAGCTGCTGTGTGCAAGTAAATGCAGCCCATAACCTCCCTCGCAATGGTTGTAATGAGAGGAGTAAGTTATGCCCAGTAAATTCCTCGATGAATTGAGTTCCCTGTGTGAAGCGATGCAGCTGGGAGCAGGATTAGCTTTGCTCCGTGTGTCTGCGTGGCCCTGGCTGCTCCGGCTCTCGGGATGCTCTCAGGGTGCTGCACTGGCTGCAGGAAAGTGAGTCCAGCTGTTGGGGGAGTTGTTGGGGAGACCCTGCAGAGCTCAGGGGGCTTCTCCATGAAACTGCCGCCGTTGGGCCATGCCTAACGCCCGTGACCGCAGATAACGCGTCCAGTATCTCATGAAATCTCACTGGGCTCTTATTTCTCTGGCAGATGGGAAGGGCTGTCTTCATCTCAGAGAGGAGTTTCCCCTATCTTTGGGGGCTACTCCCATTCCCATTTTCCCTGCCAATTTTTGTGGCTTTGGAACCTTTCTCCTCTTTTCCAGCAGCAGTTCTCCTTGCCCAGCGTTAGGCAGAGGGACCCGTGCACGCAGGGATGCGCATCTCGGCTCCGCTGATCGCTAAGCAACGCACAAAACTGTTTTTCCTGTTTTCCTTTCGGTTACAGGCACCTTAGGTGGTGTTGGTTAAAGAGGCTGACTGAAACCTGCTGGCAGAAAGGTGATGGGGAGATAAAAGCTGCCTTTAAAGGGGAACAGCTCAAGAAAACAGTCTTTACCAGAGGAGCTCTGGCGTGTCTGCGCCGTGTCTTCAGCAGCTCGGAGCCTGCTGAACTCGGGAGCAATGGGGACAAGGGAAATGCTGTGCCCTGGAGCCACAGCTGCAGCTTCTTCCCGACATGGGGATGGCTCGTAAGGAAACTCACTGGGTGTCTTACAGCCCTCTGGAAACAGCAAGCTCTGGGCAAGCTCTCCTGCACCCCCTGCCATCAGTGAGTGCCCTGCCTAACACTGTACGGTCTCGCCGTGCTTTTCACGACGTCGACCTCGTGGCCTTTGACTTTCTGGGTGTATTTTAGTGTGAGTGGTTGTATTTTGCTTCATATTGTTCTGACTTTTTTCACTGTAAATGTCTGTGCAGCACTTTGCTGCGAAGGAATCGAGGTGGCTTTTCCCAGAAATGCCAGCACAAAGCACGCTGCCGTCAGCTGGTTCCTAGAAAGGGGCTCGATGCCCCGGTCCCCTCCCCACGCTGGCCTTGTTCTGAGCTTTTAGTGGCCAGGGAGCTTGAAAACACAATGTTTGTCTCTTGCTGCCCTAATGAGAGATGCTCAAACACTATGCCCAAGTGGCTGGTGTAAGAAGTAGGATGCAGGAGAGACATTCCTGCGAGCTCAGGAGTCTCCAAGGCTTGGAGCGTAATTGCAAGGCCGCTCCGGGAGGCTCCACGGGAGATGCCGTCGCCCAGCTGTGCGCAGGGGCTGCAGGAAATGAAACACAGAGTGGCTGCATGGAGACTTTTCCATCCTAATTGCCCGGGGATTGTGTGTGCTTCCTAGCAGAGGAACTGACAGTAATTAGGAGCTCGCCTTGCTGTGTGAGGCATTTGGCGTGCCTGGGAGAGGCTGGAGGAGAGCTGCATTCCTGATTTAACCCGGTTCTGCTGCCCATGGAGGGCTGTGGGGAGGTGGGGTGTTGCGGCTGGAGGACAGGTGCCAATGGCAGGAGGGGCACGAAGCGAGGGAGAGCCCGGCTCAGCTTCCTCCTGCAGCACAGAGAGGGCACAGTGCCCCATCGGCCCCGAGAACACCCGAAACCTGGGTGCAGGAGGAGCGATCCAACTGCCCAGCATCCGAAGTGCTCGGGGGGGGTCCCTGAAATCCCTGCTGGCTGTAAGCTGTGAACCCGGTTCCATGGGGCACTGACAGTGTTTGTGAGTAAGAGCTGGGTCTGTGAGGCACTGAGGGTCTCCAGATCCAGGAGGTGACTGCCCTGATCTGACATCTCTGTACAGGTAGACCCATGTGGAGCAGTGGCTTTCCCTTTTTGCTCAGGGGCTTTTCCCTGGTGATGAAGTAGAAAGGGTGATACTAGTTTATTATAATTATCTCTTAAGAAGTAATCCTCCATTTGAGCCTGGGCAGTTCAAAGCCTTTTAAATTCAAGTCTGAATGTCCCCAAAGTTGTGATTTAGGACTCAGTGCCAGTGCAATGAACAGCCCGACCTTTAGTTAGCAGTTCTTTTCCATCTGTAGCGCTTTTTCTCCAAAAAGCCTTACAAAAAGCAGCTAAAAGGGCTTCCCCAGCCCTGACAATAGAAGGAAGTGTTATCATCTCCATTTTACAGCAAGCGGCCTCACACAGAGCACTGCAGGGATTTAGTTGTTGCGCCCTGTGAGTTGGTGCCAGAGCTTGGGACCAAGTTCCAGCTTAATGTTGTAATTCCCACATAAAACAGCCCAGTTCCCATGGGAGGCTGCTGAGTTGGGTCCCAGTTCACTCGCTTGTCAGACAGCGAAAGCTGATGGTGTGTGATGCTTCAGGGGAATCACAGAATCCCTTAGGCTGGAAGAGACCTTTAAGCTCATCAGGCTGAGTCCAACCCCAGCCTGACCCTGCCTAGTTCAGCACCTCATCTCTTGGCTTTGTCAGTCCCTTCAGGGATGGGGACTCCACCACTGCCCTCAAGCTCTGCCCAAGGGGGTTGGGGCTGATTCTTGCGTCCTGTGGTTGGGTGAGATCAGCTTTTGTCGGGTCTCTGTCCTGCTAGTGGCTCAAAGAAGCAGGGGATTTGGGGGGAGGTGACAGTGCATTCCCTGGGGTGGTGGCAGCAGGTATATGTGCAGGACAACCGATGCTGAGCAGGAGGCAGCAACCCCTAGGAGAGTGTTTCTGAGCGGTGCTTTGAGGTGGGCAGCGTTGCTTGCTCAGCTCATGGCCTGGTGGAGGGAAAAGAAAAGATCCCCAGTAATATAGAGCACAGGAACTGGGTCACTGTGAGTTTTGTCCTGTAGGAAACGTGCTGGGAAGCCCTTCTTGGAAGTGGAGCGGCGAGATGAAAGCGAAGGAGTGCAGATGCTGGAAGGACTGAAGGATGGAGCTGAGGGGGATGCTGAAAGGCTGCATGTAGAGCTGATGTGCCAGGGACAGACAGCCTGGGGGTCTGTGCTGAGCCCTCTTTGTAAGAAACAAGCTACAGTCTGAATCTGCAGGTCCTGACCCAGATGGATTAAGCGGAACCAGGAAAACTGGCTTAGAGTTTGCAAAAGCCGCCCTGTCCCCTGCTCTGGGCTGTTTGCCATGCAGGGGAGCCCGTGGGCTGGAGCAGAGGAGCACAGATCTGTGCTCTGAGGAGGCTCCATGGCTTTGTATCAGTGCTGATCGCCGAGTGGCATAAAGAAACCAAGTCAGGGATTTCCCGCAGCACCCGGCTCCTGCGCCCGTCTTTGCTCCTGCTGAGGTTGAGGGGACCTGCACAGCTGACGTCAGTGGAAGTGCTCAGTGTTGGGAAAAGCTTTTGCTGAGTTTGCCAAGTGAAAAATGATACTTTGTGTGTGTGTGTCAATAGTTTTTCTTCCATCCCTTGCTCCTGGAGTCACCTGTGTATAGAATAATTGCATTTTTGAAGGTCTTCTTAGACCTTCAGGGCTGTAGGGGAGAAACCTGAGGGTGTGATCTGCTCGTTACCTTTCCACTCTGTGCTGAGCCCTGGAAAGGGACTTGTTTCCAGTCTCATGACTTTCAAGAGCCTGGTCCCTGACAGGCGAGTGTGTGGGGTTAGCAGCGCTGAGCAAACATCCTGAACTCGGGCTCCTGACCCCGCTTTGAGTGTTTTGCTTTTCAGACCCAGAAGGTTCCCAGGAGAGGAGAGAGGAAACTGGCTGACTATTTTTAAACCCTTGCAGTTGCCTTCCTGCCTTATATTATTTATTATCCATTATCAGAAGTGTTTCTCCCCTGAAACCATCTTTAGTGGTCAGCCAAGGGACCGATGAAAATTGCCCATCAGAGGAGAGCTGCGTCTTTCCTTAGAGGTCAGACGAAGCTGGAGGGTTCTGAAGGGTTTTGCCAGCTGGAAATGACTAGTGTGTTATTTATTGTGTGCACTCAACCAGTGCCGAGCGATCCGGTGGTGGACCCTGATTTCACTGCCCTGAGAGATAAACAGCGAAGAACAACAGCTCCTCCCTCCCAAGGACGCCGGAGCCCAGAGCGCCACCGCCGAGCGCGCCGGGCTCTGTGTCTGTGGGTGGGGGGTGAAGCGACGCCCACGACTGGTCTCGTTCTCCAGCGCATCTTGCAGTATCACGCAGGACGCGCCGGTGGGTCTAAGGACACCTTAGGGCGGGGCATTGTCACATCTTTACTGCAGTGGAGAAAGCTCCAGTGACCCGGCTGGTGCCGTGGGGTGACCCGGGCAGGGGTCAGGGCCGTGGGTCTGTGCCTGGGCAGTGTTATAATTCATGTTGCCCCCCAAGAGAACACGGGGGCTGCCTTGAGCAGCGCAAGGTGCTGGTGCAGGGCTGGCTTCCCTTTCCCAGGGTGTCCAAGGAAGTTCCCTTGACCCTCTGCGGCTCCAGATAAGCAGGACAATAGCCCACATTGTCCTGGCTCATCCTCTTGCTTGGTAAATGTTAAAGTTTGAAGCGTATCGTATCCCCGGCAGCTTTATTAATCCTTTGCTGCCCGGGCAAGGGATTAATAAAGCTGCCGGGGCCTGGGCAGAGCTGGTGGGTGAGCCCNGCAGAGCTGGTGTGTGAGCCCTGGCACCGCGTTCCCGTAGCGGCTGGGTGGCCCTGGGAGGCCGGTGCTGTTCCAGCTCACGGGGAGCTGTGGTGGTAACGTCGGGGTTCCCGTGGTGTCAGCAGCAACCGCCCGGACTCCACGGTGCGGTTTGGCGGCAGCGTGAGCGGAGGGAAGGGACGGTTTTGCCCGTTCCTTCTCGCTTCTGGGAACAAAGTTGTGTTCTGGGGGGTTTCAGCATCGCCCTGGGGTCTCAGGGACTCTCTGAAGTGGGGTCTGCCCCGCTTCTCTTTCCCCTGAGTCCCTGCCCCCCCTTCGCCCACACATGCGCCTGGAGGGGTCTGCCAGGGTCTGCCCTGCCCC
>VXBZ01011613.1:620990-639496 GCA_013399135.1 Heliornis fulica | reverse complement strand
CGCGAGCCGGGCCTGGAGCTGGGGCCAGCTGCAGATGTGCTCCCAGCTCGGGGTGCTTCCTGCTGGGAGGGGGTGGTGGAGGGGGCCCATCGCTGCTGAAACCTTCGGGTTACTCTGCAGATATCCGCGAAGGGCAGCCCGTGTTTCGGGGGGCTGTTGGCTCCTTCTCCCAGTGCTAAACCATCCACCCCGTAACCCCAGAGCGGAGGTCTCGGTCGCCTCCGGCTGTAGCCGTTCTCCCCCGGCCTGGTGGAGGGGCTCAGCAGCAATGTCGAGAGCTCACGAAAGCTCCATCCAGCTTGTTTTTCCCCCCTTTCCCCTCCCTGCTTCTCTCTCCTGGGGGTGGGCGTACTGACATTGTTTGGAGAACATCATCTGGTTCGTGTTATGCCTGGCAGGAAGTCCAGCCCCTCCGGCCCGCAGACCCTGGGGCCGTGCTTTTGGCAGGGACAGCAAGAGGGGTGGGGAGGAAGAGAGGGGGTGATGCAGCGAGCTGCTCTGACCCCAGGGGAGAGGCTGGACCCCCACACACCCCGGTTGAGGAGGCTCAGGAGATGGTTTGGCAGCGTTTCGGGTGATGGAGCCTGTGGAGGAAAAGCCTCTGGGTCTGGGGGTGGCTTTGTATGACACCCCCCTGGCCCTCACTGAGTCCCAGCTCACCTGAGCGCAGCGGGGAGACCCTGCTGTCTGCCAGACCTTCTCTGCAGCCATCCTTGCCCAGATTTCAGCTCTGGGCTCCACGGTGGTCAGAGCCCAGTCCCGCTGCTCGGGCTTCCCTCCAGCCCTCGACAGAGCTTACAGGCAAATTTCTCCTCTCTCCCACCCTCCATGTGCAAGAATCATCCCGGCACTGGGGCACGATGACGTCCCGAGCAGTGGGACAACCTCGGGGAGCCACACGTCTCTGGTGTGTTCCCCTGTGGGGAGAGGGGCCTCGGCGTTGCTCACTGAGCCCCCGGGTGGGTTGTGCTTGTCACCATTACAGCGTGGGACTGGAGAAAGGGGGGAGGGGGAAAGTGAGAGTGTCGGTGTTGTGATAGCTGCTCTGGCAGCAGCCTGGTGGTTGTAATCCTGGGGTAGAGTTACTCTGCAAGATGCACGCCGGGAGGAGCGGCAGCAGATCGTTTGAGTAAGAAAGCCCCCAGAGACCTTCAGTGTTTAGCTAACCCCCCCGTGACAGCCCCACAGCGCTGCCCACGGGCCCGGGGGCTGCGGTGGGAGCCTGGGGTTGCTGCCCTGCTTTGGTTCCGATGGAGCTGTGCCAGCTTACGGGGTGGGGAGCCCGGCCCACAGGGAGTAGAGGATCCCTGGAAAGCTGCTGGGCAGGTTATGGGGAGTGTGGATCTGGTTTTCTACTCCTCAGCTGAGCCCCCTGGATGTCAGCAGGGCAAAGCCTTTGCCTGCACCCCACATGCCCCTGGCATGGTGTGCGTGGGGCTCTGCTCTGGGTCTCACGGCCACGTGTCACCCAGTGTTCTCGCCGTGATTTTAACCACAGGGAATGGAACATTTACACTCTCTGAAGTGAGGGACGGACCCAGCAGCTTCACAGACCCTTTAGCTTTGACTTTTCCAGTCCCAGTCCATTCCAGTCCCAGTCCATCCCGAGTCAGCAGCGAGTGTCAATCCTGTCCAGCGGCAGCCACAAAGGGAATTTGGTGGCCCTCGGACAAGTGTGCCCAAAGCACCGCTGCAGATGACAGACCGAAACTTTCAGGCTGCTGAGCTGTGAACCTCTAGAGAAAGTGGCTGGGCTGACACACATCAAAAAAGATGTGTCCTTCCTATTGTGTCTATTTGTTCTCTGAACAATTAGGAGATTTTCAGTTGCTAAACACATCCTCCAGAACTGAAGGGCTCAGCCCAGATGCCTTGGAGGTCAGGGCTTGCTCTTTTCCATGGGGAGGGAGGGGCAAAGATAGCTCTTACAAGCCATTTTATTTCAGCTTCCTATGGTGCCTTTGGAGGAAGGTGTTTCTCTTCCAGCCTGTTCTCCTCCCCCAGGCACAACCCGATATGCCCCTTGCAGTTTGCCAGATGAACATCATCTGTTGGTATTTCTTGGATGGGGACCCACCTTCTGGCTCCCTTCCAGGAGGGTTCAGAGCAGGGTGGGATGCTGGTTGTTGGTGGCTGCTGCAGGATGGGAATAACAGAGATGGGAGGGATCTCTTTTTTTTTTTATTGGTATGGTTAGAGAGGAGCTAGATAGAGGTTTCCAGATACATTTGTGTAAGGACTGTGTTCCTTGGAGGCTGCTGTGCCATGTGTCCAGAGAGGTGGGAAACCCTTCGGCACTGGGATCTTTCTGAGATTTCAGTGGGTTTAGTGCCAGACCTGCAAACTGAAATCTTTGTTTACCCCCAGGCTGGACAGGCAAACCCCTACCCCAGGCACCCCCACGTGCTGTAGCTCAGGGCACTTCGGGGTCCCCCAGATCACACTGTTGCCTCACTGGGATTGCTGGGCAGGGACAGCTAAAGGCAGTCTTGGGGCACTTCCATGCTCCAGTGTGCCTGGGTTTGGGGTGTGACGAGCCCAAGGAGCATCAGGTTGGCTGTGCCCGCAGGGATGGCTCTCACTCAGCCACCACCACAGCTCTGGAGCTGTGGCAACCCCCCAGTTAGGGCCAGAGCGTGGTCCAGCTGTAGGAGGGGCTTCACCACTAGCACCCCCTCCATCACCCTTTCCTGTGGACTGCCAGCCATGCTGTCCCCCGAGGGACACATAATTGAAGGAGCAGAGACCTTATTTAGGTCACTCCAGACCACGCTGGAAGGCTGGGCATCCCCTGCACGCACTTTCCCTCATGCCCTTATCTGCAGAGCAGCCTAGTGACTGGCCCTGTTCCTTTTATTTAAATATATGCTTGCAGCAGGGCTGTTTCAGTTCTTAAATATTTCTCCATCTCCCACAGACCCAGCAAGAGGGGGAAAAAATGTGGTTGCTAAGGAGCGGGATTTGGATACAAAGCTGGCTGAGCTGCTGCCGGGGGGGGGGGCTGGGGGGCTNGCGGGGGGGGGGGGCTGGGGGGCTCCAGCACGGCTTGTGGTGGGTCAGTTTGTGCATGGCTTTGGTGGGATGGCATCCACGGAGTCTGGGTAAGCAGGGGCTGGGCCAGCATCACTTGGGTCTGGGGGACAAAGAGTTGACTTGCAGGGCTCGTATGTTAACTTGGTTACCCTGTGTGTGGTGCTGGGTTGGACCCAATGGCGGCATCCACAGTTTGGACAGACCACGTGGTGTTTGCTGGGGAGTCCGTGGGACCCTCGTTCTGCAGCAGTGAACATCTGTAGGCTGGCATGAGGGCTCTGGTGAGGAGGGACAGGTGCCCAGGGGGCTCCATGCACACGGCAGCTGCAGCCTGGGACACTGGCAGCGGGGGGGACGGAGCTCTGGGGGTACTGGAGCTGTCGGTTTGTGCCCTTCCTGTCCCACCGTGGCACTGGGCACACATCAGGGCAGCCCCAGCCCGCCTGGCTCCCGGGCTCTCATAAAGATGCCTTTGGACTTTGCTCCTGAGCCATTAAGGGAGGGGAGCTGAGCTCCAGCGGGGTGTAGTGCCAGCGGCTCTGGCCTGCGGGATGGCGCTCGGAGACGCACGGGGGGATCGGGGCAGGGGCAGCTTTGCTCACATGTAATCTGGGGTTTGCCGAGGGGCTTTTGTGGGTGGGCTCTTTGTTCTCCCAGCGTCCTTTCCTGAACCTCTGTGGGGGGCTGTGCCCTAGTCAGCCGTGAGCCAGCACCGGTCTCCTTCCGTGCGGGGCAGCGGCGACTCTGCAGCACCCGAAGCCTCTGTCCCTCTCGTGTGGTTTGGCTCGACGATGTCCCTGATGTCCCTCCAGTCCCTGGTTACGTTCCCGGGCTTAGTCGGCACAGGTTGTTACCGGGGAGAGCTGTTGTGTTAGATAACCGCCGAGGGCTTCTCTGCAGCACACCCGAGGGTCAGTGGTTACATGACAGCTCCGTGTCAGTGGTGATTAAGCACAGGCACGTGCGTGGCCGGTTTCCCTTGCCTGGCTCCAGCTTGTTTGCATTGCACAGTCGGTATTTCCATGAGCCCGGCAGTCAGAAGCACATCGGGATGTGGAGGGGTGTCATCCTGCCCCACACGGGGTGCGGGGTGGGCACAGCTGACTGGCCAGCCCCAGGGTCGGCAGAGGTGGGACGGGATGGAGATGGCCCCAGGGTTGGCAGAGGTGGGATGGGATGGAGATGGCCCCAGGGTTGGCAGAGGTGGGATGGAATGAAGATGGCCCCAGGGTTGGCAGAGGTGGGATGGGATAGAGATGACTCTGGCTGACAGGCACCATCAGAGTCCTCAGAGCTGACCAGAGAGGGGAAAAATTTGGTTTAACTTGCAAACAGAGCAGAATAAAGAGGAAACTTATCAGAGGCAACTTTGGATTGCTGAGGCATTAGTTTTAGAGCTGCTTTTCTTTCTGCTAACCACACTTGATGAACGGCAGCTGAGGGAGCCCGAGTGGAAACCTGCGTTTCAGAGGGCTCCCGACCCAGCTTCTTCTCTGGATGGAGCTAAACCACGTACCCTTTCCCTGCGCTTTGCAGTGGTCGGGTCTCCATGGAGACCTGCAAGCCGAGAGCCTGCGCTGGGCCGCAGCTCGAGCTGGTGTGTTTGTGGTGTGTTTGGTTGGGGTTTGCTTCTCAGAGCTGGAGCTGACTTCAGGAAACCTTCGTTAGCCGAGCTGGGCAAAGCAGAGCGCGTTGGCCGGGACTGGCGGGGCCGACATGCGGCTGTGGGAAGTGAACAGGGATGCTGAAGCACAGACTTTGTAGCTGGGGGGTTGGGAACCTCACCTCCCAGTTTAGGCCAAAACCCCGGGCTTTTGATCAAAGACACTTGCCTGAAAGGCTCAGCTGGTGACCGGCTGCTGACAGGGTCTGGCTCCGTGCAGGGCTGTTGAGCTGGAGGACATGGGGATGTTAACTTGGGCTTGAGGGAGCCTATAAACAGCAGGGGAATCACAAGGGTAGATGGTGGTAGGACAAGGGGATGGGTTGAAGCTGGAGGAGGGAAGGGTCAGGTTGGAGATCAGGGGAAGTTCTTCGTGGAGAGAGTGGTGAGGGGCTGGAACGGGATGCCCCAACCCTGGAGGGGTTCAAGGCCAGGTGGGATGGGGCCCTGGAAAACCTTGTCCAGCTCCAGGCCTGGAGGTTGGTGGCCCTGCCTGTAGCAGGGGGTTGGAACTCGATGGTCCTCAGGGTCCCTTCCAACCCAGACCAGTCTGGGGTTCTGTGATGGCATTGCCCTCGTTCCTCCCATGCCACCACCCCAACAATCACTGCAGGCTTTTTAGAGCACAGCTGATGCTCGGTCCAGTTCCCCATGTCCCAGCAGCTCGGCTTTTCTCCAAGCATTGCTTTGTTTGCTTTCCATTCTTTTATTTTAATGGATATTTGGTCCCAGCAGCAGTTCTGGTCGGGACCCCTTGGCCAGATTCCCGCTCTGGGTAATGCAGAGGTGATTCCCGTTGCTGGTGACTGTCACTGGGATTACTGGGTTTCTAGACAATGTGGTTTTCTAGATTCAGTCCCGGTTGCAACAATGAGAACCGGCATTAAGACGTCCTGGCTGGTCCCTCCCATGCTGGGGGTGACTCACAGCGTAGCTATGGCTCATGCCAGTGTCATAACAAACACTTATTCCCTGCGGTGCTTCTTGGGGGGAGGGGGTGTTCCACAGACCCCATCTCTCCCAGTCCCCATGGATTTCATCGTGTTTCACTGCAGAGCTCGGCTCTGGGAGGAGGGGACTGTTTGGGCTTGACCCACCTCAGCCCCAGCAATGTTAGAAGAAGGAGCCAGAGAAGGCATCGATGCTGCCTCATGGCTGTGGTGCACAGATGCTTTTGGAGTGCCCCAGGCTTTGTCCCCAGAGCCATTGCAGGCAGGAGAGAGCCACAGGGACGCTCACCTGGCGCTGGGGATCCCGGGGATGGACGGGCAGGGTGGCAGGAGCAGAGGAGCCGGGGTGGGAGCGTGCCTGGGCTGGCTTGCCGAGGTGCCGTGGCCCCACTAATACGAGGGAGTGTTTGCCAGGACCCGCAGCGCTGGGTCGACATCCCCAATCCCGGTGTCCCGGCGCAGGCAGGTTTGCCCCCTGCTGCGGACACCGGTACGTCCGCGCCGTCGGGGGTCCCTGGGGAAGGGCAGAGGGCTGTGGCTCGAGTGGTGGGAGCAGACCTGGTCCCAAAACCCTGTGCTGAACGAGGATGGATGGGAGAGTGGGGCAGCCCTGCATGAGGCTGCCTGCTCGCTCCCTGCTCCCCCGGGCTGGCTGGCAGCGGGTGGGATGGCTGCCTGCAGGTCCTGCCTGATGCTCGGATGTGCTCCCTGGCAGGACCCCCACCTACAAATGCCAGGCTGAGGGTCCGGGGTGGGAATTCACCCCACTGCCCTGACTGCCTGTGTCCCGCCTGGACACCCACGGTCCCGTACCGCAGCCGCCCCGCACCCTGTGGATGCGCAGGATCCGGCACACCCAGCTCTCGGGGCAGGGCCCTGGTCCAAACCTCCCTGCTCGGGCTCCCAGCCTGCATGTTCAGGCACTTGAAAACAGCTGGATGTATTTTTTTAATTGGGGTTTTTTTTTTCAGTTGTTTTCTCCCCAAAGGTGCCAATTAAACTTAAGCTCTCCTTGCTTCAGCTGTGGAAATGCCTTAGTTGACTGAGCATCCTGACTGCAGGCCCCCCAGGTACCGGCTTGTTGACTCCTGCCTCTGTACCTGCTTATGTAGCACCTACTGCCTCATCAACACCTCCTTAAGTAATGCTCCCAAGGTGAGATGTTCTGGATTACAAAGCAAAAGCGGTTGTTCTTCCCCCTTCCAGCCCTCCAGGGAGGGGAACGAGTAAGGTGAACAACCCAGAGGAGAACCTCTCCCAGCCCTTCCCCAGAGATAAGGGGATGGTGGAGACCCGCAGTTGGGTTGCGGTGGGACACGATGGGGCTGTGGGTGTCAGGAGGAGCCTGGGACCAGGCGGGCTCGGCCCGGTCCCCAGCGTGAGGCAGCCCGGGAAACACGCTGGCAGCAAATGGAGACGTCCTACGTCACCGGGGCCGGGTGGGGGTCGGGCCATGCGAGGGGCATGGCCGCAGAACAAAGGCTCGCATTTATTCCTCCCGTCCTTTCACCGGCAGCCCCTCGCTGCCTCCCTGCACTGGATTGTTCCTGCATTTTCTCTGCTTCAGCTGTTTACTGGGTCACCCTGGTGCAGACACGCACACCAAGAGCGTTCCGTCCGGGGAGGCTGCTGCTGCGAGCCCCTCTCCAGCCCTGGGGCACAGTGATGCCATTGAACCGGGCCGGGAGAGCGCCCGAGCCCGCCCTGCTCTGGGGTCAGGGTGGGCTGGGGGCGGCTGAAGCCCCCTGGCATCCTCCTCTGCACAGGTTGGGGCAGTGGAATTTTTTAGTGGGGGGGAGGGAGGGGGGTGTTCCCAGGAGGTCTGGGCTTGTCGGCTTTGCCCAGGCTTTAATCACACCAGGGGGGAACCTAAGTTGACGTAAGGCAGTGTAAACACACGGGTGGACATGTTTATTTCACGAGGGCTTATTTTGGTTCAGCTTCTCTAAGTTAGGGATGTGTCTGAGCTGCATTGAAACTAACCTTGTTCAGATTGAAACAAAGGGTGACAGCGCCGTCACTGCCACCAGCTGCAGCCAGGCAGGGCCACGGCTCTTGGGCAGTTTGTCCACCCCAATCCCTGCACCCTCGCTCCTACGGAAAGCCAGGACTCTGCTTGCTTTGCCCGTCCCTGCGGGTGCTGCAGGTGGGTTTTACTGCACAGGCAGCGCCGCCGCTTGCAGCTTATCGGGGGTGTGTGGCAGAACTCCTGGCACAGGGCTGGTGGGATGGCTCAGCGTGGCACGAGGGGCTGAAAGCCGAATCCAGTGTCTGGGCTGGTGTTTTGTATTGGGCAGTTGCTGGAGCCATTGTCATTGCGATGTCCTCTCTGTGTGTCCCTCGTGTGTGCTTTGTGTGAGGGGGGGTTGACAAAAGAAGCCGGTTCTGGAGCTGCTACTCCTCAACATTAACCTTTTGGCTGTCTGGACTGGCACGTAGGCTGTGAGCTGAGAGCAGGAGAAGTTCCTCCAAGGTGTTGTGTGTCTCGAGAGCGTGAAGATGGCTTCGGGAGAGGTGGTAGCTTGTGGCTGCTTCCCTCACCTTCCACAGGCAGCCGAGCTGTGTCGCTGCTGGGCGCACACAGGTCATCATCGGTCCTTGAACTGTTTCTGTCACCTTTCTTGCAGACCTCTCTGCTCCACCTTGGTGAGACACAGGCCTTTGTCCTGAGCAGAAATGTCTGACTGCAAACCCCTCGGTCTCTGTGTACCCTTACGGAGCAGTGTGAAGTAATGGATTGTTTAACACACCAGTTCTCACCAGTCATGTTCTGGTTTCACTTCCAGTAATCACCACGGGGCTGTAGGCGAGTTAGTAGAGGAGGAATAGCTCTGTAAGCCAGGGCCAGCTGCGTCCCTCGTTTGCAGGCCTGACTCCGCGGAGGCGTTGGCACCGAGCGTGGATGCCCGCGCAACGCACGCCGGGGTGATGGCACACACGAAGCCAAGGGCTGTGGAGCAAGAGCTGGAACTGCTGTGTCGGCGGGATCTTCTTTCCATCCGCTTAGAGAGGAAGCAAAACCTGCTGCACTCGGGTTTCTTCTAACCTTCAGCAGCCTGCGAAGGGACCCCATCCCGGCGGGACGGGGAGGTGTCGGAGCAGAGGTGCTGGTGGCCTTCATGGACCACAGGGTGTGAGGAGACGGAGGGTTTGGAGTTGGGCAGGTGGCTCTGGTGTCTCTGGCACTGCCACTTGCAAGTGGAGTTTGCTTTTCCTTGGGGAGATGCCCTAGCGAGGCTGTTCCCCCCCCAGAACCCACATCACCCCCTGTGTCGGGGAGCCTGGTCCTGCTCCTTGGAAGCTGGAGGGAGGTGAAGACCTTTGCAGGTCTTTGGCTCTTGATTTCCAGGCTGTAAAAAGAGCAAAAAAGTCTCTACATGTAGGAAGGCTCTTGGGTTTTTCTTAAAAGCAAAGCAAAACAAGTGGGGGAGGAACCCTGGGGATCTGCTCTGCCTCATTTCTGGACCCGAGCACCGAGCTCCTAATCCTCGCTCCAGCCACTGACTCACTGCGTGCGAGTCACAAGATCTTCTGCCAGCTGCTGCTTTCTCTTCTTCCTCAGCTGGGACGGGGAGAAGGCTGCTTTAGAACATCACCTGTAACCCCTCTGGGTTGCAGAGGAAGGATCAGACCTGCCATTGCTCTTGGGCAGCCCCAGGCCCCAAGGGAGGAGGTGTGGGACCCCCGCAGGAGGCAGATGCAGGGCGATGTGCCCCCTCCCTCTGCCCCATCCTGCTCCCTGGGAGTGCGGTGCTGGGTGATGCGCAGCCCCGGGGCTGTTCCCTGCAGCTTTCCCAGCTAAAACACCCGAAGCAGAGGGAAAGCCAGGCCAGGATGTCAGGAGAGCCTGGCAGCTGATAGGGGGGAGTGTGCTCTCAGCTCTCGCCACTGTCTCAGTGTCCTGGGAAAGCCACCCCCTTTTCAGAGTGGGTTTAAGTTGAGCTTCTGTCCCTTCTCTTCCTGTTTCCCCCTGTGTTGGTGTCTGTTAATGGGCTGCTGGAATCAGGCCCAGTCTGAAGAGGCTTTGAGCAGGAAGGCAGAGAGTCTCTGAAACCCGAAGGAAACCCGTTTGTCTGCCTGACATCCCTGTGCAGGCAGCAGCACCCCGGGCAGGGACCGGGAGCAGCGAGACACCGTGAGGGTCTCAAGCTCCATCTGCAGCAATGGGATCATGGCTCGGGGAGAACGGAGCTGGCAGAAGGTCAACCTGCCCATGGCAGAGAAAACCATCACACCCCAGTGCCACCACAGTCGTTGCTGGGATGGTGTTTGGGAGTGAGAGCGCTCCTGCCCTCGCCAGGTCTGCTGATCCAAGGCACTTGCCGTGGGTCACCGGGGCCGGTGGGCACAGCACAGGGCACCTCTCCTTTCCCCAACACGGGGGCACTGGGCAGCTTCCTCGCCAGCTCAGGGCAGTCTCTGTAGCTTCCCTGAGCATGGCCAGGGAGGGAAACTGCTGAGGAGTGGTTGGACAATCCCGTGGGCAGAGCCATGGGGGAACATCTGCCGTGGGGCTTTTGCCTGGAAGTCCCCCGGGGAAGGGTGTTGTGCTGCGTGAGCTTCTTTTGGATGGGCAGGACACGGGGTACTTCTGCTTCTGCGGTCTTCGTCTGTGGCTCAGGGAACTGCAGTTGTTGTCCTTTCACTAGGTGGGGGTGGCTTTTTCCTGTTTCCTTCCACAAAGCGTCGTGCGCTTCGGTTCGCGGCGGAGGCCCCAGAGTCGTTGCCGTTCGTTGCACGGGTTCAGGACTCGGCCTGGGAGTGCAGTGGAAGTAAACTCGGGGCTTGGACCAGCCCTGGAGGACATGGTCCTCGGTGGAGCTGGTTGCCTTCATTTCTGGAAGGACCTATAGTCCATCCTGGTGGGAAGGGGTTATCCTGAGGGGCTGGGGGCTGTAGAAACCAACCCCCCGCTTTCTGTTTCTGGCTCTAGTGGCTTTCATCAGGTCCCTTTGAGCTTGTGCAAACACAGAGCTGCAACACCCAACTCCAGCTGATGCCCCTGTGGCTCAGCTCTGCCTTTTCTCATCCCTGTTCGTTCCTCAGGCCCCTGTATTAGCAGGCAGCGTTAGCATCTGCTCCTCTCTCGTGGCTGGTGGCAGCAGTTCCTGGAAATGATGGTCCAGAGGAACCTGGTGCTGGGTTGTACCCGTGTGTAGAATGGGTTTTGTGTAGCCCAGCTGAAAGGGACCAGGGTGACACCAACATCTTGATCTCTAAACCAGCTGTTGTCCAGGGAGCATCAGTAAAAGCACTTGAAGCTGTTCTGCCTCTTCCATGTGTGCTGGAATTAATACTTTTTTCCAATAGCAGTTCATTATTTTGGTTGTTTGGAGGCCGGTGTGCTGACTGGGGACATGTGGGACCGGAGCTCTTAAAACCTGGTAATTACTGGATAATTGTCCGTGGGTGACGTGCAGGGATGCTGTTGTGCTCACACCTAATCCTGCTCTTTGCTCTGTCCTACCAAAACCACCCTTGTGACTGATCTCAGCCCCTGTCTGAAATGGAGAATCCTGGCCAGTGCTTTGCTCTTTGGCTCTTGTGGCTTTCCCATCCCTCCAGCCGGTGAGAGGAGACAGGCAGATTCCCTGTCCTCTGCGAGGGTCCCTCACCACAGCGAGGGTCCCTCACCACAGCGCTTCCTCCAGGCTCTCAGGCCTTGGCTGTGTCCTAGAGCTCGTTACTAAACCTCTGTGTGAAGACGTGGGGCTCGACCCCGCGCCATGAGCTGGAACATTCACGGGGAGAGGAAGAGTTTATTGCACGGAGCAGGAATTCCTCCCCGGTGCAGTCACCAGTGCTGTGAACTCTGTGGGAGCTGGCTGTTGCTCACGCAGCCCGGGGCTATCTGCAGTTGGGGGAGGAGGTCTCTGAAGCCAGGCAAGCCATCTGGTGTGGACCTCCAGCTTCAGGTTTCAGGGGATGAGCTCCTGTGGAGTTGACTTTGCGGCTGCTTTTGCAGAAGCCTCCGCTTCGGCAGGATCAGGCGTCCGGTACCCCCCAGTCCCCTCCTTCGAGAGGCCCTTTTCTGGCTGCACGGAGAGGAGCGGGATTGCTCCACAGCCTGAGGAATCACAATCAATTGTTCCTTTTCTCTGTCTACCCTTGCTGGGTGCCCAGTTTGAAACGTGCTGGATCTCACCTGCTGAGTCCCTTCTGTGTGCGTTTGGGGTGGAACTGTCACCAACACGCTCATGGTGCTTTCACAGAAAGGCTGTGCTGGCTCTTCTCTTGAAGAGCTGCCCGGGCCTATTGGCCACATCTCCCCCAGCAGGGCAGGCAGGAGGCACAGTTCACGGGCACCTGTGCCGTGGTGCGGTGCTCGGTCACGCAGGCTGAACCACTGTGGGGGCTGGGCAGGTTGTGTGTCTCTCCCACCCTCTGTCTCCCCGTCTGCACGGCGAGAAACGTGCCTTCGGTGCCGGCGCGGGCCTCGATCGGCTCCGTCCTGCTGCTGCTTTTTTGCTTCGTTGGTTTTTGACCAGCATGTGTGGAATGCACAATCAGCATCTCGGAGAAGCAGCGGTAGGAAAGGGGAAGCTCACATGGAATATAAATAGCCAGATTTTAAACCGTCCCAGTGTGGCAGCTCTTGGCACGAGCCCGCTGGGAGCCGCGTCCTCCGTGTGCGGTTTGCAGAGGGGAACTTCAGGGGGTATCTCAGAGTCAGCAGGGCGGAAAACTGAATGAGTCCAGCGGTCCTGAGCGTAGGGAGGAAACGAAATCTGCTTCTACGCACATCAACACTGGGTGCATCCTCCTCACGTGACGTGACTTACAGAATGGAAACCCTGGCACAGCTCTGGCAATACTTTCCACTGGAGTTGCACAGCAGCTGCCAGTGATTCATGGGTTGATCCTGGGACATTGTGTCCTCCTGTATCGTTTGATTTCTTTATTAATTTAATTGCATCTCAACGGGCATCTGATTTTTCATGATATTTGTATCTAGGGTTTACCTTTGCCCAGCCAATTCTCTTTCCTGTGTTGGACCATACAGGAGTGTGGTCCTGCTGGACCCAGAGCTCTCCTCCAGCCCAAAGGTTGCTCACCTGGAAGATGTGCAGGGTTGGGTGATAAAGACTAGGAGAGCTGATGTGAAGCACCATTGGTGGGCTCATGTGTTCAGGAGGCATCTGTTGCTGTCGCTTCTGGAAGGTGGCACTTAGCTGTGGGCACCAGGGTCTGAGCAAACTACGGGGCAAACTGGGAAGGGTCCCACAGCTTTTCCTTCTTTTGGTTGGAAACAGCAAGAGGTGGGAGAAGGACCTGGCTGACTTGGGGTTCAGTTAGGCTGTATCACTAGAGCAAGAGGGGGACATCTGTCTGTCCACCACCTGTACAGGTGCTGTCAGGGTTGCTGTGAAGCTGGAAGAGCCTTCTGATGTCCAGAGCACAGCCAAGTTAGGAGCCTCGTGACCCCGTGAACTCCAGCAGACCAAACCTCTGATGCTCTGGCACGAGGTGAGGGAGGAGGTTCAGCAGAAAGAGAGGTGGAAGTTCAGTAACCCCAGGGGAGATCTGTCCCCTCGTTCCATGGCTGAGAGGCTTTTTAAAGTGCTCCCTGTGTTCTGAGCTGGCTGCAGTTCCTATAACTCGTGCTAATAACAAGCACTTGAGTGGGGGCGATGGGGCAGCGACCGCTGCTCTGATGGTGATGGTAGAGGATGAAGATGGTGGCTGAGGACTCCGGTACCTCTGTGCTCCATGTGTCACCTCGGGGTCACTCAAGATGTGCACCATGGAAACCAGGGTGATCCCGTGTCCGTGGGGAGTGGTCTGGGGGAGGGTTTTTGCAGGGAGCAGTGGAGCTCCCGGGGCTGCGTCCTGGGTCACCCCACAGCAGAGGTGACCCCCAGTGAGCCCCACATCTCTGCCAAGGGGTTTTGTGCTCTGAGGGGCAGATTGCTGGGAAAGCCACAGGCTGGCAGCGTGATATGGAGGGGGGACTTGTCCCCGAGCCTCTGCACCCCGGTGCGTGGTCACATCCCCTGCTAACCAGCTTACTGCTTTCGGGCATCTGCTGAGCAGGGGCTTTCTGCTCGTTACACCGACCCCCACCACTTGGCACGGGGGATGGAGGGTGAGGGAGATCCCTGTGGTGTTTAAAGGATCTGGATAAATCCTCTTAAGAGAGGCACTGACTCAGCAGAGCGCGGTCAGGGAGGAGGAGGAGGAGGGAACTGAGTTGTCCTTGTGGGGCTGGAGCTGGGCCGAGCCCCACGCTGGCCCCGCGCTGGCACACGGGGCTGGGGGAGCTGGGGTGGTGCGTGCCTGGGACCTGCCCTGAGAGGCATCTCCTCTTCCCTGGACAGATTTTAGGTGGTCTCCATCTCTGCAGGGCAGAAACACAGACCTGGGTCAGGCTCTGGCCTTGAAGGTGCCTGTCCCCAGGGGTGCAGGGACCTGTCCTGAGCCCACCCCGATGCTGGTCCCCAGGATTTCCTCCCAGATTCGAGCTCCCCCCTTGGATTTCTGCCCCACGCTGCCGGAGCTGGCGGGTGGCTGGGTTTCATTAGTATTAATTACCAAGGTGTGGAGATCACCAGCATCATGGCCAGGCCAGGCACCATCGCCACCATATGGGAAGGGCAAAGGCTTGGGGACGGGGAGGGCAGCCGGGGACAGGGGGTGCCACCTTCCACCCCCCTTGCTGCCCAGCCAGGGGTGCCCACGCTGCGCTGGTGCCGCCTGGGTGTGCAGACGGGCCGAGATGGGATGGAGCAGATGGAGAGCAGCTTCCCGAGGTCCTGGCTCTGCCTGTGCGTGGGCTCAGGTGGGCCCTGGGTGACACTGGCCAACAAGCCCGGTGTCACCTGCCGTGCAGATGAGACCCCGCTGCCTGCCTGCTGCTGCCTGTGGCTTGTCGTGACGCCTGGCACAGCCCCCGCGAGCGTGCCCGTGTCTCACGGTGTGTCGTGTCCCCCCGTGCAGAGCTCCACACAGGAGATCGGAGAAGAGCTGGAGGATGGTGTGATCTACAGCATATCCCTGCGGAAGGTGCAGCTCCACCACACGGCCAACAAAGGGCAGCGATGGCTGGGGGTAAGCTGGGGGCTCGCTGGGGTCCCTGCCAGCCTCCTGCCACGGGCTGGTTTCTGACTTTTCCCTGCCAGAGACACGGTGACCTGATGTCAGGGCTTGGCAGGGTCGATACCAGCCCATGCTCTGCCCTCCTCTCGCTCCCCGTGTGCTCGGTCCTTCCAGGCCTCATCTGGGGATCGTTAATTATTTGGGAGCATCCTCTGGCCTCTGCCCACGGGAAGGGGCACAGGGAAAGGGGCTGGAGCCCGTTTGGCAGAACAGGGCAACTCTGATTTGCATTTTGGTTTTGGCAGTGCTGAGACCTGTCCTGGGATTTCCTAAATCCTCAGCTCTTCTCAGCTGAGTTGCTGGTGTTTGGTCTCCAGGCAGACCTGGCTTCTCTTTCCAATCCCGGGTGCTGGTGGGGGGGGTCTGTGGCCCCAGTCTGGAGCCCAGCAGCAGCTCTCAGACTTGCTGGGACCACACTGCACTTGGGCATGTCTGTCCTCATCCAGCCCACTGACTTCTGCTCCTGTCCTGGCAGTTTGAGAACGAGTCGGCCTTAAACCTCTACGAGACGTGTAAAGTGCGGACGATAAAAGCTGGGACCTTGGAGAAGCTGGTGGAGTACCTGGTCTCAGCCTTCAAGGGCAATGACTCCACCTATGTCACCATCTTCCTGTGCACTTACCGGGCCTTTGCCACCACCAAGCAAGTGCTGGACCTGCTGCTTAACAGGTGAGGCTCTCCTCAGCCCCGAAACACAGCTGGGGTGGCTCATGCCTGGGCCCTCTTGGTCAGGGGAGTTCCAGCATCTTCTGCCGAGCTCTGGAGGGTTGATGTGCTCCTCCCAACCCCACCAGCGGGAAGGTTTTGGGGCAGGGCAGGGAGGACACAACCTCCAGTGAGCTGTGAGGTGGCCATTGCTGGCTCTTCCCATAACACAGGAGTCATGGCAGGCTGGGGAGAGCGAGACAGTGCCAAGGGGCTTCATCCTGACCCTCATCCAGGGCTGGGGGTGTTGTGGAGGGCGAAGAGGCAGCGCTGAGTGCAGGATGCTCACTGCCTTCTCCCTGTGCCCCACCAGGTACGGCAAACTCCACGTGCAGGCGAACGGGGACCACGCCAGGCATGTCGTGGACGAGAGGATGGAGCTGAAGAAGTAAGTCTGGCTGCTGGGGGTGGACAGGATGGGTGGAGGCTCTCAGGTTCTCGTACAAAGGTGTGTGTTGCCCCAGGGGTGCTCCTGGGGTGCACACAGGTTTCTCCTGGCACCTGGTTCTCACGCAGGCGTGCCTGTGTTTTCCCATTCCTCACAGCACCATCTCCTCCATCCTGGGTGCCTGGCTGGACCAGTACTCAGAGGACTTCCGCAAGCCGCCGGACTTCTCCTGCCTCAAGCAGCTCATCTCCTACGTCCGCCACAACATCCCCGGCTCGGACCTGGAGCGCCGGGCCCGCATCCTGCTGGCCCAGTTCCAGCAGCAAGAGCAGAGCGAGCCCGAGGCGGAAGGTGGGGTCCTTTCCCTGCTTGGGAGGGGTCTTGGGGTGCAGGGGCAGAGTGTGCTGCTGTTTGGCATCGAGGGTCTCCACAGCCTCGTGTGGCTGAGCCCCCATCAGCTCTGCCTGTGTTTGCACCAGGCACACGGGGGAGCTGAGTCGGGTCCCCAGAGTGGGGAGATCTCATGGATGAGCGGATCTGCCGTTAACCCCTCGCTGTGTCCGGGTTTAGAGTGTCTGTCCTGTCAGTCTAAGCCATCATCCCGAGGCGTGAGGCCGGGTGGGAGTTACAGGCCCGGGAGGTGGGGTGTGGGTGTGGGCAGGGGGCTGGCGTGTGCCCCGGCTCGCGGCAGCTCCGCGGTGCTCAGCGTCGCGCCGTCTCTCGTAGCTGTGGACCACGGCGGCTGCACCTTCCAGCTGGTGGAGGAGAACGGGGTGGCCGATGGGAAGCCGGATTTCCTGTCCTTCTCTCCAGAGATGGTGGCGGAACAGTTCACGCTGATGGACGCCGTGAGTGTTGTGTGACCGCCTGGCTGATGGTGCTCTGCCCACCTGCTGCCTGTCCCCACCTTCCACCTTTCTTCCTGGCCTGTCGCCTTCCCGGGGACCCTGCAGACACCCGTCTCCATCCTTTTGTCCTCCAGGAGCTGTTTAAGAAAGTGGTGCCTTACCACTGCCTGGGCTGCATCTGGTCCCAGCGAGACAAGAAGGGCAAAGAGCACCTGGCGCCCACCATCCGTGCCACGGTCTCGCAGTTCAACAGCGTGGCCAACTGCGTCATCGCCACGTGTCTCGGGGACCGGTCCCTGAAGCCGCAGCAGAGGGCTAAGGTGGTGGAGCGCTGGATCGAAGTGGCTCGGGTAGGACAGCTCAACATCCCGAGGGAGGGGGGTTGTGGACTGTGAATCCCAGCACATCCCTGGGCTCTCTTTAACGCTGAGTCCCCTCATCTCCTTGTCTGCCCCAGGAGTGCCGCATCCTGAAGAACTTCTCCTCCCTCCGAGCCATCCTCTCAGCTCTGCAGTGCAACGCTGTTCACCGGCTGAAGAAGACCTGGGACGAGGTCCTACGGTGAGTAGCATCTTCTGGGCTCCTGTGGCCGTGGAGAGGTTGTGCTGTGGCCCTTGAAGGTGTAGATGGGATCAGCTCTGCCCTGGCACCACCTCTTGGAGTGTTCCTGAAAGCCAGGGAGTGGTGTATGGTATCAGGGGTCTAAGGAGCGTGAGGAAATAGAATCATCATCACCTCCTCCTCCTCCTTCCCACATGAATTGCCCTGGAATAGCCCCCCAGCAGCAAGGCCCAGAGCTGTGAGCCTGGCTGGGGTCGTGGGGTGAGCAGAGGGAGCCCGAGGAGGAGCCCCGCTGCGGCAGCAGTGCTGACCTGTGCCCTTGTTCCCCCTGCGCAGGGAGAGCTTCCGCACTTTCCACGAGCTCTCAGAGATCTTCTCCGACGAGAACAACCACTCCCTGAGCCGGGAGCTGCTCATCAAGGTACCGGGAGGTCGCACCCACCTTGCCCTGTCCCTGGCAGGAGCTCAGGCAGATGCTGGCAGAAGTTTCCCTGGAGTTCCAGCTCCAGGCTGAAGCCCTGGCAGCGCTGCCGGGGATGCAGGCAGGGGTGCAGGCAGGGTGTGCAGGGTCTGAGGAGCAGGCAGGGGTTTGGGGCCAAAAAAGAGCTCACAGCTTGCTGGACTTTCTGCTTCTCCACCCAACAGTCACCATTGCCTGAAGCTTGCCGGGCCATCCAGCAAGCAGAGGTGGGTGGTGGGGTGGGATCCAGAGCACCAGGGGCGGCTGTGTTTAATCCTCGTGATTCCAGCTGGGGTCGTAGGGTTCCTGTAGGGCTGCAGCAGAAACATCCCTCTTCCCCATGGAGTGTGTGTGCTGCTTCCCAGCAGCCCCAGTTTGGGGGCTGAGAGGACAGAGGATGTGAAAGGGGGTTGTTCATGCTGGAAATGGGAGCAGCATTCCCGGGGTCTGCTCCCTGCGAGGAGGTTCGGCTCCCGCTCCCTCCTCTCTCCCCCTGCAAGGAGTGTTGTGCCAGTAAGGGTGGGTGTGGAGTTAAGCCCATNNNAAGCCTCAGGCAACGGTGGTGGGGTGGGATCCAGAGCACCAGGGGCGGCTGTGTTTAATCCTCGTGATTCCAGCTGGGGTCGTAGGGTTCCTGTAGGGCTGCAGCAGAAACATCCCTCTTCCCCATGGAGTGTGTGTGCTGCTTCCCAGTGGCTCCAGTTTGGGGGCTGAGAGGACAGAGGATGTGAAAGGGGGTTGTTCATGCTGGAAATGGGAGCAGCATTCCCGGGGTCTGCTCCCTGCGAGGAGGTTCGGCTCC
>VXBZ01011613.1:577529-605539 GCA_013399135.1 Heliornis fulica | reverse complement strand
TCACGGCAGCCGTTCCCCCGTCCCCCGCACAAAGGTTCCGCCGCAGGACGGTTCCTAAGGCGACCTGGCACCTGCCCGGGCCTGGAGCTCTGCGGGCGGTCGTGCTCCCCTTCCAGCGGCCCGGCCCCGGGACACCCAGTAGCTGCTGGGGTACCCTCCCGTGCCGCGGTTTCTTTCCCCCTGCGCTGAGCTCTGTGCACGTAGAGCACCAGGTTGGTACTGGTGCGGGTGTGGGGAGAGCCAGAGGATGGGCTGCGAGCGGGGCTGTTCTGCCAGGGGTCAACGAAGCCAAAGAAACCCAGAGCCGATGGCCACCAGAGCAGGCTGGGCCATCGCTCTGTCCCTCAGCAGCTCGGCCAGGATGGGGCTGTGCTGGTCGGGAACACGCTTTGCCCAGGGACTGGATGTCACCTGCTGCCTGGCCTTAGCGCTAGGGAGACAATCCTGTCACAGCGAAGACACGGACAAGTCGGGATTGCTCAGTTACAGCAAGCTTTTAATGAGTTGAGCCTAGCTTTAAGAGGTGTCTCTTCTTAGTTCCACAGCAGTTCCTCGGTCAGGGAGATGTTGGCAACCTGTGGCAGACTCTGGTAGACCGTGTTCCAGAAGGTCACGTACTGGCTTTTCAGATTCTGCTTCACGGAGTCCTTGTTTATCTTGTTGTTGATGTCCAGGTAGTAAGTGGCCTGGTTGGTGTAGGGTGGCCAGGAAACGGGAACCTTTGAATACCCGTTGTTGGGATCACTGGGGAGAAATGAGGAACGGGAGCTCAGTTTTATCAGGGCAGCTTGTGGGTGCAGCAAGATTCATGGCATTTGGTAGGGTTCTCATCAGCTCAAGTGAGGCTTTGAGTGGGTGCAAAGAGAGAGTCTGACATAGGGACAAGCAATAGCAGCTCTGCCAGCTAGGTGGGACTGGCTGAGCTTCAGTGTCCTCCCTGGGTCAGTCCTAGCTGCAGACAGGGACTTAACTCCCGTCTGAGTGGGAGGATTTGGAAACAAACCTCATAGTTAAGTTAAATCAGAATCCACAAGTTCTGAAAATGCCTCTGTTGTCCCCAGGTGTTCTCTGGCTGAGGAGAACTAGAGCAAACTCCACCAACTAGGAGACACAGAGCTGGGCTCACAGGAGAAGTGCTGACAGACACTCTGCTTTTGGGAACTGCTCCTGAGAAGGTAACAGGCAAAAGCAGCAGGTTGAAGACCTGCAGCAAGGCACAGATGAAGAACCATAATCACTCACCCTGTCCTGGCAAAATTAGTCCAGTAAGCGATCATGGCACTCGAGACAGTCCGGTGCTTGGGCAGGTATCCCAGGGGGGTGGCAAAGGGTTTCCCAAACACGTACTGCAGGTCATCAGCGTGGTCTGCCCCAACCCATCTCGGGTAGATGGGCATTCGGGACGGCTGGGAGAACAAGTAGCTGTATGTCTTGGCATTCCTGGGGAAATAAGTAGACTTGTTAAGCAGCTGCAAGTGGAGAGCAGAGAAACAGACAGGGATAACCACGCTCCAAATACAGCAGAACCAGAGATGCAGCCCTGGAAGATGCTCACTTGAATCTAATAGGTAATCTCAGGAGAAAACATCTTTCTATCTGGTAATTTTTAAACTCCAATTTCCAATTCTCACCCTGACCTTTGTATCATCCACAGGTACCATGCCATGTCCTGTGGCATCAAACATTGCTAGGATGAAGTCTGAAGCAAAAACTTGTTTTAATGGGAAGTTAAACTAAATTCCTAGCATGACTGCCTTGTAGCATTAGAGAAATCTTATTTGTACGAGCCATGTGTAAGTGTGTACTCGGTATCCCAAAGCCTGCTGCCCTCAAGTTCAGCTCTCTCAAGGTGCTCCTCAGCCCCTCGTGCTGGAATCACTGTGTTTTGGTCCCCAGGTGAGCTCTGGGCTCCTGGCAGGGCTGAGATGCTTACCGGGCATTCTTCAGGTGCAGATTCAGTGCCCACTGTGTGGGAACCAGGAAGATGTAGTCAGTAATGAGATCCACCACTGTCTTCTTCATGACCTCCTGGTCTGGGTTGTCACCCCATGGTTGTGTGTACAGTGTGTATGTGGCGTTGGCTCCAGGCTCACCCCTGTCCACGGTAAGTCCTTTGATCAAATTATAGACCTCGCTCCTGAAAAGACAAGTAGTATCAAACAATTACAAACCTGCAGCTTCAAGTGGGACAGGGCTCATGGAAATGGATCCCAGCCCACCCTGATGTTCACATCCACGTGTGGTGGCAAAAAGTCAAGGAATGCAGTCCAGGTCTTAGACAAAGGACATGTGCTCCCCAGATTTCTCAGCAGAGCAGCTTGGAACCAAATTGTCCACAGGTTTCTTTCACAGCCAAAGAGGAATCTTACAGGGTGGAGACACCCCATGTCTGGCAGGTACCTGTCTGGACAGAGAGCACCAGGTCTGCCAAGCCTACTGAGGTGCTGAGTTCAGGGGCACCTCAAAGGTATATGGGGAGACTTCTCCACTAGTGGGTCTCTTCTCTTGAAGCCTCTGCCCTTGGCAGCATATGCCCATGTCACCCTGGCTTGGACTGACACCCCGTTTGAAGGTAGTGCCCTGTGCACTCAGGTCCAAGTTCTCAGAGTTTGGGGGCTACATTAAAGGTAAGATTCTTCCCGTTAAGGGTCTCTCTTCACTTACGCGGTGATTTTGACGAACGGGCGGTTGATTGCGGGTAAATCGATGCCGGCGAAGATGTGTCCGTCCATGTTGTTGACACCAGCAATGTAGTCAATGTCAGCAGCATTGGCAAAGAGGTTCTCTGGTGTGTCTGGGAGGAAGTCTCCATCGATGACAGGAGTGAGGGCGAGTGTGTGAACCAGAGGAACTGCAGCAGGAGACAAAAACAGCCCATTAGGAGCTGAGCAAAGACAGAAGTGTGGTCTCACATATCCCACGGCTCAAGGCACCATCAAAAATAGGCTGAAGTGAATGGGAGCTTGAGTGGTGACTTCAGCATGGATAGGATATCACCCAGGAGCAGGGTGACCAAGGATCATGTTCAGTAAACTTCATGCCTGCAGGTAAAAAGCAAGAGATCTGCCAACCAAATACCAGCAGGTAACATCAAATATTCTTCTTATCCACCCAATCCCTTCGACCAGGCAAAGGTAGGGAAGAGCAGAACTTCTCCCAGTCCCACCTGGTTGTGCTCACATTGGCAGAACAGCCAAATCTGGCCAGTGCAGCTCCACAGCGGTGGCTTGGCCACTCTCTGTCCTGAGCAAGGCTAAATGCCAAGGCGATTTACTAGAAGGATGAGGTGGCCAAGCAGAGGAGAGACTTGGAAATACAATCTCGCAGGCAGCAGAAGCAGCTCTGTTCCCTACCTGGTGTGAGCCTGACACTCCACCCAGCGACTCAAATGGAAATAGCAGATCATGGTCAGTTTTGTGTTTGCGAGCTGTGCTCTGGGAGTGCTCTTGCTGCTTTCACAGGGTGGAAAGCCCCAGCAGTTGCTTTGGAGCCAAGGCACGGCCCTTGGATAATTCCTCGTCCACCACTGCCCTTGCACAATGAAGAACGTTTATTCGGTGCAATGTGCACCTGCATCTGGAAGGGCGACTGCGAGATGGGTCACTACCACCCCCCTTCTGAAGCCCTGCTCCAACACCCCTGGCAGTCACCCCAGCGTCCTGTCAACGGCATGGTGAGCCCTGTCTGGGTGGTGGACCTCAGCACAGGCTGGGGGACTTACTGGGCAGGTTGGTGAGCTGCAGGTGGTAGGCCAGTGTCACGGCTTTGGGGTCGGAGACACGCAGGCAGTTGGCCAAGGCGGTGGTGTTGTCTGTGGGGCAGCCCACGTTTTCTCCCAGCTGCAGAGAGAGAGAGAGGAACCCCTCAGCATTACCCTCCAAAGCCAGGCTTCATGCCTGGCTTCTCCGAGGCAGAGCCTGGTTTTCATCCCAAAGCAGCACCCTTCCAAATCTCTATTTGGCATCATGGCTCCTGCCAAACCCCTTCCTGATGCTCTTCTCCAGGGAATCACTTTGCTTTTTCTGCTCCCTCAGCCAAGACTTGTGTGTTACCTTTTTAGCCCAGGAGAGCGGGTCCTTCTGGATGGCCCAGCTGCAGAGACCCACACCGCTCTGGCTGATGGCTCTCTTGAACAGGCCCTTGTTCTTGGGAGTCAGTGTCTGTGGTGTGAAACAGAAACCAGAAGGTTTCAGGTACAGCCTCCTGGAAGGCCCATTGCCTGCCAGACACAACCGATCCCCTCAAAGCTCGTGCACCACCAGCCCCAGGGAAGCCACCAGCTCTCGTGCTACTTATCAGTCTTGGCAGCTACAAGGTGATAGGGTGAGAAGGGGAGAAGGGGGACATGGCAGGTAGATGCTGTTTCATCAGTGGTCCCAAAAGAGAGGACATGTGTCTGCAGTGGGGGGACTAATCTGAGATGGAGGGGTGGGTCAAAGAGAAGAGGGTGAGCATTGCTGTCTCTGGGCTGGAGAGGATGTTAATCGTGGGGGGGGGCACATGTGGAAGGAAGCAGTCCAGTGCCAAGGGGACCATCTCCCCCATTTAGAGAGAAGAGCCACTGGCAGGATCCAACAAGGACAACACACCTGTAGGGAGACACTGACAGCACCGGCTGATTCCCCGAAGATGGTGATGTTCTCTGGGTCACCCCCAAAGGCCTTGATGTTCCTCTTCACCCAGGCTATAGCCATGTGCTGATCTTTCAGCCCATAGTTACCTGAGCAACAGAGAGCACCCACCAGTAAGTAAGGGCAAGCAAAGCTGAGAAGCTGAGGACCTATGACAGGGTCTCCTGGAGAGGGAGCAGCTGCAGTACCTGGCAGGTTTTCATCTCCAGTGCTCAGGAAGCCCAGGGGCCCCAGGCGGTAGTTGACAGTGACCACGATCACGTTGCCCCGCACAGCGATCTCCTCCCCGTCGTACAGGTAGTTATCGAGGAAGTTGGCGCCCTGGCTCCCTCCTACAAGGAAGGCGCCGCCGTAGATCCAGATCATCACTGGCAGGTTGGTAGAGACTGGGAGACGAGAGAGAAAAGCGATGTGAGGCACAGCAGGGCTAGAAGGTGCCACTCATCCATCCCCATCCCACTCACTGAGCATCGCTCCAGCGGGGCACAGACACGATGCTTTACAACAGCCTATGGCCCAGAAAGTCCCTGCTCTCTACAGGAGCCTGAAACTCATCATGCTCAGCAGAGGGGCACTGGCTGACACAGCCCCCACCTTTCCCTCGGAAAATCAGTGCTCCTGCAGTTGCCCACTATGGGAATGTAGCTGCTGAGAGATGCTCCAGACCAATTTGTCCACAAAAGACAACTGAGAATCTCCTCCCCTGGTCTCTGCCAAGCACATACCCTGTCTCCTTCCTTGAGGGATCCAGATGTTCAGATAGAGACAGTCCTCACTCCCACGGACATCAGTTTGTGTAAGAGTCATCTGTATGCAACGATTTTTGAATTTTTTTGCCTTCAACGTTCCTGGGAGGGGAGAGGAAGACAGCAGGTTCTGCTTAGAGGCATTGACTCCATCCTTTGGTTGTGAGGTGTCTGTCCATCCATCCTCCTCGAGTCCAGTGCAGAGGCAGCAATGCCACCCCAGCTACTGTGTCTGGCCTGAGGGATTGGCAGAGTGGGACCCTTTCCCAAGGGAACTGGCTCCAGACACACTGCAGGCAATCAATATGACTGATAAAGCACTGCTGTTCACTTTATTCACACAGCTCTGATCCTTCTACAGCCCTGCTGATAACTATGCCCACTTGTCATTACACTATTGGTTCCCGTGGTTAAGATGTTCACGCCCCTTAAGCCGTCCAAAGACTCTGTGTCCCCAGATGGTGTTTGTTTGCACAGCTCTGCAAGGGAGCCCTGAGCCTGTTCCCTTAACCATCCCCAACACAGACAGACGAGGTATGAGGAGGGGAGATGCAGGTGCCATGCTTCACATTTGTTACTTCATGTGGTTACTTGAGTTTGGGAACTCTTAGACACACACTCTCGTACCCACCTTGAGACTAAGGGGTTTTCTTGGCTCTGTGTATAACATGAAAGCCGGCAGCAACACCTCAGGCTTGTCCATAACGGAGTAAAGAGAGAGAAGTGAAAGTAAAGCCCCAAACCGAAGGTACTCAAGAGCCAGATCTTACCATCCCAGCCAGGGTGAGGTTGGGGATCTTCCAGGGTCTTTGGAGGAGCAGCAAAGGGGATCCCTCTGAAGATGTCGATGTAGTTCCCAAAGAGTCCCAGTTTTTTACTCTCGCCTTCCACAAATCCTCCCTCGGTGAACACCACACCCAGCTGCATGCAGTACCATGGAGAAGAGAAAATCCATTGCACAGTCCTTCATGCCTCTGGTTTCCCGTGTCACCAGCACCCACACCTTGCCCTGTCCAGCCCCCAGTCAGACCCATTCACAGCCTGCCTTTCCCAGCTGTCTCTGGACCCTCGTGGGAAGCCCACCGGACGCTGCTGCTGGAGATGTGCCCGTGCAGATGTCCTGCAGGCTGCCCTTTGGGGCAACTCCCCTGCACTCCCAAAGGTAAATGGCAGGAGGTGAGGACCTTCAGCCTTAAGACACAAACCAAGCCAGCCCTGACACAGAACTGTGCAGGAACTTTTGGGAAATGTTGTGGAGAGTCTTTGGCAAGTTTAGAGCAGGAAAAGCCCCTGCCTGGGCTGCCCCGGGCCTCTCCCAGCGGGATCAGAAGTTGCAGAGGGAGCAGAGGTTGCTCATCAGGCAAACCAAGTGCTTTGTACTTACGGTTGCAGCCCATGATACCCCCAGGTAGGAGCACAAGGCAAAGCAGAGGATCTGCCAGCGAGCCATGGTGAGTCACCTGGGGAGCAGATGGCAGCTTACGTATATATAGCGAGGAGTGCAGCTGTGTGCCAATGCCATGGCTCGCTCTTGGCTCTAAGGTGAACCAGGGGAAGCTCTACACACTTGTCCTTCGGTCAGTGAGGCCAAACCGTGGCTGAGGTAGACTGGTGGCACCGTGTGAGAGCCCTGCAGATGTTGCTTTTGTGGGCTGGCCCTTTGACCTAAGGAAATATCTTGATCTATCAAAACTCCAGAGAATTAAAAACATTGAAGCCTCGAGGGGCCTCACACAAGTGCTAAAATCGTACTGACCCTGCACTGGAGCATGGTATCAGCTGCTGATGAGGAACCTTGTGCTCGTAAGGGAAGGCACAAGGCTCAGAAAAGGCCAGCAGAGGAGCTGGAGGGCTGGTGGAAGGCACATTGCCAATTCCATTTGCGAACATGGCCACACGGTTTCAGAGCCCCGGCTGGTGTCTCAGGTACATGTCACTCATTTCCTGACGTGACACTGTCATGCCTTGACAAATCTTTATCCCATCTGTCATTTCAAGGGGAGCTGCAGCTGTTCAGGACCCCAAATATTCCTGTATCCCTGGCAGAATGTGCCAGTACAGCCCTTCTTGTTTGCTCCATTAGAGAACAGAACAAGCAAGTGTGTGTTTGGGCACAGAGGACGGCTGATATCGATTGGGAGTGGAACCCACAGGCCTGGATGCAGGTTCCTGGCTGAATTACACAGTCCCATATCTCACTCTTAACAAAGTTAAACAGGAAACACAATCACAAAACCTTCAGAGGAGCCAGCAGTTGTTACAGCCACAACAATGGTCAGCAAGGTGTGCAGGCTGCGGTACAGTGCTCAGCTCAGGAACAAGGCAGGTACCTTCCTCAGCTCTTCCTCACTTACTGGTACCATAAGAGACTCCTGTGATACCACCAAGGAAAGGAAATTTAAACTGATAAGAAAACTCAGGCAGTTGGCTACTAATCTGCCTGAAATGTGTTTGCAGCACAAAAGGCTTCACCCTCTGCATTGGCTCTACTGTAATTACTGCAGCTCAGCAGGGGCTGGGACAAGGCAAGATGGAAATGCAGTAAAGATAATGTAATTTTTTTTTAAGNCAGTTTCTCAAGCGTGTCTGCCTCTGTTGTACCAAGTTGAGAGGGGTAAACCAGGACAGGGCAGCAGCAGAAAGAGGCCAAGGTCTCCATCCCTTCTCCACCCCATGCAACCAACCTCACCCCATCCCTGAGCTCACCCTTTCCCGTGGGCCCCCCACACACTGCAGCTGGGTGTGTGGGACAGCTCTAGCACAGCTGATGCCTCCTCTCCATGCTGTCACAGCATGTCAGTCTGTCAGTGTGTCCTGTGTGTCTGTGCATTGGTGTCACGGCTGCTGTGGCTCCTCCTGCCCATCCCAGCAGGGTGGGCAATGTGTCCGTTCATTCTGGGAGAGCACTGGGAGAGAGCTGAGCAGAACTGCCAGTCCAAACACCCAGGAATCTTGAGCCAGCTTAACTCTGATGATGCCTGGCTTAAAACTTGTAATTAAAGAAAGAATCCAAAATTCTCCATTTGTGTTTCCAGCCTGCAGGGTGCAGCAGTCCCGCATTTTCAGCTTCAAAACAGGCATCGCCTCGTCTGTGCCCCGGGCTCTGGGAGCGCATCTGATGGTTGTTAGACCTGCGAGGAAACCCGAACCTGCGAGAACAGGTGGCAGCACTAGAGAGGGAAGGGCAGTTAAGGAGCATCATCTGGCCGTGGTTTACATGGCATTAACTCCTGGGGCAGCTCGGAGCAGATCCTCTGGCTTGTGCTGAGGTTCTTTCCTTGGTGTTTCCTCGGAAGAGCAGCAGGTACTGTGAGTTCGTGCACCGGGAGCCCTTAGAGCGTGGGCAAGGTTTTATGAGCTGTGAGTTGAATGCATAAAGACTCACAGAGGAAACACAAACCTGTAACAAGGTAAGTTGATCAGTTGTGTTCAGTCTGTGCTGGTTAAGTGAGGTGGATCAGGCAGAGTGTAAAGGCAATGTGAGACCAGTCGGCTTCAGTCTGTCCATCCACAGTACGTGTGCACACAGGTCCTGAGCTCCCCTTCCTTCTGTGCTCACCTTTTGGGTTGTGTCCAGCCAGTGGAAGGCTGTGTCTCCCTGCCTGTCATGGGACCTGCTGGGCTGAGAGATTTTGCAAGCATGAAATGAGCTCCCCAAGACTTGCAAACGCTCTTCATTAGGATTTCATGGTGTTGGTGGCAGAGTGGGCTCTGACTGGAATGTCTGGGCTGAGTGCCAGTAGGGGAACTAGTACATCTCCTAGCTAAGGCCTGGCTGAAGCTCCTTCTTTACTTTCTGTTCTCTAGATGGTGTACCACGAGCTGTGAAGCAGATAGTGTGTTCACCTCAGGAGACATTGCAAGAAACTAAATAAGAATGGGAAAGGGCTGTAATATACAAATGCAGTGGCCAGAACTGTTGGAAGTGATAATGTTTTTCCTGGCTGCCCTCTGCCATGACTCTAACACCAAATGACTTGCAGAACTCTTTCAGGAACAGGGGTGTTCAAAGTGTCTGACAATGGACTTCCAAATTATTGAAAGTCTTGGTTATGGAGAGCAGAAACACCTTTTGAAAATCATCTGCTTGGTGGAACTTTGTTCCAGGGTAAACCAGGATGAATTATTCAGCTTTCAGCTATACCAGTGCAAACCTGTATCAGCCCTGTGCAATGCCCAGATAGCAGAGGGCAGAATATGCTTCACTTCCTTCCACACTGTGTTCTCTCTTATTATTAGCAATGTTTCACAGTGTAAAGAATCCAAATTACAACTTTTTTTTTTTTTACATTGTTGCCCCTCCAAAACCCAAGACTTCATCAGGCCTTTCAGTCCTTGGGTCGTGTGACTTTGCTGTCTTTTATCTCCCACTTTCAAGCTGCAGTTTTTCCCCGCTCATCTCTGGAATCTGACATTGTGATTTGTTCACTTAGATGCTTGTTTTTTTCCTCAAAGAAGATTTGCTGAATCATTGGGGAGGAGGCAAGAGCTCTAGAGGCAGCTGGTGGCCAGTGATAAAACCACGGCCACATCCAGTCTTCAGGGTTTGCTGATGACAGCCCTTCAGTTGAAGGCCTGAGTCACATTCCCTTCCGAGCTAAGATTGCTGGGGACTTTGGGATTGAGGAAGTGGGGATGAGGTGCCCCAAAAATATAAATTACTGATCCTATCAACCATAAGGTTTGTGTTGTGTCTCCTGCAAAACTTATAAAGCTGCTGTGAGAGAGCTTGCAGGCTGGGGGCTGAACGCTGCCAACCGCTGTATATTGTGTCTGCTTTGGTGGGAACATGTGAAAACAGGGGTTTGGCTTGAAATAGGTTATGGCATGTAGTGGCTGCTTCCAGACTTGTAGTAGCAAAGTGTAGTGTGAGCAGAGATGTGCCAGGGCTCCCAGAAGACAGTCCTGAGCCTGTTTATTTGGAGAGGATGAATAAAATTCACCGGTACAACTTGCACACCTCTCCACATGAATTTTGCCCACTGCCTCATTGGAGTAAGAGCTGGGAGTTCAAACATTTTGGTTCCCTTCCGAGGTCTTTCACACACTCTCTGTATGACCTTGAGTTACTTTGTCTTCCTGGCTCTTGGTTTCCTTGTAGTAAAACTGGGATAAGGGAGCACTTTGAAATCTTTAGGCAGAATGTACTATTCAAATGCAAAATATCGTATTTCCAAGTCCTCCAACTCCATGGTTGTGGCATGCATGGGGACATGGAGCTCTGACTTTCTGGCTAATTGCTTTCTTAAGTTCTAGCTAAGATGAGAAACCTCAACTGGCCCATCCACACTCCCTCTGAAACCAAAGGCCTTCTCCTGCTCTGTCTTTAATGTCAGGCACTGGATCTGCGTGTGGATTTGTGTCTTCCACAACTCACAAATAAAGCTCTTGCCAATAGTACCTGATACTTTTCCTAAGGGCAGAGTTTTCACTTGGTGTGTTTTGCTTAAAATTATACTTCAAGGAGGCAAGACACAAAGTTAGGAAACACGACTGGAAGTCTGGGTGACCCGAGTTCCCTTTCTAGGTGTCCTACTCCAATTTGTGCAAGTACTTAAAGTGAAAACCTGTTTTCAGGTTGGCAGATCACAGTCCAGAGACGTTGCTTTGATGCTTTATGCATTTTCTGTGGGCTTTTTCACAGTGCTGGGTTCTGTTCCAGTGTAAGATTACTGTGCCTGGGCAGCAACTCTATCTAGCTGCTATCTGCAGATGTGGGAGCATGTCTGTGCTACTGCCCTCGCTTCGCAGATGGGAAACCAGAGACAGCAAGAGGGATAGTGACCGGCTCAGATCAGCCAGCAATGGCAAAGTGAGGAATACAGTCCTCCTTTGTAGAGTTTTGAGGCTCACATCTAGTGCTCTCTGGGATGCCACAACATCAGAAAATGCAGCTCCAGTCTCTGGACTCCCTTTTCCAGGTGCTGCCACAGCTGGGTGTCCATTGAGCCCGACTGATTTGCAGGCAGGCAGCTACAGGCTGTATCTAAGTAAGGAGCTGGGGCAGGGATGTCTGACTGACACACGGGCTCACCATGGCCACGCTCTCAGGATGGGGCCCTTTCAAGAACAGGAATGTTCCATCATCTCTGACTTCCCCTTCCTCAACTGAGGGAAGAGATAAATTCTATTTTATAAAAAGAAGAACCAGTGGACTTGACCAGTGCCAAAAATCCCACTGAATCTCCTAATATAGAAGGGCCTGGGATGTAAGATAAAGTCCTGTTGCTTTATAATTATTTGAGAGGAAGGCAGAATCAAATGGGGTGGGGGTCTGGACTCATTCTTCATGAGGAAGCCTTGAACCTCAATGTTGTCTGGCCAGTGTCAAATGTGGCTGTTGTACTTGGAGCTTGCTCAGGAGCCCCTGATGCCCAGAGGAATTGAACAGCCCAGAGGTTGCTGTGGCCTGGAGAATTGTAGGTTATGGCTTGGAGCAGGAACAACTGCGAGAAATTTGGCCCAAAAGCAGTGCAGAAACCACAGGGGTGTGACTCATCTCATGCACCTTTAGGTGTCTGCATGGACAGAGGAGTAGGTGTGTTGAAGACGTGACTTCTGTCCTGTTTGAGATGTTAAACCTATTCCTAGATTTATGACTTCCCAGAGGGGGAGTCTGAGTAGCTCAGCCTGGAGGTATCCTGGCCTACACCACTGCTGCAGGTTTCCTGCCTCATATCCCATGGAGGGTTTGGGACAGCACTTGCACCCAGGTAGCCAAGTATGACCACGTCCTTGGGACAGCTCTTGGGAAAATCTGGATGTGTTCCTGTGTGACTTAATCAGGGTGATCCTGCTCAGGCAGGGGGTTGAACTAGATGGTCTTCAGAGGAGCCTTCCAACTGCTGTGAAAATCCCCTGATACAGGCAGGACCCAAGTCACTGGCTTGAACCCAGCCAGAGGCCCAGAGTGGGCTGGATGCAGAGTGATGACTGTACAGTCTAGCTCCAAATGAAGTATGTTGAAGCTGGGGTTCCATCCTGCCTGACACATCCTCAGCAGGGAATGTGCCTTGTGGGAATCTTATTACCCTCCTTACTGCAGCTGAGGTGTCCAGACAGGGGCTTGCACAGGCTGCTCTTGTCCAAGAGAGGTCATGCCCCTGCCAGACAGTCTGTCTGTCAGCTCTTCAGCTGTACTGGTTTGGATATTGCTGCCCCAGGAGTAAGGGTGAAGGGGTACTTACTGTCCCATACTTTTCCAGTTTGGATGGGAACAGTTTTTCCTCTCCTATTCACTTTGGGATTTTTTTTTTGTTTTGTTTTGTTTGCTATTTTTCAGAAACAGTGAAAGGGAAACAGTGGTTATCTGCACACCAAACCTCAGTGACTAGTGTCATTCTGAAATGCAGGGGTCCCCTCCTCAGCCTCGGGAAGGCAGCACAGGGCAGAGCTGCTGTGCTGGGCACTGACCAGGAGCCTGCTCTGCAAGCACAAGGTGTGGGCTGGCAGTCAGCCTCCCCCCATCTCCTGTGGAAACCTACCCTGTGAGTCCCTCAGGCCACTCTGGTCACAGCTGGAACCCTCAGGCTGCACTTAGGAGGGTTATTTGTGTGGATGGGGGCTCCCAGTTGATGCCCGGGGGGCAGAGAAGGGCTGACAGGCCTTTCCTGCCAATCTGTCTGCCGCTCGGGTGAGGGGTTGGGAAGTGCTGGCTCTCCAGTTCCCTCTTGGCCCCGGCTCCCCGATAAGGCGTGGGCTGTCCTATCTTGCCCTGGGAGCTGTTCCTCCTCCCTAACAGGCCTGGCTGGCAGTTAGCAGCCGGCAGTGCTTGATAAACTTATCAGAGCTGAGCCGAGCTCGGTGCCTGCTCCGCTCCTGCCCAGCCTCAGATTTCCCGCTCCTGGGGTCTCCCTGCTCCCAGCCGGCCTCGCCGACGGTACCGTGAGCACAGACGGGCCAACAGGTCAAGATCAGCCCAGGGACCAGATTGAGAAATGCCTGTGTTGACACCTGGCTTTACTGATGCCGTTTCAAGTGGGATGCTCGTAGCATCCATATCCAGTTCTGTCTCCCTAGAACAGGAATTGTGGAAACCGATTAATATCAACCAGTGGAAGTGCTGCTCGTGTCGTGCTTCTGCTCACCCCGTTTCTCCACCCATTTGGTGGTGTAGTGGTTTCAATGTTGGGGTCTCACTGTGCACACGTGGAGGATTCCTTTCTAAGCCAGCTCAGAATGAGGTTCCCTCCTGAATTAAGCTTCTATCGCTCGTTATTCGTATCGCAGCAGCGCTCGGGCGTCCAGCCGAGATCAAGGCTCCATTGTGTGAGGTGCTGTATGTGGAAGATAAGGAGGGACAAGTCCTGACCCTGACTATCTTACCATTGAAATAAACAAGTGAGATGAAGGGGAGAGGGGGAATTGTTATCCTCCTCTTGCAGATGGGGTGAAGGTTTCTGTGAGCTTCATGGTGTGCCGAACACCTCTGGAAATCCAGCGCTCCCAAGGTCACGCAGGAAACACGTGGCAGATCTCAAGTCCCAGTTGTAGCTTAAGATCCCTGTGTCTGCAGTGGTTGTTGGTTGAAAGACAGAGTCAGGAACTCCACAAGGATCTGTGTGTGCTTAGGGCACATCCAGCACAGAGACAACTGACTCTGCTGACGATTATCAAAGAGCTTCAGTGGGGCTGTTCTGGGTTGGCTTCTCTGTGTGCGTGTGCTATTCCAGGGCAAAAATGGGAGAAGGTCTCTGCTTTGTGAGCAGAATAAGCAGTTGACACCCTGTGTGTGGTGTACTCATACTCTGCAGCAGCTTTGTGTGTGAGGGTCCCTACCTGTCCCCAGCCTGGGCCCTCAGTGGCAGAGAAGGCGCAGGGAAACGCGGGAATGCTGCTACTTCTGGGAGATTGAAGCCTTCACGATTCCCCTTGTGCCATGGGGTGGGTGAGATCTATCCTGCTGGTGTGCCCCCATCCCATACCATTGTGTGGCTCTAGGGGAATGACCTGCTGTGAGGACAAGGGACTCTGCTCTTATCTCTTTTTGTCACTGAAAACACTTTCTCCTGAACTCTTAGGGCGGGAAGCAGCTGGACTCGGCATTTAATTTTTCCCCAAGTGGAGCTTAATTCTTCTCTGTCCTTCCTCTCAGTCTCTTTTAAGCCTTTCTTAACCATTGCCCATGCAACCTGAAAACAGGGTTTGGGGTTTTTAGCCTCCTCTAGGATTTTGCTCCCTGAGGTTAGTACAACCTGCAGATAAGCCCCAGCGTGATGCTGTGCTAGCAGGGAACGTGCCCGATCCCTGCAAGTGGCTGTGGCTCTGCCTTCGTTAGAAGGAGAAAGATGCATCCTGTATCCAAACTTAAATCCATCCTTGATCCCTGTACTTCTGGGCTGTGGCTCTCAGTGCCTGAAGACACAGAGGCACCTCTCTCCTCCTGACAGATGCCCGTGGTTTATACTTTGCATGTCCCTCATTTGCTAAACAAAGCCAAAGCCCAGGATTCTGTTTCCCTGGCAATAAGGGGAAGGAGGTGTGAAGAGGACTGGGGAAGTGCGGGATACAGGGTAGCTCAGAGAGAGGCCAAAACAATCAGCTCTTTCTTCAGCCACAAAGATTAGTTGAGATTTTGCTTTTTGTTATCTGTTTCCTTGATTGACTAACCAGAATGGGGTTTTTTGATGCAAGGGGAAGGGTGGGAAAGGGGTTGTTTTCAGAGCAGTCAGAATTGGGGAGGATTTGCATGTTTGGAGAGCAAGGACAGGTGTGTTTGGAGTTGATGACAGCCATGGCCTGATCCTGACAGGTGCTGAGCATCCTTGGACACCAGCTGTGTGGATTCAGGGGCTCCAAGGATCAGGGAAGCCCTGTGCCTGCTCCATGCAGCAGCCTTGCTGGTGGCTGGCGCTGTGTTGGAAGCAGAAGGCTCTTCCCCAGCCTGGAGCAGTGAGGTTGGGGTCATGCCAGATCTGTCTCCTTCTTCACTTCATCACCTGCGTTTCCAGAGCTCCAGGTGGTGCAGGGGAAGGCCCAGGGGTATGTGCAGCCACCTCCTGAGGCCCCAGACCCTCCATCCTCCTCCTCAGGAGATAGCTCTCCCGGACTGGGGATCACAGCAAACAAGGGGCTGTGAGGCTCTGCCTGGTTTTCCTCTGTGCTGCTGACATCCAGGGGATGGAGAGGGCTCGGGGAGAAAGGAGGCAGGTGGTGTGACTTGGCTGTCTGCAAGTGGCACCTCGTAACTCCAGAGGAAGAACCTGCATGGAGAACGAAGCTAACTCTAATTCCCTCTCCACCCTTGCCAGGTCACCCTCTGACTCTGGCTGTACCATCTTGCTGGTGCCCTTGCCAGCTGGCCACCATCCACACCCTGTGTCTCTGGAGATACGGTCCCAAGGCCCGTGGGAGTGGGTCAGCCTGGCCCCATGGGCTGCTCTGGCAACAGCCGTGTTTTGCAGAGCGTGGCTCGGGCGCAGTGGGCTGCTTGAGGCCACCTGCTGCATTTCTCTACTCTGCCCACCTAAAGCATCTCCCAGGGATGTGCTCACTGGGCTCCTCACCAGCATTAGGGTAAGGCTGGCACTGTTGCCTCCAGTGTCACCATTATGGTGAAGTCAGCTGCCAGCACTAGAGTCCTCGGGAAATAGAGGAGGATTGGGGTTATCTGTGCTGTGTTGGGATGGAGAAGCACAGCCCTAGAGCAGAAGCCCCCAGCTGCCCACTGTTGAAGGTTATACCTGCTCTGTACCATGGAAATCAAAGATAAGAATGGAAATCTCATGGATACAGCAGCCCTTGTTCAGTAGGCTCAGAAGAACCCGCTGTCTGATCTGGATTAGGAGTGGTTTTACAGACAGTTTTGACACTGTGCCGATCGGTGCTCACACTTCCCTCCAGTATGGCCAAAGCTGGGGGGCTTCATAGGGGTCAGACATGCTGCTGTCCCTGGGACACAGGCAGGGAAGCCTGTGCTGGTGACCCGTGTGTTTTGGGGCTGGAGGGTATTAGTTCCTGAGCAGGTCAGATGCTGACATGCTCTTTAAATATTTCTGTTTGCAGATTTGTGGAGGACAAGGGGAAAAACAAACACTGTTTGCATTTTTGGCAGCAGCTTTAATAAGCTGAAATGACTTTACCTTGAGTAGGGCCTGTGTATGTGTCTGTGTGAGTGCTCACATGTGTGTGTACATGGTGTCACGGTCGGGACCTGGGGACCAGTTCTCCGAGCCCAGTTCCGCCCCAGTTATCCACCTCCCCTGGAGTCCCTGCTCTGCCCAAAATCTGGCATGACCCAGGAGAGGACAGCAGAGTTTTAACAGGGGCTTTGGTACCACTGTTTGTTGGGCACAGTCAGTCCCACAGCATCTGATGTGCTTGTAACCACACAGCCCTCTTGCTCTGGAGAGCTGATGTACTGCCCACACGTGTCTCTGGAGATGGACAACCCCGAGCTCGGGCTTTCAGTGGTGTCAACAGGCCTCTGCTCTCTGACTTTGTTGTCTTTCAAATCTAAGCTTGGGAGCCCTGTTCTGCACGTGAATTTCTACCTTTATTTCTCCTTGAACCATATGGGTGATGCTGTACCCCTTCCCTTCTCCTCTCCCTGCCATCCCCAGAGCCAAGCAGGAACCTCTCTTGCAATGGATGTGTTTAACACAGTTACTGAGGGAACAGATTTATCAGATAAATCCCAGCAGGTCTGTACATGTTGTCACTGTCTGGTATAGTGCAATAAAAATATACATTGGAATATGTATAAATACATTTTTACAGCATACAAGTAAAGCCAGGGTACAGGCTCTGTTTTGAGCTTCCAGAACACATCCTAACGACCAGCAGCTTAGGCACAGCATAGAACAGGGACAAGTATGTATTTAGGAGAATAACTTTGGATTTACAGCAGCAGTAGAACTGAGGGCAGGTCAGGCTTCTTCCCTCCTGCCAATATATCAATTTTCTACCTAGATCACTTCTTTGCCCACACTGGCAGTTTCCTTCATCAGCGTTTGGACCCCTTCTGCAGGGCACTTCCCACTGGTGCCGCCGTCCGAGGGTGGGTGCTCAGAGCTGTAGCTGGGGAGTGGGCTGTGCGCTGCTGCAGTGCCCCTTAGCTGACAGCACTTGTCTTCTTAATGCTATAATGCTGCTTGTCCTTCCTGCTGGGAGCTCAAGGGACTCTACAAACCTGAGGGAACGACTCCACATCACCACTGATGAGGAGGAGGGGTGGAGAAAGAAAAGCCCAGTGCAGCGACTTGCCAGAGGTTATACAGGGAGGATGAGGCAGAGCTTGGAGGGGAACTGGTGCTTTACTTGTCCCAGTGCTTTTCTTCAAGCCACAGACCTGGATGAAGGAGGAAATACCAGTGCTCTGTTTGTATAATGTTTGTGAGGTACTTGCCCGCTATGCCAGCGTGTACAGGGAAGGTCATTTCCTCTAAGAGAGCAGCTGGGCAGCAGAACTCTGTCCCTTGAGAGCAGGATCCAAGGGCTGTTCCTGACCGTGCCCAGCATTGCCCGGGACAGCCCCGAGCCCCTGTGTCCAGCGGGCAGTGAAACCTTGTGGGATGTGCCAGGATCAGCCAGTCTCTGGCGCTGGCTGCGGGCCCGGGGGGCTCGGTGGCTTGTGCTGGTGCTGTGGCTGCTCTGGAGCTCGCTTGGCTGCGCCAACCAGGGGACTGAGGAAGCGTTGAGTAACCCCTGTTATCAGCGAGGGATAGGAGCTGCGTTTTCAGTGTTTTCCTCCCACTCCAAGCTAAAAATACAACACAGTTAACTTGTCATTTGATCACACTAAACGCTCTGCTGAAAGAAAATGACTTGAGGTGCCTCTTGCCAGAATTTATGACCTGGGCAAGTCTCTGCAGAAGCCCTGCCCGGGCTGAGCACAGCGCACCGGCTGCAGCCTATTTGCGTGCACCAGCCTTATCTGTGTAACCATCGGCGCAGGACACGGTTAGCACCGGCCTGGCACAGATTGCTGCCCCCGCTGCATAGGGGCTCCCAGCTCTGCTCTGCTCTCCCTGATGAGCCATGTGCAGCAGGGGTGTAAATCCAGAGCAATAGCGACCCTGGAGGAATTCCTCTGGATCTGCACTTGAGCGGGTCACGTCGGGGCTGGGCTGGTACCTGTTGTGAGTGAAAAGTGAGAGCTCCCACAGGTTTCTTTGTTGCCTGCTGGGATGTGCAAGGGTCTGGCGTGCCAGAACACCAGAGTCCATGATGTGACTTTGCCAGACCACAGGGGAACATAGGAAGCCAGGTGGGTACCCCCGTGCCAGATGGAGCTGCTAGGGACAGCCTTCTCTCCTGGAGCATGTACTGGTGGTGGGAGCTCCAGCAAAGACCCGGAGCCAACCCTCACTTGAGACTGTGTTGGGTCTCTCTGTGCCTCCGCAGATCCACCTTGCGCTGGAAGCCCTTGGCGCAGAGCTCGCAGCTGAAGGGCTTGAAGCCGGTGTGCTTGCGGCTGTGGGTGATGAGGTTGGAGCTCTGGCTGAAGGCTTTGCCACACACCTGGCACTTGTGGGGCTTCTCCCCTGCAAGGAAGAGAAAACGGTAAGAAACATTTTGACAGATGACAGAAGGGAGGTGGAAGTGCCCTTTAGCAGCCTCAGACCTGACAGGCTATGCCTGGGCACCAGGGTGCTGTCCTGTTGACGTGGCCACACTCTGATCCTGCACCAGAAGGTGAGAAAAAACAGAGGCAGTTCTGCCTGGCTGCAGGACCCATGTCCTGCCTGTGTCCAGCGCTGGGCACAACCGTGGTGTGAACCAGAGGCTGGCCAGTAACCACCTCTCTGTCTCACAGGTTGCTCAGTCTGGAGAAGAGAAGGCTCTGGGCAGACCCCAGTGACCTGGGCTGGTGAAGAGTGTCCCTGGCCCTGGCAGGGGTGTGGAACTAGATGTGCTTTAAGGTCCTTCCCAACTGAAACCATTCCAGGGTTCTGTGTCGTGCTTCTCAGTGGTGCTGAGGCCTTCTGCTGTCTTACTGCACAGGGGAAATGAATTCCCAGTGCCTCTGGACACACCTCACGTCCAGCATCTCTGTGTCTGGGGACTATGCATATCAACATGATGGGCTCTGATGTGCACTTTCTTACTGGGATAGTTTGATTCTTACCAGTGTGGATGTAAGTGTGTTTCTTCATGTCCGACTTCTGGTGGAAGCGCTTGCCGCAGTACTGGCAGGGATAGGGGCGTGTGTCTGAATGGATCAGCAGATGCGTGGAGAGCGTGGAGGAACGTTTGAATGTCTTCCCACACATCTTGCACTCAAAACTTCTTTCCTGCTAGGGAGAGAGAATGATGGGATGCCTGTGGCTGCAAGACATGTGACAGAGCTTGAGGAGTGTTAAACCTTTGAGAGTAGTAGATTTGATAAGCAAATCTCCTCAGCCCCTGGACTTAGGTGCTGGGTGCAGTGAGAATGCAGGGACGGTTACTTATGCAAATGGGTTACGTCTTGTGATCCAGACTCCTGTACACTGTAGGGGGAGGTGAGGCACAGAAGAACCAGTAGCCACAGTCCTCCCTTCCCATCTAAGGAATTCCCAAGGGCAGCCTGAGAGTTATGAGATTAAGATCTATGATCTGTGGCCTTCAGAGCTCCTGTCATTGTCACTGGGTGCTATAGGAAACCAGTCACATTTGTAACCTGGAAGGTCTCTTTCTCTGTGATGGAGTAAGCCACAGCTAAGGTGTGAGTTCTTATGAGCTGTGGAGAGCTGGTTCTCTGGAAACATGTTACTCACCTGGGAGTGAATGTTGGTGTGCTGCTCCAGGCTTACAGCGTGTCCGAAGGTTTTTCCACATACTTCACAGGCAAAGGGACGGGTCCCACTGTGAGACCTTCGGACATGGACCTCCAGTCCGTGGGGAGTGGAGAATACCTGCAGAACAAACCACCAGTGAGTCTTTTGGAATGTAGCAGCTGTGTCTCCATCCCTGTTTTCAATTCCTTCTCTTCACTTGATTCTCCCCTCCTGTGCTCCCCCTCACCCCCCCTCCCCATGGGCCCTGTGCACTGCCTCATTCCTAGCGCCCTTTTCCCTGGTCAGGAGCAGAGGTGGGTGCTCAATCTGAGCACTATGAACTGCACTTTAGTGTAACCCAGTGAAGCACGGGTGCAGGTAGTGAAAAGCACGTGAGACCCTCCCCACCCCGCGGGGTTCCTCTCCCACACACCTTGTTGCACTTCACGCAGTGGTAGGGCTCCATGCCTGAGTAGTGCACGCTGTAATCTAGCGGGGGCTCAGCGCTTGGCAGGAGGTGGCTCCCGTACAGGCTGACTGGGTGCTCCAGCAGCGCTGACTGCATGGTGGAGGACATCTGGCGGTAGCTGTAGGGCAGCTGGAAGGCATCCCAAGAGAAGCTGGGTTTGTAGAAGGTGGGGGCGCTTGTGTCAGCGCAGTCTTTGACCTGCAGACCTGGCACGGCCATCTCTGGAGAGGGAGAAGCAAGTGTCATGCCGTTGCCCACAGCTGGGCACCAGTACAAATATTCCCTGGGTACATTCCCCCTTTTAATGTCCTGCCTGCCCTTGTGAGTTACAGTGGGTAACTCCTCCTCTGAGTCAAACCCTGATCCCCGTACAAAGTTCCTTTGGTTTCAATCTGAGGATGTTATGGGAGAGGGGATGCTGATGGCATCTTAACTCTCCTATTAGCCCTGCTCCATGTGGTGTCTGAACAAGTATCATGTGGCCACCTGGCTTGACCCATAGAGCATAGAATTGCATTAGTCCTGGAGATTTGGAGGCTCACTCACTGGAAATCCCAGTGTGATCCTTTGGGGAGATGCTGATCTACACCACCAAACACAAAGGGAAATACAGAATGCTCTTGCTGAGCTCTGCCTGGGACAAGCTTGACCACTGATGTCAAAGTAAGAGCTGTCATTTACTGAAAATCTGGACCCAGTTGTAGGGGTCAGCCCAGCCCTGACCTCTTTTGCAATTGTGGTCTTGGGTAGCAGACCTTGAGCTGAAGGGCCTGGCAGCATCCTGCTCAGGTACTGGGCAGGGACGCTCTCTTCTTTCAGTTCAGTGGGGTCCTTTTCTCGTTTGGGAACCACAAATTCTAGGTCCTGCTTCTTGATGTCCTCCAGTGCCTTGTCTCCTATGGCTGTAATCACACAGTAGGGTCACAGTTAGGTTATTCTAGCTGTTAAGGGAAGATCTCTTGAGGTGGGTTTTGTACTTGGGGATGAACTCGTGCTTGGATATGCACAGCAATCAAGGTCTGTCCATTGCTAACAAAGGGAAATTCCAAGCAGGATGAGATAGACAAGGTAGAAGGGGCAGGAAGGAGTGATAGGACACACGATACCCTATATAGTTAGAGGAAATTAACCCTAGAAGTCCACGTGTCTATGAGAGTCATTTCCCTATTTAAAAGCATTTTTGCTTGTGAGGGTAACTAACAATCACTAACTTATTAACCTCCCCACCCCTCTCCTAAGAGAGTTCTGTATTGTATTGTGGACAGCCAAGCAGGGAAGCAGAGAGGGGAGGTTACTGCTTCGCAGTTGCAAAGGTGAGTGCAGATCCTCATCTCCTCCTGCCCACACTCCCATTTCTCTGTGCTCGTCCCAGCCCTTAAAGAGACCAACCAGCCTTTGCTAGAACTAGACTTCTTAGTAACAATCTGAAGTGGACAGAGATCTAATACATGTGCCTCCTTTCTGCTGGAGGTGAGACTGGGCTGCTGGAGGACAGTATTCATCTGTCATCCAAACCCTCTGGTGCACCAGAGACACAACAAGTGGCCAAAGGATGATGGCAGGAATTGAAATCAAAATGTTCTCTTCTTTCTCTCTTTGTCAAACGTGCCATAGGACTGGACTCTAATTTGATAGCTGGGGCTGGAACAAAGGGTAAGTTGATCCCAGATTTGAATAAAGAAAATTTGAATGGTGCCTGAAGGAAGAAGGTAATTGTCCCAGTCTGGCCCCTGCATGTGGGAGAGCAGGAGCAGGGGAGACAGCAGGCACAGGAGCAGTGTTGGCTGGCCCTTCACCCGTGAGTGGTTTACAGTCAGGGTACTGTGGATATATCACATATCATAATACAGAGTATCTCCTCACTCTAGCTGCCACCTTCCTAGGAAACCATGAGGAGGAGGTGGTTAACATGCTGAGGTAGAGAAGATGTAGCTCCAGGGAGAATGCAGGCAGTGAACACAGCAAGCTGGAGAGTGAGGTGGCAGAGTTGGGGGTTTGTAGAAGACTGACAACCAAGTACAAGCTTTTTTCCCAACTATCAGTTGTCTGTCTTTCCCAAACGTGACAGAAGGAGGTTTTATATCCCAAATGTCCCCAGCAATCTGTCAGAAAACAAAGGGAGGATCTAGTCTGGGTCCAGTGGGACAGTGTGGGTTTGGGCTAGGGAGAGTGTGTGCAGTAGGGGATCAGCCAGCCCTTTGATTGACATCCCTGTGCAGAGGCCCTTAGCTGCTCTCTAGCTCGCTCATTCTGCTCCCTTAGCTTGCCAGCTCGGCTACTGACTGGCCTTGGTGTGCTCTTGCAAGCCCAGCAGATGGGTTAACTCACCAGTGAAGGGAGAGGTTATTGGATTCCATGTGAGTATAGGCAGGTCCTCTTCCACACCGCGGTGGTGGTGATAGGTATGAGCCTTCTTGCTCTTCACCAGAAAGGAACGTGGCATTTTCCATTCACTGCCTGGCCAGACACAGACAAACAGCTGGTAAATCTCTGTGGTTTGGGGGGTGGTTTCCCATTTGTTCCTCGAGCACACCACCTCTGCATGCAGCAGCAATGAGCTAAAACTCTCCTACTAGGGAGACAGAGTTCATCTCCAAGGTCCCTGGGCCAAGCTGAAGAGCAGGGACTGGCTGTGTGGGTTTAGGTGCATGGGGACAACACACAGGACGGGGGTAAAGCAAAAAAACTTCCTGTGAGATGGTCTCTGCCACTGAAGATGAGGTGGCAGACTGGAGATGGGATTGCAGATTACAGTATTCTGTGAAGATGACACTTCACAACCTACCCCTAGGCTGAGGAAAAGGGTTAGAGCTGACTTGTAGAGAAACAGAGGCATGCTGAGATGGCGTGCTGGATTACAGACCCAATCTCCTGAAGCAAAGGTACAGGAGAAGCCAGAAAGCCTCTCCTGCAGCAAACTGCTCTGCTACAGGACATGGTGCCTCTCTGACCTTACCCTCCCTGAGAAGACACAGCAGGGACCTCAGGTTGGAGATCACCCATTTGGGAAAGGGTCTGTCTTAGTGTTTGTACCACACCTACAAGTCCCAAGCCATGACAGGGGCATCTCTCTGAAGTTGCCACGCAAAAAATAATTATAGAAACAACATCAAGGACAGGAGAGATGCTGTGGGAAATCCCCACAGCTGTGATGTGTGGTGATGTCCCTCTTGTTTGTCCATAGCTCGAGTGTTTTGTACTCTGGCTGGTGCAAACCAGTCCTGCCAAGGCAGAGCAGAAGTGCTGGGTGAGGGAGGTTACCTCCAAGTGCTGGGTGAGGGAGGTTACCTCCTTGGATCTGACTCAAATATCACAGACCGTTGAAATGATGGCTTAGGAACAAACAAAATGCTGAAATTTAATCATACAGAATTTTCTTGCAATATATCTGTTATCTTTGCTACCCAGAACCAGCCCGCCCTGTGCCCGCTCCCCACAGCTAGTAACTGTTCTCATCGAGGCAGTATGACAACAGGCTCGGGGCTGGCATCAGCAGCATCAGCTGGTTCCTTATTTGCATGCACATTTGCATTTTCCCTTGTAATTGTTCAAGATAGCAGCACTAAAAGCAAATCTTACAACATTTTGTATGAAAAGTCACCAGTCTGTCCTGGCTGTCTGTTGATGGGAAAGTTTGTTATTAATTCTTGTTTTTTCCTGAGAGCAGTTAAATGGAACCCACTTATATATATATATACACACATATACATATAAAAATTTAAAAAATCCATTTTTTCTCCTGTTGAGTAGGAATGACCTGAACTGTCTCTGTAAGTCAGGACAAGACACTGTGGGCTTCTGGAGACCCAGAGAGCCAGGGAAGGCAAAGGTCTGCTCCCCAGTGCCAGCACTACCCCCTACAAGCTAAAAGGAATTCCCTAGCACAGTGGTGGTTTGTTTCAAGGTCCGAGGCCACACTCACAGTGGTGCTGATGGCTGCAGGTACATGTGCTGGGGAATTCTCAGCCAGGGCTGGGGGTTCACCAGCACAGCTGGCTTTGGACACCACTTAGCTGTCTTTTCAAATCTGGTCCAGGATTCCCAGTTTCTTTAGGGATAACTCTTGGTGTCTCTAGTCTTTTTTTCCTCTGAATGACTCACATGTTTTTCTTAATCTTTTTCCAGGGAATTTGTGTGTAACTTGAGATGAAGAAAAGAGAGGCCAAGAGTAGATTTGTTAATTTAATTTTAGGAAGAGGACAAAACAGTATTGAGAATGAACTGTAAGTACACCCTTGAGGGAAGAGATGCTGTAGTACGTGCCTGTGTTTACTCTCCTGTCACTCTCATAAGGCTCCTTCTAAGCACTGTAGGATGTACCTGCCTGGTGCAAGGCTCCATGCACAGCACTGCCTCCAGCTCAGGACAAACACAGAGCATCCTGCAATGGATGTAATGCTCAAAGGGGGCACCAAGAGGGTCTCTCTGCTCTTGGTCCCAGGTGGGGTGTCTGTGCATGGAGCCGTGCTCTGCAATATAGATGTTTCCCAGGTCCAAGTCCTGCCACAAACCCTTAATAGATGGAATTTCTACCCCTGTCAAAGGGATTTTCCCACCTGGTGGTGCAGAACTGTGTCCACAATGGAGTGTATTCATGCCAGCCAGCTTCAGACATGAGATTTCCCTGCTTGAATTAACCAGTTAATCTCCCGCAGAGTGCAGGAAAAGGCTCTGGCAGGGTGAAAGCCTGCACCCAGCAGTGCCTGCTGGTACACCCATGGGTGAGAGGACCCAGGTAAATTCACTGGCTGGAGATGGGTGGCAGAGGCAGTCTTTGAGTGTTTGGTGGTAGGATCTGTATGCTGAGTACATGGAGGCACCAAGTGCAGCCCCTCTTTTCTGATGGCAGTTGGAAGTAGATGCACATGAATCAACGGGGTTTTTCTGGATGCGTTCGCCCCAGCAGATGTAGAAGGCAAATTGGGTCCAGTATCTTGACTGCTGATAAGGACCTCTACTGAGCACAACGATCTTGATGCGCTACCGAACGTTACAAAAGGAAGTTACCTTCCCCCACCCCATTTTACAGAGAAAACAGGAACTGCGAGCCCAAAGCAGAGTTAATTAACAACTGCTTTGGGCTGTCTTTGTGATTCACACCGCCGGGTTGGAGGAAAACTAGAAGCACAGATTGTGAGAGAAAAAAAAATACTTTCTCTCCTTGAAAGTCGGGATTATCAGTGGCAAGTGATCAGCTGCTGCTAGTGGCTAACGGCATTTCACAGGGCTCGCAGGGCTGCAGGCAGCAGATGCCACCACATCCCAGAGTCGGGGCAGAAACCAGCACCCGGCTAGAACTGGCGCTCTCGTGTTTGCCCTTCGGGTATCTCTAATGTTGTGGTACCCTGCCCCGAGGAAAAGAGAGCCAAAAGGACCCAAGGGAAAATAACCTGCTTCACTGTTTTGGGTACCTAACTTGAAGCATCCTGGAAAAAGCTTCCTTTGCCAGTTAAAAATTCCCTGTCAGATCTGAAAGCAGACCCAGGCTGCTGGGTCAATTCCTGTACTCAAACTCGGAGCTTTTTTATCCTCAGGGATGTTCTCAGGGGAGTCTGAAGATTATCACACATTTAAAAAAAAAAAAAAAGACACTAGAGCAAAAACCGAACTCAAAGGGGTTTTAGGGGTGGTTTCTGACTTCAGGATCCTAATTTCACTCGATCCCACATTCCTCGTGAAGCCTCAACTCCCACTTTGCTGCAGGCAGCTCACAGTACCCAAAAACACAATTTAGAAGAAATCCATATTCTTGATGAATTAGACTATGGGGCTGTGCTCTGCCTCCTTCAGAGACGACTCCTAAGATGAAACACCGTATTCGGGACAGGTCTCTGAAGAACCCTGACTCAGGAACCCCATGTGCAGCGTAAGTTCTATACTAAAGCTGACTTTCATTTTCCTCTGAATTCAAGTAATCCTCTTTTCACATTTACAAGGTTAACTGTAGAGAGAAAAACCTTCTTCCTGCTACACTCAGCAGAACTATTTCATTTACAATTGATACATGTCTTTGTGTAAGTTGATGAGCATATAAAGTTTTAGGATAGAAGAGGTTTATTTCCTTCCCATTGCTTAATTTATATTTATATCTTAATATTGTTGTTTTCTTTCTGGCAAAAGTGAAGCTACTGAAATGAAATAATTCATTTTTACAAAACCATTTTTAAAGAAAAAAAGAGCACAGAACAGAATGCAAACTAAAAGTTTTGAGTCTGAATAAAATAAGGTAGTTTAGAGACTCGACTCTTTAAATATAAAGTCATATTAAAAATTAAGTTAATGTCTCTAACAAAATTAATCACACCTTCATTACTCCACCCCTGCAAAATTAAATGTAGTTGGAACAACTAATTTGAATGTGGGTTTTTTTATGAGAAAAAGCATAACTTTTAATTCCTGTGGTAAGACTGGACAAATGGACATTTAAGGCAGGGATAGCAAATGGTGGTGGAAACTTTGTCCAAGAGTGAAAGGGAAATGCTTGTACACCTGTAGTATCTAGAAAAAATACTCAGAATATAATTGCTGCATTTGTTCTTTAGAAAACTCCTTTAGCTCAACATTTAGTGAAGTTGGGAATGCCACTGGCTTTAGCAAATTTTGCCTGAGGCTTCCCTGGATGAGTAGGTTTATACAGTGCAATCTAACAGTTTCTATACCCCTTAACCTATAGATGCCCCGACTGCGTGAACTCACAAATCGGTTGCTTTCCTGGGTAATGTATTGAACCAACCTGGTGGCGTATGAGCATCTGACATAGCTAATTCTATATGCTGAAAATTGTCACACTGATCAGCATATACTTAGGAGGGATGGAAAAATAAGAAAAGGTAGAGTTGAAGCAAAAACCCTCAACGAGAGACTGTACTGTCATCTCAAAGTGGCATGGATTAACTGCTGCCGGCAGAGGTGTGCTGCTGTCGGAATGTAAAGGTCTGGCCCTGTAAAAGAGCAATTAAAAGGAAAAATAGAGTATGCCCTCAATGCTTAAGTATAAAAGTCTGCATCTGGAAACAGTTCCTGCTGCATGGAGCTTGCTGGGACACAGGTATCTGAGACCATGATCATCTCTCTTGTATTTTTTTCTCCTATTACCTTTCTCAGCTGTGAGTGAAGGATGCAGTATAGAATCTGAAAACATTTCACTGCTTTAAGGCAACCATTATCACAAAGGAATCCTCAGGACAAGTGATTTACGAGAGGAGTATGTTACATATTTGCAAGCACAAGCAAAAAAAGAAGAAAAAGCTTAGAAAAACATTTGAGAGAAATGAAAAAAATTGATTAAATTAGAAGTGATTGAAAGAATAAATAAATCACCTGTTTGGGGGACTTTGCTTTACTGGATTCGCCTTGAAATCTCCCCAGACTAGCGAGACGTCCTCTTCTCCCTGGACTCCTCTTCCACTTTTTCACTTAGTTGCAGGCTGCTGAAATAGACACTTCTCCTTTTTTCTCTCTGGTT
>VXBZ01011613.1:537201-572300 GCA_013399135.1 Heliornis fulica | reverse complement strand
GGCGCTGCCCGCCCCCCGGTTCCCCTCCCGGCCAGGGCGCCCCTGCGGCTTTGTGCGGGTTTTGGAAGCGGTTCAGCGCCGCCGTCTCGAGAAGCGGTTTCCAGGCTTGCGGAGGGGCTTCCCTCGACCGGGCTTGGACTTGGAGCGGCTCTTCGAGGCCGTCGGGCCCTTCGGCGGGGAAGCCTTTTCTTATCCCCTTGCCCCTGGGAAGGTGATGTGGAGCCGGGACGTTGTGCGGATCGGCGAGAGAACGTTCTGCTTCCTGTTCCCACAAAGGACCTGCAAGGCCGCAGCTCTCAAGTTTCACCCTTTGTTTGCTGTGGACGCAGCCTCTGTCACTGTTCTAGCAGTTTAGGCAGTGTCTCTGCCCTTGATGCCTGGGATTTTCCTTTTAATGAGCCTTTTATGAGGTAACGAGTGAGAGAAAGTACGTGCCTTAGAGAAGTGTGTGGCTGGAGACCCACACAAGTGGCACAGGGACGGGACGAGGGTTTGTGTGCAGAACTGTGGCCAGACACTATCCAGCGAATGCGAATACAGAAAGTTTTCGTTCTTTGCCTGGCTTGGGAGCGGCTCTCCTGGCAGTACTTCTGTGGCAAGTTGTTGGAAATCTGTCCCAATCAGAGCTCTACTGAGGCGATCCCAACTTATTACTCAGTTTACACGTATGAGCAGCTAAAAACTGAATCTTCTGAAACTGGAAATTTTAATAGTCCAGCATTGGTGACGTGCTTTGTCTACAGCTGACTTTACTTTGGTAAGCAGCAATCAAAAACAGCTACTCCACACTTAAGCTTAAAATAAAATGATGGGCTTAAAGTCCTTTCCTTGGTAAAACACTCTTAGTTTGTTGGTTTGTTCTGGGTTGGGGTTTTTTTTTTTGGAGTCTAGTTAAGCTAGTAGTAAATTGCCTGTATGAGGATTTGCATGGACTACTCAGATGAAAATATAGTCAGAATATCTAATGTGTCATGAGATAAGCATTAATTAGAATGTTTTTGTCTTCGGCTGTGTTGAATCCTCGTTCCTTAACTCTGTTACTAGAGAATTTACTTTATGGTGACTGATAAAAAGTAGCATTATTAAAGGGGTCCTATGTGAGACATGCTGTCCAATTGGAGATGTTCTGGTGTTCAAACAAACATGATGTTAGTAACTGTTGGTAGTTTAAAATGAGTGCTGGACTGCTGGCATGTTGACTTGTGTCATTATCTCTGAAATTCTTGCAGCTGACAAACACCTTATATGAGCTGGTGATGGGATTGTTGAAGTCCATCTCTGTAAGAAGTGAATAGTCTATAACACACATGCATGCAACATACATGCACAAACATATATTTGGAAAAGATACCTTGTATAATAAGCAAAACAAATAATCAAAGCACTTGGCACTGAATGGAGGCAGGGGAATGGTAGCAGATCTCAGGGCATGTTGGAGATAGGTGTATGTATCTTTGAAAGAATATTACAGTTAATATTTTATGTAGTTTAATAACATAATGAGGACAAGGAATAATACTTCCTTTGTTAGCTTAAGCATTTATTTGGAGAGCACATTAAGACAGAGCAAATTTCTTGACATGGTGAACTCCTGTCGCTTTCCTGGGTATTGTTCTTTTTTGTTCTTAATTCAAAAGTTCTGCATCATATGGTATTCTGTGTAATGCCTGTTTTAATGCTTGGAGTAGTTAAAACCCCTAGGCTGAGTACACCAGGTCCTTTGCAGAGGTTTCAAGATTTAGTGAACTGTAGTCTGTCTCTTAATATGATTAAAAGTCTCTCTTGGAGAGACTTAAAAGGTCTCACACCCTCTGTTACTGCAAAGTCTGGAGCTCTCTGTTTTCCTGTTTATAGTTTCATAAAGATTCCTTAGTTGAACTTAATTTCCTTGCATGTTGTTAATTAAATTAGCATAGTAGAATACTGCTTGTTCTTATTTATGTCTTTATTTGCTATTAACTGAGCAGTTGTCTGTAGGGAATTGAGATCATTCCCTTTTAGGTAGTAACTGGCTTGTTAGCATGACTTCTGCCAAAGGGTTAAGTGTCAGCCCTACTGTGTTTGGGCTTTTTCCAGTGTGCCTTGCTTTTAAACAATTTTCCCTCTGACAGAAATTTGATGGGTAGCAATTAGCATAGTGTATTAGCATAGTGTAGTCTGAAAAGAATCTTTAAAATTGCTGAGTTTAATTCTGTCTCTTTGGGTTATTGGGTTTTTGTGATCTTCCTGTTCCTGCATCAGTTAGGAGCCTGTAGCAAAGTATGTAACAATCTATTTAATATCAAGTTATAACTATAAATGTTTGAGTTTAGGAATTGGGTCTCATATCAGATTTGAATATATTAGAAAAGGACTACTAGAAGGAGCCACCTCCACTCATTAAAGATGGATAAATTGTAATACCAGCTGTAATGATCAGTGTGAACTGAGTTTTGAAGTGTTGAGAGTTGTTGTTTCTGGGTGGCAGAAAAGGGAGCTATGGGCTGCTTGCTTTCCTATTGCCACCATGGTGTTTGTCCCTATTGTCACTTCTCCTCCATTGTGTGTGTCAGTTCTGTGTGGGATGTACCTGTGAAGAAAACACGAAATCGAGTGTTGTTAGGAATAGGTTTGGATTCCAGTGGATCAGGTGGAGGTAGCACAGCCTAGCCCTTTGTGACAAACTTCTCCAGAGATGTGAGGCAGAGGGCTGCTTTCCTGGCAGTCAGTTTGTCTTTGAAGACGACATTGCTGTAAGGTGCTTCTGTAATCACTCCTGGCCCTGGCAAAGCAGCGTCCCAGCACCTCGCCTGCACTGCAGGTCTGGTGGAGGAGTGTCACTTGTGAGGCTGGGCTGCACTTCACTGCTGGCAGCAACGGTCTTGTGCTGATACCCCCTTCCCCCCTTTGGGGAGGGGAGGAGAATAATCAGCGACTGGATGCCCCAAATTTAAAGTTGGACTGGTGAGTGGGAATGAAATGCAGATATTGATCCCCCAGAATAAGTGCTTCTGGTGTCTGAGTTCCTACTCTGTGACAGCCAACACGAAGGACGTTCTGGGAGGAGTATGTGTGTATGTTGAGGGTGTCCCCCTCCTCCCCACCCCTCAGAGAAGCATAACTGGCACTACCAGCTGCTTTTCATTTGGCTCGAGTTAAAAATACACCGAACAGAAGAACATCCCTTGACAGAGATACTTAGAGAAGTAATGATCTTCTGAAATATTTTCATATCTCTTCCTCTGCTTAGATTTTCCCAATGAATATTTTTGCTGTCTTTTGTCTCGAGTTCGCAGCCTGGCTGTATTGTGTTGTGGTGAAACTGGCTGCTGAATGGTGCTTTGGGTTCTTTTAAACAAATTTCTTGGCTCGTTGGCTTCTCCTTTTTCTCCTGTAAGCTGGCTCCAAAGTTGTATTTGCACTTAAAATTACTCCTTTTAACTAAACTTTCTCTTTATGAAAGCTCTTGGATGTAAGAATAAGAAGCCTGCTATTTGGTGTGTTATCTTCCAGTGACATTAAAACATTGCATTTTAAAAGGTATTGAAACATTTTTTTTCCACTCTTTACTGTCCTGGATCAATTTTTTAATAAAATTGACTTTAAAAGTTAATGAAGAATCAGTGACTCAAACCATATGGAAAAGTTGCTGACTCTGTTTTGATCCTGCCAGTTCCAAGTGTGGCTGCAGGGAGGTGGGAGTTGTTCTAAGAGGGGAGTGATTGCAATGGCCAGGCAGGGCAGCTTTAAAGCGACTGGACTTGCCTCTGTGTGAGAGGAGAGATGGGGTTGGGACCTGAGCGAGGGAGATCACGTTCACCACACAGGTATCAATCCAGGATAACATATACTGTGGCATTCAGTGGATGATCTCACTGTTTTACAAAGTAAAGGGAATTCCTCAACCTGAATTCCTGGTGGCACTGGTGTCATCACTCTGACACCACGGGCCCTGGGGACCGTGCTTTGTCTCCCAGAACACAGTGTTGTCTGAGGATTGAAATTAAAAGCCAGTTGCTTCTAAACTGGTTATTCATCTGTCTTTGCTTTTATAAAAAATGTGGCACGATTCAAGACTGTAGCTATAATGTCCTGGTTTGTTCATTTGTGCGAGGTGTCACGGTCCCAGTGTGGCTCGAGGGTCTCAGGATTCCCAATCTGTATCTCACAAGTGACTCAACACTGGTTCCTGCATTGATTTGTGTTGGGTTTTTTTAAAATGTATTCATGTATAGCAGGGTGACAATGTTGCACTGGTGTTTACGTAATTTCAGCAGACAAACTTTCCACCTAGTGAAGTACCAGTGTGCAGTATCACCCCGGTTTTAGATGTGGTTTGGATACTTTCATTAATATTTTGAACACTGGCTTTTAGAGTGGAGATTGCTCCATTTTATGTCAAGTGCTTCAGTGCACGACCAACTGATTGACAAGTTTATTTAAACTATGCTGGATTTATTGGCACAAGGTCACTTGAGCCGTCTGGTTTAATTAGTTCAGGGAGCTTGGCAAATTATTAGTTACCTGAGTGTATGGCTGCTGGCAGCTCAGCTTGTGTTATCAGCCTTGCTGTGGTGTTATCAGTCTGCTTCAGCCTGTGCCCTGGCCTGATGGCACACCAGGCCAGGGCACAAGCTGAAGCAGACTTCCAGAGCCCGTCCCCAAAGGCTCATTTCTTGATTTCACCGTGCTGTAGCTTTTCCTCTGGAAATATCAGATACAATTGAACCTCCTGTTGAGGTTGTCACTGGTGTAATGAAGATCTGCTCCGAGTAGGATAGCAGAGCTAGAAGCAAGTAAGAAATAAAAGCATTCTCTTCAGTGTGGTGGGGATGGGAACCAAAGAGAAGAGTTGACAAGGTCTCTATGGGGTAAAAAAGCAGAGACGTAGCGTTTGTGCTGCCTTAATTCCGCAAACAGGTTTTGCTTGCGCTGCTTCGGGTGCGGTCCTGCATCTCTTGTTAACGAGACCTTAAACAGCTACTTCATGTGGCTTAGGAAGCTCCTCAATCTGTTGCTTAACCGTAGCTGTGCCTGTCTCCTGACCAATCGAGATGCGTGTTGTTAGCAAGCGCTTAGGGTGTTCTTGGAGAGAGGAGTAGGTGGTGTCCGTGCTAGTCCTGCTCATGCTCCGGCTCTCCCTGTAGCTGGAACGCAGACATGACCGTTACTGCGCTTCCTAGAAAGTGACAACACAACTGGCTCCTGAAACCAGTAACAGTGGAAGGTTGACTCTGGAGGCTGCTTGGACAGGTGGCTTTAAACCTTTTGTAAGAGTAGTGTCACCTTTGAACAACTGAAGTCTTGCCTGCGCTACCAGCCAGCTTTGAATTTTAAGGTCTTGCCAGCATGGGAGTTGAAAAGAAACAGCATTTAAATATGAAACACTTCCATCAGCACACTGTGTGGCTGCTTGGAGAGACACTGAAATGTTTTCTGGACTGTTCAGCTCTGGAGCCATGATCATTGAAATCTGAGGGTGGATTTTTTGTGTTCTGAAAGGCCCATTATTGGGAAGAAACACTGGAAGTTTGTTGCTAACAAAATGCCTGTTTTGAGTGTTGTGCCATATTATCACCTTTGAATTGGCAATCAGAGCCAGATTAAGTAAGCTCATGTCTTGTGGCCTTAATAAAAGTGACCTTGGGCAGTTCTGCAACTACTGAGTGGTATGTTGCAAATGACAAAGTTTACTGGCAGACAGGTTAACTCCTGCTGCTCTGTAACACTGTTAAACCAAGCTTTCAATAAAGTAATAATGTATATAAGTAATATCAGCAGTATAAGAATAGAGCACTGAGACTGGTCCTTGGCTAATGTCTAACATTTTTACTAGAATCTAAAGATTTACACGATTATGGTAATAATTCTAGGTTTAGAAATTGGTGGGATAGAAGAAGACTCTCACTTACCATATCTAAAACTCTTTAGCAGCCTCTGAAAGAAAGTTCACGGTACCAAACTAGGGTCTTTGGGAGCTGTCTAGCTTGAGGCAATAGCACAGTTAACCTGTGGACAGTTCTGGAAGGGCAACTGTGCAACACCTTTTGGTGCTTTTCAAACCAAGGGCTGACTTCCCTCTTGCAGGAGCTACGTAGCTCTGTGTGCTTAGTGAAGAGCTCAGTGTTGTTCTGAGTATGCAGGGTTGGATAAGGAGGAAACAAACGGTGCCTTTCGTTAACCTCTCTGTGCCTTTCCCTTGCCAGTGATCATGAAAGGTGTGTGGCTGACAGCACTGCAGACAGAAGCTCGGCTTGTCCACAGAACAGGTGATGTATACACAACTGCAGGAAAACAAAAGTCTTGTGTGTAAACCTGGTACATCTCAGTCTTGCCTTCCACGGAGGAGGTGAAAAATGTATGCTGGCTGGAAGCAGAAGGAAAGAAGAAACCCTTGTGAATAAAATCTGGTGTGATGTGAAGCCAGATTCTCTCTGCTGCTGGGAAAGGTTCAGCATACGGTTCTTATGGATCAAGACAAGCTTGATTCATTTTGTGGTGGGATAGTTTGGTAGATGTGATACATGAATCCTTCCCCTACTGGCCCATGGGAGGAAGCAATCTTAAAAGCCTGAAATGGCTTAGTACTGGGAAGCTGACCAGTCATGTTATGTGCACACTGTTGCACTTCATATTCTACACTTTGTTGCACTGCAGAGTTTGAATATATTACTCACAAATGCGTGTGAACACATGGTATGTTGTGCTGCTAGGCTTGTGGTGTGGTATGCACTACTGGGGTGGTGGAGGAGCAGCAGCTGTAGCAAACCTGAGAGTGTGAGCTGCAGCTTGGGCACACTGCAAGTGTTAAAGCACAAATCCATTAGTATGCAAAAACACCAAGCCAAGGGCAGTGAATTTCTAATCTAGCCACAGGAGCAGAGTAGGATCTTGAGATGCATATTTTCCCCAGAGTGTAGACCACATAGCAAGGACTCAGAAGGTTGGTTGGGAGGAATTTCTGTAAGAAAGTGAGAATTCCAGGAATTATTTGCATTTATTCAAAACTGTAGTCTTAGTTGACTGACCTGGAGAGCTAATTAAACAAAAGTGAATGGTCTGTCAGTCTGTATTTGTTAGTTGAGGTCTTCTGCAAAACAGATTAATGTTTGGTTTATTTTGTTTTGGTTTTTTTTTTTAAGTTGAAGAAAACCCTGCTCATGACTCAGCTTCTTTGGAAACTTTTGCAGCTTTTATTGCAGGGGTGTGAGCTCTAGGAATCCATTCAGTGCTGAATGAATGGGCAATACTGCAGAAAAGGAGTAGGGAGGTGAGAGATTCAAGATGGAAAGGGAAGAAGGAGAGTGTCTTCATCTGCTCTCTTTTCTGTCCTAGTCTGATAGAGGCACCAATGAGGAACTTCCTGAAATTTTAACCTCCACATTCATGTCAGTACATGCATCATGGCACAGCAAGGGAATGTTGGTGAGCTGCTCTCAATGCTGGATTCTCCAATTCTGGGTGTCCTGGAAGATATAACAACTGCGTTCAAAGATAATCTCATCTGTGGTAGGTGTCCTTTTACAGAGTTGTTACAGACTTCCTTACAAAAGGAAGGGTTTTGCTTTTACACCAGTAAAGGCAGAATCATGTGAGTTGTTTTTCTGTCAAACACAGTCTTTGCAAATGCAACTTGAAAGAAACTCTTGATGTTTGGGTTTGAAATTACATTAAGGATTGAGGCCTCTCTTCAGCCTGTTTAGCTTAACAACATGCCTCTTGGAAGGTTGTTATATAATTGTTAAAAGGCTATTACACAATAGCTAGCTTTTCCTGGGGCATAGCCTCAGGTTGTGAGCCAATGAAACCTTGTCAGGTGTGTCTAGGAAGAATTAGGTGTCATCCACATCATGGGAACTACTGGGATTTTGTTGGTTTGAAGAATAAACAAAAAAAAAATCCCAACCAAAAGACTCTAGAACAAAGTGCTTGCTGCTGCTGAGGCATCCCTTATGCTGCTAGAGCCTTTCCAGAGCATGGGAGTGCTGTCAGTGTCCTTGTCCCTCTCCCCTGTGAAGGGAGAGAACATTACTTCCCAACACTTTACCTGTCCTGGATACAATGCTCTTGCAGTTCAGCTACCTGTGAGTGTTTAGATAGTAACTGTCATTAAAAACAGTTTATTTCCCTGAGCTGAAAGCAATCAGTTGAATGGTTAAGAGCTTGAAAATGTAGTGAAGAGGTCTCATTTTTCTGAAGGTCTGGTAAATACTGATTTATGTTACAAATTGTGAAATAGTTGTTAAAGTTGTGCAAGGTCCTTGTAACAAATCCTTCATTTCTGGTGTACTAAGAATGTTCTGGGCTTTTTGTCTTTCCTGAAAACACACTGACAGACCGTGGGCCTATGCTTGTGAACAACCTGGTGGACTATTACTTGGAAACCAACTCTCAGCAGGCGCTGCATATACTGTCCACACTGCAAGAGCCTCATGACAAGGTAAAAAGATCTTGTTATGAGGTATGGTGGATTTTATCCTGCTAGTGGAGCAGCCTTTAAATAGCATCTGTTAGAACTCTGGTTTTCCATTCTAGTATAGAATTACCTTGTTGTAGAGCTGTAGTATCTCTGTAGTAAGAGTAGTTAAGTATTAAAGAAGACTTCAAAGTTCTCTGTTTCTTGCATTGCTTAAACTGATCCAGTTATGCAAAGAACCTCTGTAAAGGAAAGTTTTTTGTGGGCTGATGTTGTCTCTTTGCTTGTTTGCTGCTGGCTGTGCTGGCCTTAAACAAATCTTGTGTTTTGAGAGCAAGTAAAGGTTATTAAACAGGTTGTGAGACTGGAACTACAATTTTTTTTTTAATTTTATTGACCAGAATTGAAAGAATTCTTTATTATAAATATTTTGAAGCACAATTGCTGTTTCTGTACTGAATAGTTTGCATTTTGCTACCAGCACTTAAAGTTATTGTTGTGTCGTATTTGCTCTTGGATCCTGTGTCTTTATAAAATGTCCAGTTTCCAGAATTAGAAGTGGCAAAATGCTGAATATAGATTGGTGAAAAATAATATATACCAGTTAAGTATAAACATCTTTCCTGTTTTCTACTGCTCTCTGCAAAATCCTCTATCAGCACCTACTGGACAAAATTAATGAATATATGGGCAAAGCTGCTACGCGTTTACCCACGCTCTCGCTGCTGGGACACGTGATAAGACGACAGCCGTCTTGGAAACATAAGCTTTCTCAAGCACCTCTCCTGCTTTCATTACTTAAATGTTTGAAGGTAAGAACTGTCACTGTTGTCCATGAAACACTTGTAGGCTGGATGTAAACGTGCAAGGCATTTGTTTTCTGCTTTCATGTCACTTAAGCTGTGAGAGGAGCTAAAATGTTGATTAAATTCTGACCACAGTGAAGCTATACCAATTAAATACTCTGATGCTGTTCTTGCTGATAATCTTGTTTCTAAAAGCTACTGTAGCTGGATAAACTTGAGTTAAAGTTTATCAAAACCTTTTTAAGAAGTTTGAGAGGGCCATGGGTGAAGTTGTGGGATATCTTGAATGTGAACTTAATGAGAAACACAGTAAGTTCCCATTCACGTGCTCTGAAATTTGCCCATGTGAGGTAATATCCTCCACTTGCAGTGTAGATGGGCCATGCAGTGGAATATTCCTTGGTGAAATTAGCCACAGACCTGCTGGATTGCAAGGAGGTAGCTGTTTTCCCATGTTTTGTGGTTTGTTTTTTCTTTTCCCCATATTCATCAGTTATAATACTCTGCAGTACTGTAACAGTGAGTAAAGAATGGAAAGTGTTCTGAGACCTAGAACACATTGTCAGTAATACCAGTTAATATTACAGTGCAGAATTTGTATTAGTCATTTAAGTCACATTAAAATGCATGATGTAGTCAGTGCCAGTGCTCCTCAGAACAGAAACACAACGGTTTTATAACTGCCACAGGTGCTGTTGGTGGAGCTCCTGACGTGCCTTGGGAGTTCTGTTACCCTTTTCAGTGTGAGTCTTCTCTGATTGTGACAAGTGTGTCAGAAAGCTGGCAGGAGTAGAGTTGTGGAGGTGTAAGGGATGTGTACAGAGGGCTGGGGATGGACATGACATGAGCTGTCAAAGGTTATGTATGACTGAGGGAGAATAGGGACCGGGCCGTAGGTGACACAGAGGAGGAGGAATCCATAGCACTCAGTATGCCCAGTCAGCCCGAGGGGCTCTTGAGCGATACCAAGGCTCCTGGCCACAGCCTCACCTCTGCTCTTTGCATCCCCATCCTGACAAAGCAGAGGAGCTACCCAGGGAAATGTGCATTAATCTGGGGAAGCAAGTAGGGACACCACTGGGACAAAGTTAGAACAACTGCTGTGTCCTGTCCTAAAATCTGGCCTCTCTTACTGTTTCATCTAGCTGAAGACTTTTACTGCCACATTCCTTTGGTCTAAGCCATGGTGCTCCAGATATTGTTTGAATTACTGCTATATGAAATATTTAGCAGCCAGAGTCATCAACCAGGTTTAACAGAAAAGCTTTTGACCCTTCATTTGGTGATTGGCCCAACATCCTTGAAAACCCTGATTGGATGTGCAGTTTCCTGGGCCCTGAATGCTGTGTGTGCTTAGCTCTGGGAAAGAAGGTGCTATATAAGATGCTTCACTTACTGGTGATTTTTTTTTTCCTTTCTGCCTAATTGTGGAACTGTGGTGATGTTCCCTTTGTAATTAAGTCAAGTCTTTATACAGAAAAGCAGCAGCGGAATAGAAGCGGGAATGCCAAATCGTTCTCTTAGAGTTGTTCTGGGTGAAAGAGGCAATAATCTTCATTAAGTTATGGTAGGTTTCAGAGGGACTGCTTCAAAATAGAGACCTTTTTCTAAGGATGATTCAGTGTTCATGTCATCCTTGGAAAAAAAAATAATCAATTTCAGCTCTTTTAACTGACTAATGTAGGTTTTCTCCCTTCTTGCAGACTGACACAGATGTAGTAGTACTCACCACAGGTGTCCTAGTGCTAATAACCATGTTGCCAATGATTCCTCAGTCTGGCAAACAGTACCTTCATGATTTCTTTGGTATCTTTGGGCGTCTCTCAGCCTGGTGCTTGCAGAATCCAGGTGAGATTTCAACTTTCTTGCATGCAGTTATGGTTTAGTAGTATCCCTGTGACGCTTACACGGCTGGTGAGCACATTTTTTGTGAGACTTTCAGTGGTCTGAGACTTCAAGTGCAGCAAATGATACCTGAAGTCCACAAGCTATTCTGCTATTTGATAGTTAGCAGTAGAGTGTGCTGCTTTGCTGAAAATTTAGAAACATCTTAGATTCTTCCATGTGCTGCTACTACATGAGATTTCACTGGACTAAAATGCCAACCTGATGACAGTGAAAAGCAGAGATTAGCATTAATGGATAGAGAAGGGAAAATGCTGATGTCTGAGGATGGGACAGGGGAAAGAAGCAGCATGTAAGAGTTTCTCATAATGTGCAACTATCAGTTGTCAGGAAGATGTTGTAAAACTGGTCTCAGCTAGCTAGCACTGTTTCTGATGAATTGGTTTTGCTGAATTTGTTGTAAGGTGCCTGATTTCCAACAGTGGTGTTATCTATGTGTGTGTCTCGTGGCTGTCTGACAAATGCAGAGTTAAATGCACAGAGATGTTGTTTAGAGGGCCCTTTTGCTTTGTGAGTAGGATTGGAACTTAGAAGATGGCTAGTAAGACTCAAGTCTGTTGTGATTGCTTTCATGGATACAAGCTTTAAGTTTTTACCTTTCAAGTGAAGCAAACCTCAGGGTTTTTTTACTCATTCAGATCACTTAATCATTAACTGGCTCACTAACTTGAGGGGATTCAGGTTTTAACTTGAACAAAAAGTGCTGTGCCTTGGCAGGACACTTGTTGGACTTGTTGGTCCATATCATAATTTTGGGTTTTGCTGTGAGCTGATGAATAAGTGTTGCCTGTTCTCTGGGAAGACTTCAGTTTTCCCAGGGACTGCTCATATCCTGGAAGATTTGTTCCAGTTACCTTATCAAATGTACTTTGCTGCATTCTTAGAAATTCTGCTCTTTCCTCCAATGTAATAAAAAAGATTCTTACTACTCTTTCCAGGTCACGTGGCAGAGATTTATCTTGTCCATCTTCATGCCAGTGTTTATGCTCTCTTTCATCGTCTTTATGGAATGTATCCTTGCAATTTTGTCTCCTTTCTGCGTTCCCACTACAGTATGAAGGAAAACTTGGAGACCTTTGAAGAGGTAGTCAAGGTAAAATGCCACTCATTTCTGTTGTCTGAGACAAGGAGTTGACAGCTGTATAAAGGCCTGTTTAATGCACTACACTGCTGTAACTGAGAGCTGCTCAACAAAACAGAGTAAAACCAAGCTGTTGGAGGTGTGAAATCTCAGCTGGGAACAAGGTGGTCTCGTGAAGCTGTGGTCATGTGTGTTAGCTGTCTGTTAAATGTAGTGTTCAGAACTGCTGGCACCAGTAGGTTGCTCATCAGCTGTGTGTAGTTGAGTGCAGGCACAAGGTGCTGTACCAGTAACACATTCTTCTTGCTCTTACTCATTCAGCCAATGATGGAACATGTGCGAATTCATCCAGAACTAGTGACTGGATCTAAGGACCATGAACTGGACCCACGAAGGTATATATGTTCACTCTGCTACTAGGAAAGGCAACTTCTAGTGGGGTTATTTCAGAAGGCTTACAGAAAAAAAATTCTGTCAGCAGCAGTGTGTGCCAGTGGTGGTTTTGCCACCCATATTAGTAGGTTTGCCAGGTAAACATGGAGACTGTCTTCATCCAAGGTTACAGCTGGATGAATAAGCAAAAGCTGTTGGGAAAGACCATTAACAGCAACATTGGGGTTCTAAATTCACCCTTGTGTCTGCAGTAGAATCTGTCTTCTACTTAACTGTTGACTTTGTCTTAATTTTATGACACAAACATCCTCATAAAGTTCTAAAAGCATTTGCTTATAATGTATAAAGAGAAACTACCACCGACCTGCTCCATTGGCTTAAGGTTTGGGTCTTTTTTTTTTTTTGTTTTTGTTCTTTGTTGAAGTACTTGGTGGGATTTAAGTGTTTAAAATGGCTTCAGTGTGTCTTGTTTTAGTACCTAGATATTGGTTCAGTTAACAGATCAATTCTTTTAACAGGTATGTCTTAACATTATCAGCTGTATTAGTTTTCTTTAGAATTAGGCTCATTTGCCTGCAGCAGCACCACTTGCTGCTTTTCTCTTGTCTCCACAGGCCCAGCCACTGAAGAGGAGAAATTGACTCTTGTTGCTGCACAGTAGTGCTCTTGCCCTGCTTTTCAGAGCCACTAGGAAAACACTACTAAATGGGAACCTATTGAGTATCACAGTGCTCAGTTTTGCAGGCTTCTCCCAGGCAGGGGGGAGGGTGGCACCACTACAGGAGTACAGTTGGCACAAAACTACAAGTTGAAGCCTTCTGGTTTGTGCTTTCTTGCACATAATACTTTACATTCAAAAGCAGCTCAGCCTTTAATAGACAGGCTTCAGTGCTTTCTCTTCTTTACAGTGAACTTCATTCTCTGAAACATTGGGCAGATCTAATCTGACTGCTTAATTTAGTGAGAGAAAGTTTTCAGAATGAAGGAGGTAGTAATAATAACACATGTTCCCAGAACTTGAAAGGAAAATACACACACCTGAAACTGGCATTGCAGATGATGTTTGCTTAAGTAATATATAAGATTCCCTCACTGCTGAAATGTCTAAATTTTGACTACCAACATCTGAGTCTAGTTGAGCTCATTTCTACAGCTGCTGAAGCTCAGGATCAACCAAGTCTTCGTATGCTGTTCCTCCTTTCCAGAGTGCTTCATGGCAGACCCTTATGGATCTCTGTGTCAAAGCTGTCTGTCTCCTCTCTTGAGACCCCTCTCACAAGTCATCTGGTTGCAATTTCTGTATGGTGCCTTGTTCCAGTTTTGGCTGGGAGCTTGCAAAGCTGTCTGGAACAAAGGAGCCATCCTACAAGCCAGTTCCTCATATCTCCAGGAACTATTGTTTTAACAATAATTGACTAACTTACTCTCTTGGATCCAAAAACTGTCTGCAGGTGGAAAAGACTAGAAACTCATGATGTTGTGATAGAATGTGCCAAAATCTCCCTGGACCCTGCAGAAGCCTCGTATGAAGATGGCTATTACTCTGTGTCTCGGAAACTCTGCACAAGCTTAAAACATCATCAAACTGACCCCTGTACCAGCTATTACATTGACAGACAGAGCAGCTATGGTAAGACCTGCATAACAGCTAATGAATACCCATTTCCTGGAGGAAAACTGGCCTTAGAGCAAAAAGGCAACTTGCTGATTTATCCCACTTAAACCCCAGTTCTTAAGCATTAGAAAATAAAATATCTTTTTTTTTTTTAAATGACACCTGCTTTGGTCATGCAGACATACAGCATGTTCTCAAAGTTGCCTTTCCACTGCCTCTTTCTCCTCTGTCCTCCCTGCCCCAGAACTGCAGACTGAAAGCTGTACTATGTGATATATTAAATAGATCATTTCTTGGGTTGGAAGACAGATCTCTTTGCTAGCTATGACTGCATATGCTGATTGCATTTGAAATGCTTTGTCTACAAGCTTATAAATACTAGCCAGAAGAGTAATTGATATGTAGGGTACATTTAATTTCTTGCTGTTGTTTAACTTTCAGGAACTTCGACCCCGTATTCCACTCCTCGGCTAACACTATCGAAACTACCAGGGCAGCTACCTCACATTCTGAGCCCGCAGTCGATTCGGCTGACAGCTGAGCCACAGCAGGTAAAGCAGAACATCAAGTACCACGTGTCTTTAATGCTTTGCACTTTATTCATAGTTTCTCGTGTCAGTCTTTAAACTTCACATTTCTGAGAGGTACTGAGCAGTCTCCAGAACTTACTGTGCATTTCAGATTTAATCCCGGTCCAGTTCCCTGTGTCAGAACCCAGGTATAGGTGCCTTGCACGTCCCTTTGAGCTTCACTGACTGTGTTTCCCGTGTGTTGCTTTGGTGTAGGTTACCATCTGGAGTCCCTCTGCGGTTTGTGGCATGACCACTCCACCAACCTCCCCTGGAATTGTCCCGTCCGAGTCATCCCAGTCGGCATCGCAACCTTACAGCAAAGCTTTTGGCACATCTGGTACGAGATGAATTTTGGAATTGGGCCTCTGTGACAGTGGAAGTTCTGGCTGTACATTTTGGGGTTGGCCCCTTGAGTGGGAGCGCCACACCATGCTGTTTGGGAGGTCTTTCCTTTTGTGACCCGAGGAACCCTCTGGAGCAGTGCTAGTGCAGACACTGAGAGAGGAAGGACGGGACAGGGAGTTGAGCCAAAGCTTGATGTTGGCCTTTTGGAAGCTGTGTGCTTTTGTAGTGTTAGACCACTTCCAGCTGTTTATTGAGTTAATTGTTGAGACAGTGTTTAAGTGCTCAGTGCTTCACATACGATATGCAGTTGAAAGGAGGAAGTGGGAGCCTGCTGAGAGAACTTTTGCCTCTCCTTTTCAGCAGGGGGGAAAGGAACACCCTTGGGAACGCCAGCCACATCTCCTCCTCCATCCTGTGCTTCAGATGACTTTGTACATGTTTCACTACCTTTAGCTGCTGCCACACCTCCTAAAAAGGTATAACAAAATTCTACCAGTCTGATCTTTTCATTGACTTGCTGTACATGCAGTGACTATAACTGAGAAGGAAAAAGCAGAGTAATTGCTTTACAAAAATGTGTGTTTCATTGCAAAAACTCATTTTCTTCAAAGTTTAGAAAACTAGAGCAACTTCCAGTTGCACAGTTTTAAGACTTCTTATATCAGTTTGCTGTTTAAGCCATCTTTTGCAGGAATTTCCTTTCTGTGAAACTGTCTAAGAGGTTTGTTTCCAACAGATGTCTGATGCAAAGAATCTATTTTGGGGTTTGTTTTTGTTTGTTTGTGGCCTTTTTTTTTTTTCAGGAGGACAAACCAGATTCTGGGAGGCCTTTACTGTACCGACAGCAAAATGTCATAAACAGCGATAAATCATTGGGTAAATTCTATTTTTCTCTCACCATTACAATAACCTGTTGTAAACAAATCCTGGTTTTATTGACAAGTGCTCAGGCTGCCAAAACACTTTGACAGATTTTTCCTCTCCCTTTTTTTTCCCCTTGAATTCTTTGTAGTTCCAGGATTCTACATTAACTGTGATTCAACCTATAACTTCCTTGTGATGCTTTTGATTTTATTTTAACTATGCACATTGAGATATGTGTAGCAGAACTGTTTTTTTAACTGGCCCTCATGCATTCTTATGCATTACTTATACAGATCTACACTGAAGGCTGAAAAAGGTTGTGGGTTTTTTTAAGCTGCTCTTTGAGGGTGATTTTTTTTTTTTAATTAGAAGCAGCAAGTTGCATATGAAGTCTTAATTGAACAAGTTTTGTGATAAGTCTGTATCAAACTGTAAGGCTGCACATAAAGATAGATAATGATGTTCCCTTTTAAAAACTCTTGGAAAAAACTTTGGTTTCTATCTACAATTATATTCCCATACTTGATCCTTTTTTGAAGTCCTGTGGAATATTGAAATCAACAGTGGATGGTTGAGGAACTGTGCTTCTAATAGGTAAATCTAGGTTCCAGTCTCCATTCTCTGTAATCTACCTCTGTGATTGCAGTAGAAAGGGATTTTGGCAGTGTATTTGAGACTCTGTGAATCTGCACCATGCACAAAGTGGAGATGATAGTGAGTTTAAAGCTGGTTTTCCTTGGTGAGGTTGTGTAGCAACACTGGAACCTGAACTTTCTGAGTCACAAGAACAGGCTATGGTTTTTAGCTGGGTTCCTAATCTGTGACTGAGCTGTGAGCTTGAAGTCTCTAACCTGCATGCTCTGGTGTGTATCTCCCTGGCAGCTGTCACAGAGCTTGGGCCAGCAGTCACATATTGTAAGTTTGTATTACATTCGTTGGCTAAACTTCCTTTTTTTTTCTTCAGGTGAGTATTGTGTCCCATTAAAATCAGGGGTAGTCACCTACACTTGTGCAATAGCAAATGCTACGTTTAAAAAAATGACGTTTTGGGATCAGGTCTGACCAGTGACTGATCTCTGGACTGGTTTCCACATGGCATGGAACAGACTCAAAGCTTCCTCCTTTGAGGCACCACCTGAAAGAGGGACAAGCTAATTCCAAGGCCCTTTCAGCAGTCAAAGATTTCCATTTTGTGCTGTGATAAGGTTGGGGAAGGAGCCTCTGTACAACTAACTCTTTTTTTTTTTTTCCTTTTCAGACACACCCGGTAGTAAAAGTTCAGTAACCTTAAGTGATCTTCCAGAGGTTTTACGTGGTTTGTCTTTTGAAGATAGTGCTGAGAAGGACAGAGAGGAAGGTACTTTCTGTCATTCTTACACACATCCTAGCGAGGGAAATGTCTGTAATGTAGAAATACCAGATGTGTAATTGTGCTCCCCCATCCCATCCTTTTCAGATGCAATATCTAAAGAGATCTCCGAGATCACAACCGATGCTGAACACATGGTGCCTAGAGGAGGATTTGACTCTCCCTTTTACCACACAAATGAAAGTCTTTCGGGCTTTCCAAAGAAGACCCATTCAGTAGTCTCTAGTGTGCAGGGACACAGTCAGACCTCTGAGCCTTTAACAACTTCCCTGGACAAGCCTGGGCCTGAGAACGCGCAGGAAACACCCAAACAAACATTTACTCCCATAGACAAGCCCTGCGGAGGCTCTGGTGAAAGCCCTGCTGGAAACAGGGAAGGAACCTCAGGGGAGACGAGTATTCTCACTCCCAGCCCTTGCAAAGTCCCAGCACAAAGAAGGGTGGTGTTTGGGAGTGGGCAGCCTCCCCTGTATGAACACCTCTTCGAGGTTGCGTTACCAAAGACTGCCTACCTCTTCGTTGGCAAGAAGACTGAGGAGCTGCTACAGAAAGCCAAGGGAGCCCCGGATGACGACTGCATGTCCTCTACTTCACCCGTGGAAGTGCTGGACAGGCTGATACAGCAGGGAGCAGATGCTCACACCAAGGAGCTGAACAAGTAGGTGCCTGAAAGTCTTGTAAACTTTCTTGTTCTTTCTTTTTGCACTGACTTTATTTCCATAGCTGTGCCTGAAAAGCAGCAGTGTCTGCACACCACAGTGAAGGCCTGTTCTGTGGAACACCCCTGTTAGCTGAGCTGGGCGTTCTGGGCGGAGGACTTTTATATTTATAGTGGTAACTTGTTTGCTCTGATGCAATAAAGGGGCTGTTGTGCTCTTACTGCTCTCACTAAAAGAGCTGTGGGTCAGGAAGCTGTGCTGTGGGCTCTGGTAGTTTTGGTACCTCTGTTAGTGAGATGTGTTTCAGTCCCACACTGCAAATGGGGCCAAGGGGAGAATTGACACTTTCTTCTTATATACATGAAGCGTAGAACCAGAGAACCAGATTTAAGGGTTAGGTGTATATGCTCTATTCCTCCTTTTCCTCTTACAACCCTGTGTTCTGCTTTGTCCTTAAGCTGTTTTCTGTGCCTGAGAGAATTTTTCTCCAACTTCTAAGAAATTACACCCTCCGTGTTCTGCCCTTGCTGCCTGTTGCATGCACTCTTCCACATTCTTGTCATAGTGACTGACCATAACTACTTCTATTAGGCTGTAAGCTCTTTTGAGGTGGGCATTCCGTTGGAAAGTGACTTGCAGATTGTTTTCATATTTAAATTTAGTACTTAGTGCTGTGTTTGTTTTTCAGATTGTCTCTGCCAAGCAAATCTGCTGACTGGACTCACTTTGGAGGTGAGGAAGTGTCTTGTGCTCCAGCAGTCTGTTCCTCTCTCACTAGACTTGCTTAAACAATGACCTGCTTATTACTATTTTTTTTAACTATTGCTGAAGAGAGATTGTGCTCTCCACTAAGTCATGGTTTATCTGCTTATCAGGTAGACATATGTGTTGCAGTGAGATGATTTGCTTTTTTCCATCTTTGAAAAGTGAAAGCTGCCTTCCCCACAGTTCTGTATGTTTCTGCTTTTGACCCTCTAAGAACTGGCCACCTTCAGAGCGATGCTGATCATCTAACAGATCCTTCCACATTTTCAATACTATTTGAATCTAAAACTAATTTCTTCCCACTTCTTGTGTGCACCATAGTTAAGTGCTCTTAGGCTTCCATGGTGATGCTGAGTTTGGATTTTTTTTTTTTTTAATAGGAAGAGAATCCATTTGGGAAAAGTCTTTAAAATCCTAACTTTGTGTTGGAGATCAAATAGAGCAGACTGATTTTAGATTGAAATTCCAAAGAAACATAATTTTTATAGGTTAGAAAATATTTCCTGTATGTGGAATAGGAACAGTGCAGTTGAGTAACCCTCTGCCCTCAACTTCACTGCAGGTTCTCCCCCTTCAGATGAGATTCACACCCTGCGTAACCAGCTGCTGTTGCTGCACAACCAGTTACTGTACGAGCGCTTCAAGCGGCAGCAACACGCCCTGCGCAACCGCCGGCTCCTGCGCAGGGTCATCAAAGCCACAGCTCTGGAGGAGCACAACGCAGCCATGGTGAGCAGGGACACTGCTCTGTCAGGGACTTAACCACACTGCTGCTAGAACAAGTATTAATGGGTTTGGCCAGTATCTTTCAGTACTGTTCAATGAAAACCAAGCTCGTTTGTCACCTTTCAAGTCAGTGTTTGTGGAATGAACAGTGGATGAGTTATGTGCAGTGTGATCACTAGACCCAGCAGTTTCTGTTTGACTGAGCAGTGTGCACCTGCCAGTGCTTACCTTTGGGTGATAGTAAAGGCTTCATGGTTGGACTGGTTACATAAATCCTAGCTAGACACCTTATTGCATTGTTAAATGTTAAAAATAGACCTGCAGTCAGGTCTTGGAAGGGAAACTGTTGCTTCAGCTGTGAAGCCCAAGTGCCTTTCGAAAGCCCAAGGAAGAATCTGCAGCTGCTCATTGTGCCTTTGAATGGGACTCTGAGTTTTCCTGTCTGCTCAATCACAATTTAATGTTTCTCAGCCAAAAATCCCACACCAAACCTTGATAGTGTTACTTTGGTGGTGACTCTAGGACAGATGCTGTAACTGATAAAGCAGCTCTCTTGTCTGATGCTTTGTATGGTATTCTTAACAGAAAGATCAGCTGAAACTACAGGAAAAAGAAATCCAGGCCTTGAAACTGAGTCTGCAGAAAGAACAGGCGAGGTACCATCAGTTTCAGGAGGAACATGAAAATATAGTGGCTCAGCTTCACAGCCAGATCAGACAGCTGCAACACGACCGGGAGGAATTCTACAACCAGAGCCAGGAACTGCAGGTATGAAGCACGACACGGGACAAAATTGTTATCTTCTTACTGGTTTTAAAAATAACCTTCATAACAGCATGGCATGCAATATCTGAGAGAGAGCTACATCTCTCCAATACTGTCCTAATTCAGAGTAAGAGGGCACATTATTGGAAATGCCAAACTTGGTCATTGTCCTTTTAGAATTACACCTTGTCCTGCTGTTGGTTTGTTAATAGCAAAACGCAGTTTGTTAGCTGGTGTGAGGGCCTTCACAGTTACTCAGTGTAACTTCTAAAATGTTCTACATTGCTGGGAGTACAGCCCCCTAGCCCTCTGCCATTGCTAAAATTTCAGAACCTGGAGTAAGTTGTTTTTCATATGAACAGACCAAGCTGGAAGACTGCCGGAATATGATTGCAGATCTGAGGTTAGAGTTAAAGAAGGCTAACAACAAGGTGTGTCACACAGAGTTGCTGCTTAGCCAGGTTTCTCAAAAGGTAAGAAAGTCTTGTTCCCAGGGTCCATTTATGAACTTCTGTTTGGTTTTGGGTTGATTTGTTTTTTTTGGTTTTTTTTTCTGATCAGAATTATCAGGTATTTCTTTTTCTTTCCTCTTCTGAAAGAAGCATGTATGTGGTTTGTTAGAAGCTGATATTTATTGTACAGAAACAACACAGAGGAAATGTGTTTTGTTGAAGAAACCTCAAACTCTGTTCAGAGGCTTCTGAAGCTTCTCATTTTGGCTGCTTTTTCCACAGTAGGGATTTGTGGATTGAGCAATATGAACTCATGCTAATGCTTTGCTGGATCTTGACATCTTAGAGATCTTGTTTATATTGGAAGTTGAGTGGAAACATTGTTCTCTTGAGTGCCTGTATGGTGAAGTTCTGTGCTGACAGTCACCAGCTTTATGGTAACTAAGTATTTAGCTCTTGTTACCTACAGTGGGTTGGCTTCTTGTCTTTTTCTCTCTTCTTAATAACAGTGCCCTGTGAACAGAGTGCCTGTCAGCTCTGACTCCTGCTGAGCTGTTCATTCCAGTGTTTGATTCTGTTAATTTCTCTTTAAAGCTTTCCAACAGCGAATCAGTGCAACAGCAGATGGAGTTCTTGAACAGGCAACTGCTGGTTCTTGGGGAGGTCAACGAGTTGTACCTGGAGCAGCTGCAGCACAAGCACACAGACACTACAAAGGTACCATGACAGGGCTGTGGAGGAGGCTTTTTGGGAAAGGTTGTCATCAGCTGCTCCCAGCCTTGGGTTTGCATTGAAGGAAATGTCTCATACTTTATTTTTGAATTTCATTTTCAGGGCTTGTATTTCATACTTCATCTTCTGTTCAGATGGTTTCATGCACCCACGTTTTGTGTAGGTTTATGGACTATCTTCAGTGTCCTGTGCCTGAAGCCTAATAAGGGGATATTAGGGTACACCTGAAGTCAGTTTTAGCCACTTGATGTAAATTATCAGGGATTTTTTATTTTTTTTTTGCCAAAGGCAAGACTTTGCTGTGCTCTCAGTGTGATTGGCAGCAGGATGTTGCTGGTAAAGTAACTCTGGGCTTTCACATTTGTGAAAGTGCACAAATGTTGGATAATAGTGTTAGAATTTATAGAAAGTTCTTAACAAGGATTTTACAGGTTTTTGTGAAGTCCTGTTTTAAAAAAGCAATTTTTGCTCTTCTCATTTTCCTATTAAGAGTTAGTACTAACTTAGTAAAAACTTCTGTGGGTCATATGGTTTTACTTCCTGACTTCAAAGAAACCTTTTTTTAATTAGAAGCAAGTAAATTACACAACAATATAACTGTTACTTCGTGAGAGCAAGTAATTAAAGAAGGTGAATAATAAGTTCAAAAAAATAAGTCAAGTCTTTTACTGGTATTTAATGAAGGTCATGTTGCAAAAATGGTTTTACAGTGGAATCTGTCTATTCTAATCCAGTGCAGAACTGGCAAGCTTGCTTTGCTGAAAAGCTTTTAGTAAGAAACATTAATGTGCTAATAAATTCCAGTGATGTGTAGTTATTTTTACAGTAATTTAATAGTGTACATCCTCTGAGTACCCAGCTTCTATATCTGTTTTTAGAAATGCTTCTTTTATTCCATCTTGGTTAAAAATGTGCCTATTTATAGCATCAGAAACACGTCTAAATATTAATACGAATAACACTTGATCACGTTATGCTTTAACGTTGTGTCCTCTCCTTTGAGGAGGTTGAAATGTTGCACGCTGCTTTTCGGAAAGAACTGGAGAAAGCAAAATTGTGTGTTCAACAGCAAAGCCAAAGGCTTGATGCTTCCCAGAAACGGATAGCTGAACTGGAATCTCAGCTTGCTAAGAAGGACCACCTCTTCCTGGAGCAGAAGAAATACCTGGAAGACGTCAAAATCCAAGCAAGGTAGAGTTTTCTAGTGTAAAATCTTATCTGCAAATTGACAGATGTGCTCTCAGAGTTGAGGCAGGCTCTGGAGACACAGGGACTTGATGGATTTTGGTCTCTTTTTTTCTATTCAGAGGTCAGCTGCAAGCAGTAGAAAGTAGGTACAAGGCCCAGAAAAGAATCACACAGGCATTTGAGCTGGAGATCTTGGATCTGTTTGGCCGTCTGGAGAAGAGCAGCCTACTCAAAAAACTTGAAGATGAAAAAACAGAAGCAGCTGAAGCAGCAGAGGAAAGGTAAGGATGATGATGTAAATTATGCTGGACTGATGACCAGCTCCTTGGAATTTGTGGAATTGCTGCCACTTGGATGCACCATCTCAAAATATTTGTTACCTCCCCTCTCACAGACTGAATCTATTTCAGGACCCTGCCCAGGTTACTGAGGGTCGTTGACAAATTTGGAGATGCTCATGAGATAATTTTCAGATAGCTGAGCCCTCCTTACAGTTTGAGAGAAGCCTCTGATTTGTCTCTAATCTGCAAGACAAATTGCAGATTAGAGACAAACTGCTGCAAAACAACAGCATAATATGCTGTTGTTAACTAGCTGGTTTTTGCATGTCTACTGAATGCATCTAGGTGCTGTCGTGCTTTCCTCCGTTCTTATGTCTTTCTTCCTGCACCAAATTCTGCCAGGGCATCAGGATAATTTCTTGCACTGCAGCAGATTTGTGACAATCACCTGGCTCAGGTTAGGGAAAAGATCTATAAGGAAGATGCTCACGTCTCCTCCTTTACTTGGAGAGATCAGAATCCAGTTCCATTCTGCTTTGGGATTATTGTCAGCTCTGGACTTAAAGCACTGGGTGTTGCAAAGCTGAGCGTGTGGCGCTTTTCTGGTCACCCTGTGTCCCTTGTGCTTTGGTACCAAGGGGAAAGGAAAAGTGTTGAAAGTACACCTGCAGTAACAGAAATGGGAAGCAACCAAAGTAACCCACTCTGCCCACAGTTTCCATTTCTGCTGCAAGCAGCTGCTGCCTTTCCTTTGACACTGTATCCTTTCTTTTCCCAAAACAGGCTGGACTGTGGCAGTGAAGATACTGTGGCGGGATACAGTGAAGAAATAATGGGTAGAAATGGAGAGACCAAACCTCCCAGCACTCGAGGTAGCAGTAGCAGTAAGGGTGGCAGCAGCAGCAGCGAGCTCTCCACCCCAGAAAAACCCCAGAACCAGAGATTCAGCAGTCGCTGGGAGACATCCGTGTTGCTGGAGCCCTCGACCACTGTCCCACTGACTGTAGGTTCACTCCCCAGCTCCAAGAGCTTCCTTGGAATGAAGGCACGAGAGTTATTTCGCAACAAAAGCGAGAGCCAGTGTGATGAGGAGGGTGTAACCATCAACAGGCTTTCTGATGCTCTAAAGACTGAACTGAGTAAAGACCCAAGCATGGAGTCAAAGGCCCCTCCAAGCCCTGATAACCTTAGCCTCTCGCCTAAGATCCAGGAAAGCAGTGTTGGACAGCTTCATATCATGGACTACAATGAAACTCATCATGACCACAGTTAAAAAGGAAGATAGTCAATCAGTGTTATTTTCATATTCTTGGCATAGAACAGGAGGCATGAATGCAAGTTTAACTAAAAGCTTTTATGTTTCTTTGGTCTGAGCAGCTAGCTCATGCAGCGGAATAGGATTGATGTCCAGAAATGGGAGGCAGCTGCTGAACGATTGCAAAGTGGATTTTTGGGTCTGGAATTGATTTCAATTAGCCCAGCCTAACTCTTTCTTCTTTCTCAAATTCAGTCCTTAGCAGCGTGTACTAATTTGAAGGGACAGCTGTTAGCATTTGCAAGTATTTTTCCCTTTCTCCCTGTCCTCGGTGAGTGGCTGCGTTTATGAACTCGAGTGCAATATGAGGCCAAATTTAACATTGTGAGTCTACTATGAATGCTTTGTATTTCCTTGCAAGCTTCCAATTTAGAGCAGTTAATTGTGCTGCCTGTCCAGGTGACTTCGGTTGCTTTCATCCTGGGGAGAAGCAGCACTAGAGTTCCTACTGCATTCATGTAAAGGTCTCTTATTTTGCCTCTCCACTGTCTCGCATCCCTCAGAGCCCAGTCTTCATTAAGTTGGACTCTGAATACCTAAATGTTTAAAGAACAGTGTACCTCTGCAAAAGGATTCATTCACCCTAATTCATGCTCATTGTTTATATTGTCCTTAACATTTCCTGGGAAGTTACATTTGAACAGACATTTAATAAGGAACTGGAGCTTGTAATGCAGAAGAGACCATATATGCTGAAGACTTGTTAAAACACTAGCTTCTGATGATCCTTTTGGGATTTTAAGTGTTTGCCTGACAGACTGGTACTGACCTCAGACTGGTTCGTGTGGGAAAGCAATTGGGGTGGGAGAAGAGGGACAAGAAGTTTGACTCCCGTAGGGAGAGTGCGCGGAACACGTGTGTAGAATTGTGAGCTTACAAGATTTGCCGAAGAGTGTTCGTTTCTCTGATCAGGGAAATACTCGTGCTGCCTGACCCTCCTCTGTAGTTCTGCTCTTTGGTCTGGGTCTGAGCAAGACCTCTGTGTTTTGAGTCCAAGAAACTGGCTTCGTTTCCCTGGGCGCGTATCCAGGCTTGACTTAGAGAATGTGGTTTCCTTTGGGTGCTGTTGTGCTCAGCCTGCAGCTCGTTCTCCAGCTCAGCAGGGTGGGTTCGGCTCTGGGTACCCCCTTCACCCGCACCCCCTTGCCTTAGAAGAGAAGGCTGAGGAGGAAGCCTGCTCACACTGAGAATCGGATTCTGTCGTGAAGCCTTTCCTTGTTGATCATGTTTTAAGTCAATGATGAGCCTTCTGTGAAGGAGGATTGTGGGATCAGGGCTTGTCAGTGGTCAGACTCCTTCGTGACAGAGCAGAGCGCGCCGGTAGGAAGGCGCTGCGCGTGGTTGAAGTGTTAGCTGTGTCTGGGCCCAGACACCCACGTGTACTGGGCGTCACACGTGGCCTCTCTCCTTCGACATTCTGTGGGTGGCAGCTCTCTCTAGGAATCATCTCCCATGTACATCAAGTCCAGGTACACTTGCACTTGTAGATCAAACCCTCCTTAACCTGAACAGGAGCAGAACTGTCACAGCGGCTGGCGGTACGCTGACCTGCGCCTGACAGGGCTTCTCCTCCCACTCCTTCTGTCACACCTCGGGTCTACATACATTTCTGCCTGTCTAAATTATTCTTAGTGTCCTTTCGGTTGGTCAGTCCTAACTCTGAAAGTAAAGGTGAACTTCAGTGGTTTTGTCAAAGCTTGAATCTGCATGGAATAGAAAATAGAGAGTTGGTTGTAAGTGACAGACTGGTTTTGTCGACATGTCTATAGGCTTTCTAAGACTTAGTTGGTAGCAAACGTGGTAGCAAGCGTGTGTTTCGGTAAGATTTGGAGGTTTCCTGCCCCTTGTCCCACCAGGTCCCAGCCCCAGGAGCGAACGGTTTGCACATTGCCCTCGAAGGGCTGGCTCGGCCGTCGGATGCTGAGGCTTTGCCGAGCCCAAGAGGGATCTCGTTTGTACGAGGACTTCTCTTGGTTTTGAGGAGAGGTGGTTTTTGTGGCGGTTAAAAAAATAAAAATGCCCTGGCAGTAATGCAAGCTCACTGATAAGGTGGCATTTTCTTCTTTTAAAAAGGATTTTAGCACCAGGATAGTAATGGAAACCACTTCAGGTTTGTTTATGGACCACAAAGATTATGGAGGAACAAATTTTGCAGTTTTTTTGTAAGTCTAAGAATCACGGATCTGCTGTATGTAGTTAACTTGCAGTTTGTTGAAGGGGTCCCATCAGTGAAGTGGAAACAGATGTGTTTTTTTCTTTTAACTGACTGCTTTTAGTTAAATCTAAAATTGCTGTCTTTGTCAAGTTAATCTGTTCCCTGCCTCGCTCTTTGTAAGCATGTTAAACAATCCACATTAAATGCCATAAATATGAAATACGGGGAAATGGTACAATCGTAAGCTAAAGAGAACTTAAACCAAAAGGAGGTTTTGCTGTCCTTATTAGAATGTTCTAAAATGTCAAGGCAGTTGCTTGTGTTTAACTGTGAACAAATAAAATGTATTGTTTTGCACTACTCTGCGTTGAACTCCCTGCAGGCTGACCTCCCTGGGACCGAGTTGGGCTGTGAGCAGACGTGCAGGACGGTGTTCAGTGTGGAAGCCCCTGGCAAGGGCTGTGCAGCACAGGGCTGCTCCGTTGCAGCTCGTCTCTCTGCACCCAGCCTCTTCTTCCACGAGAAACAGCGTGACGGACACCGCGCCGGTGTAACCCGTGAGGGAGCTGCCCGCGCTTTGGAACCGCAAATCTGCGTGTTAGCAATCAGTGGGGCCTGTAGTGGGGGGGTTATGCAGCAGTTTGACATTTTCAGTTATTAATTTGTGTAAGACTGTGGTTTGCAGCCATGGAGATGCTCCCAGAAGCTGGTTGGCTCACTGTCTCCTGTAGCCTGCTCAGAGGTCACTGCGCACACAGGGCACTTTCTCAGGCCAGGGGATTTTTGGGGCTGTTTCACTCTTAAGCTTAAATGTGTAGGTTAAGGCTGTTCTCTTATTTTGCCTCATCATTTCTTTCTGGGTTGGCACTTTCTTACTCTTTTGCAGTGTTTTATGGTGGTTTTTTTCCCAAATAAATTAGTGTTAGAAAGGTTGCTCAGAGCAATTCAGTAGTTCCTCTGTGACCATCAGCGTTACAATTAAGGACCAAGTATAAATCTTACCTTTGAGGAACGTGTGAGGGAAGGGGATGATCACAAACTGCCCCAGGGGATGTTGACGTTGGACAGGAGAAGAACTTCCCCCCTGAAAGGGTTGTCAGGTGTTGGGACAGGCTTCCCAGGGCAGTGGTGGAGTCCCCATCCCTGGAGGGGTTGGACAGGCCAAGAGATGAGGGGCTGGAGGACATGGGCTAGGGGTGATGGGGGGCAGGGTCAGGCCGGGGCTGGACTCAAGGGGTGTTCTCAAAGGGCTCTTCCAGCCATTAGCGCAGGAGCAGCTGGGTGTCAGTGGCGCCACAGCCCCACGAGAGGGGGTGGGGGCTGGCAGCAGCCACTAGAGGCCCTGGGGGACACCAGGGGAGGGCTTGTCCCCCCTCCACCCCGTCCCTGGTTGCCCAGTGCAGACCTGTGGGCAGGGTTTGTTGGGACCGTCCTGACGAGCGATTCGTGCCGTGCTCTACCGCTAATGCCACAAGTGAACCACGAACTGGAGGGTAATTTTGGCCTCATCAGAGCCTGTGTGTTGAAATGTAAACTGTACACCAGGTTGGAAACTAGATCTGGAAGAGCAGTTCTTGTGTCCCCACCACTTGTCATCCCTTCATCTGCATAGCACATACTTGCTCAGAAAAACTTCCCAAGACAGCAGCTGTCACCAGGCACTTTGCAACGGGAAACACAACAGGGCAGCTGTGAGCAGCTCTGATTCTTCTGCCTGAAGCTGCCTCTGCAACCAGGCTCTCAAGTAAAGCCCGAGAGGGTGACAGTCACATTCTGCTGGCTGCAGCTCCTGCAGTGCCAGTGTGACCCTGGGCAGCCTCGTTACCATGTTGAGTCCACCGAAGTTCAGCTCAGTAGGATCGTGTTGCCTCCTAAAAATAGGCTTGTACCCCAGAGCANTTTTTTTCTTTTAACTGACTGCTTTTAGTTAAATCTAAAATTGCTGTCTTTGTCAAGTTAATCTGTTCCCTGCCTCGCTCTTTGTAAGCATGTTAAACAATCCACATTAAATGCCATAAATATGAAATACGGGGAAATGGTACAATCGTAAGCTAAAGAGAACTTAAACCAAAAGGAGGTTTTGCTGTCCTTATTAGAATGTTCTAAAATGTCAAGGCAGTTGCTTGTGTTTAACTGTGAACAAATAAAATGTATTGTTTTGCACTACTCTGCGTTGAACTCCCTGCAGGCTGACCTCCCTGGGACCGAGTTGGGCTGTGAGCAGACGTGCAGGACGGTGTTCAGTGTGGAAGCCCCTGGCAAGGGCTGTGCAGCACAGGGCTGCTCCGTTGCAGCTCGTCTCTCTGCACCCAGCCTCTTCTTCCACGAGAAACAGCGTGACGGACACCGCGCCGGTGTAACCCGTGAGTGAGCTGCCAGCGCTTTGGAACCGCAAATCTGCGTGTTAGCAATCAGTGTGGCCTGTAGTGTGGGGGTTATGCAGCAGTTTGACATTTTCAGTTATTAATTTGTGTAAGACTGTGGTTTGCAGCCATGGAGATGCTCCCAGAAGCTGGCTGGCTCACTGTCTCCTGTAGCCTGCTCAGAGGTCACTGCGCACACAGGGCACTTTCTCAGGCCAGGGGATTTTTGGGGCTGTTTCACTCTTAAGCTTAAATGTGTAGGTTAAGGCTGTTCTCTTATTTTGCCTCATCATTTCTTTCTGGGTTGGCACTTTCTTACTCTTTTGGAGTGTTTTATGGTGGTTTTTTTTCCCAAATAAATTAGTGTTAGAAAGGTTGCTCAGAGCAATTCAGTAGTTCCTCTGTGACCATCAGCGTTACAATTAAGGACCAAGTATAAATCTTACCTTTGAGGAACGTGTGAGGGAAGGGGATGATCACAAACTGCCCCAGGGGATGTTGACGTTGGACAGGAGAAGAACTTCCCCCCTGAAAGGGTTGTCAGGTGTTGGGACAGGCTGCCCAGGGCAGTGGTGGAGTCCCCATCCCTGGAGGGGTTGGACAGGCCAAGAGATGAGGGGCTGGAGGACATGGCCTAGGGGTGATGGGGGCAGGGGCTGGACTCGGTGTTCTCAAAGGTCTCTTCCAGCCGTTAGCGCAGGAGCAGCCGGGTGTCAGTGGCGCCATGGCCCCACGCAGGGAGGAGCATTCGGCCCCTCNACAAACTGCCCCAGGGGATGTTGACGTTGGACAGGAGAAGAACTTCCCCCCTGAAAGGGTTGTCAGGTGTTGGGACAGGCTTCCCAGGGCAGTGGTGGAGTCCCCATCCCTGGAGGGGTTGGACAGGCCAAGAGATGAGGGGCTGGAGGACATGGGCTAGGGGTGATGGGGGGCAGGGTCAGGCCGGGGCTGGACTCAAGGGGTGTTCTCAAAGGGCTCTTCCAGCCATTAGCGCAGGAGCAGCTGGGTGTCAGTGGCGCCACAGCCCCACGAGAGTGGGTGGGGGCTGGCAGCAGCCACTAGAGGCCCTGGGGGACACCAGGGGAGGGCTTGTCCCCCCTCCACCCCGTCCCTGGTTGCCCAGTGCAGACCTGTGGGCAGGGTTTGTTGGGACCATCCTGACGTGCTGTACTGCAAATGCCACAAGTGAACCACGAACTGGAGGGTAATTTTGGCCTCATCAGAGCCTGTGTGTTGAAATGTAAACTGTACACCAGGTTGGAAACTAGATCTGGAAGAGCAGTTCTTGTGTTCCCACCACTTGTCATCCCTTCATCTGCGTAGCACATACTTGCTCAGAAAAACTTCCCAAGACAGCAGCTGTCACCAGGCACTTTGCAACGGGAAACACAACAGGGCAGCTGTGAGCAGCTCTGATTCTTCTGCCTGAAGCTGCCTCTGCAACCAGGCTCTCAAGTAAAGCCCGAGAGGGTGACAGTCACATTCTGCTGGCTGCAGTTCCTGCAGTGCCAGTGTGACCCTGGGCAGCCTCGTTACCACGTTGATTCCACCGAAGTTCAGCTCAGTAGGATCGTGTTGCCTCCTAAAAATAGGCTTGTACCCCAGAGCAGAGAGGTGCATTAGACAGCAACACACAGGGGTGGAGTGAGGGGAAAAGTGCAAGAGCAGGTGTGGTTGTGTGAAGAACAGGAATGCGCCTGCAGATGCTTCCCCTTTCGTCTGAGCTATCCCCCTGTTAATTCTCCTCTTCTTCTGGCTTGTTGCCAAAACCTGGTCATCTAAAGGCAAGAGTTTGCTCCCAGATTCAGCAAACCAGGCCAGGTTACCAGGGAAAAGTGTTTATTCAGGAGTGTCTTCCAGTGGGAAGCAACGAACAGGGGCTAATTTGCCTGGGGAAGGTGAAAGGAGCAGAGGGAAGAGACTGTGGTTTTGAGGTCTCACATTTGTCATTATCAGAGCTTGAATGAAAGATACCAAAAATGTGCATCGGTTCTGGAGAGCAGGGGGAGCCTGGCATGCTGCTGAGCCTCCCAAAGCAGGCTGGGAGGAAAGCCATGGTCAACACTGGGGTGAAGGTGCTGGTGCAAAAGCAGCACGAGACTGTTCCAAGTGCCTCGTGGCTCTGATGAGCGAAGCCTCAGAACACCCTGGCAAGCCTGGCAAGCCAGCTTCTGCTCTGGAGAACAGGCAAGCTCAGACCTCATAACCTGCAGCTTGAGATGGAATGATCTGCACGTGGCTGTGGGTCTCTGGGTCTCTCTGCTCCTAGGGGATTGCCATGGACTGGGAATGGCTGTGTTAGCTTTGCAGAGCTCTGGGGAGGACAGGGGTGTTTTTCTTGGGGCTGGATATTATTACACCAAATAAGTGCCAAATGAAGCTGGTTCTTGGTTGCACCTCTGACAGCCCAGGAGTCAAAGAGGTGTGAGGGAAGATGCTCTGTGTGGTGTTTACTGGCAGCGGCGTGAGGACCTGCGAGAGGGATGCAGCAGAGCAGCCTGGTGCAGCTGAGCACACTGACCTTTCCCCAGCCAGACACGTGTCAGGGGACACCACTGTCCTGTAGACTTTGGTTCTTTGGGCCAAACAACTCGGCCATTTCAATGGGAGAGTGAGGGGAATTTAGGGACAAGTCTAAATCTTGAACATGTGTCTGAATCCATGATGAAAGACCTTTGCTGCTCTGCATCATGTCCTGTCAGCAGGTTCTCCACGCCTTTGGCAGGGAGGGGGTGTTCCCAGAAAGGAGCCTGAGAGTAAAGCCAGTCTCTAAAGTGAGTCTGAGCAAAATCCCGTTTCCAGCAGTGTGCCCAAGATTCCTGTCTCAGAGAGCAGAAGCCAATGGCTCCCGATGCTCTCTGCTCTCACCACAGTGCTGGTCAAAGGGACCAGCTGTGGAGCTGCAGGTTCTTCTGTTGGATACTCCTTTGAGGAGAGTAGAAATGACAGCAAGAGTATGTATCTGTCCAGGGCTGGCTGATGGGGCTAACTCCTCAGAAAGTGGGCTCAGAGAGGGAGATCTCTAGTATTCATTTCACTGGGTTTAATCAGCCATCCGATTGAAGGTGGTGAGCAGAAGATGTGTGAACTTTGACCCTTTAAAAGGCATTTCTACCTGGTGGTTTCCAGGGTTTCTTAAGTTTCCCACCATGATTTTCTGAGTCGTGTGGGTGCCTCTTCCGAACATTCTTACTCCTCCTCCCTGGTGTGTTATCTTTGTTACTGGTTGAGGTTGGAGCTTTAAGGTGTGCAGGAGGTGCCTTGGAAACCCCTGTGCTAGCTGGTGCGTCCTGGGGTGACCCCCTCCTCTCAGAGACAGCACTTCCACCACTCATGGTACGCAGCGCGTGCCGCAGGAGCTTCTCCGCGTGGGTTACCCACTCCTTCACGCAGTCCAGAACGAGGGGGATGAGGCTCACCACACCCCCATAGTGGTTCTTCGCTTCATCACAGCTCAGGTGATTCACAACATCATGGGGGTATCTGTGGGGCAGAGGGAAACAAGTGGCAGAGTCATTCCAGCAGCGTGCCCCCAGTGAGCCCACGGACCCACGCTGAGACCCCCAGGGAAGAGCAGAGCTGCGCAGATAGCAACTGCTCCCACCACGAGAAGACACGGATGGAATTACACCTTGAAGTGAGTCATACCAAAGACACCATCCTGGCTGTTGGGACAGACCTGGAGTTCAGGAGCAGGCACAGGTACTTGTCCCACAGAAATCAACAGTGTGCAGAGGAGGAGGAGGAGGAGGTAAACCGCCCACCCATTGCATGGGCCTGCAGGGTACTGACCTGTGTGCAGTAAAATGAATGAAAGAACCAACCACCCCCTTGTGAATGGAGGTGGAAACAGGCTCCCAACAGCTGGAAGAGTAAAGTGGGCAGCACCTTGTGCCTACAGCTGGGGAGGTGTCATACCCACCCCGATGGAGAACTCAGGTGGGAGTCTATGCTCCTGTGACAGGCCCCCAGCACTGGCCATTGCCTCAAAGAAGCTCAGCAGACAGAGGGACCTACTTAGCTCGGATGGTGCTCAGGTCATTGCTGGGGCTGAGGAGCACGTTGCATCTTTCCAGAATGCCAGCAGTGATGCTGTTGCCAGAACACACGGCTTCCAGCTTGTGGCAGAGCTTGCTTAGATCGTTGCAGATGGTTAGGAACATGTTGAGGATGCGCCTGTCTGTGGAATTGTTACAGTGATGGTCCAGGTAGGACTGTACCTGTACATGGGGAAGGACACGACAAGGGTCACGCATGGTAAATCACCTTGTGCCACAAAGCTGCTGCGGGTAGTGATGAGGAGCTGCTGTCTCATGGCTCTGCAGTTGTTAGCTCCTCTGGAAACTGCAATACAGTGTTGGGGAGGAAGGTTTCCTGATTTTTCCTTTCATTCAGTGTGACTGAGGAAGGCTGGGGTGATGGATGAGCTCCCAGGAGCCTTCCTGCCTCTTTGAAGAGGCCAAAACCCCAGCTCTGCCCTGAGCATCTCCCAACAGGTCCTGCATGAGAGGAGTTTTGTGTCCGCTGTGAGCTGAGCACCCTCTGCCATGGCGGCCTTGGAGAGGTGCAGGCACTGGCTGAACTGGGACCAGTCTGGAGTAACGGTGCAGATGTGTCCACACATCCACACACCCTTTGTGGCTCTTTGGCACCACCAGAGTGACTGCAATCAGCCCATTGAACCTAAACCTGCTGCCAGTGATGCTCCCTGTGTGCCTTGAGCATGAGTGAGTGGCATTGCATGACGAAACGATGTGCCAAGAGATTAAGTGTCTTCTCCAAGGAAACTACAGGTGTGTCAGGTGTGAGTGGTCAAGGTACAAATGACACATGGTGGGCTGGCACGTGGGGCTGGACCGACACCTGGGGCGCCCTCTCTGCGGCTCCAAGGTGCTGTTCCAGCGCCGGTGCGGGTTCTGCACACAGACAGAATCCTCTGTGCTTGGGCAAACCCACAGCAGGTTTGTAAGGAAAATAAAAATGGGCCCCTAAGGGTCCATTTCCAGAGCAGATTCCTCCTTCCCCAGTGAGTGCTGTGTCCTTGTGAGTGGCAGGATCTTTTATTGCTGCTGTGAGCAGAAATGGTCCTAAAGAGAATAGTGTTTTAGCCCGGATGCTCACCGATGGGAGAGCAGGACTTGGGTTTCTCCACACTGATGACAGAGGTAAAGCACCAGCAGAACCAGTGTCCTAACCCTAATGACAGCTTGGCTTTCACTCTGGCTTCAGCATCTGTATGGGTTTTGTGCCTGGGTTCTGCTATCTCACATCCACAATTCTAAATTTATTCAGATTTTTTCCTCCCCCTTCTGCCTGCCTGTGGTCTAAGTTCTCCACAACACTCAAAACATCCCCTGTTATAAAATTTCCAAGACAATTCACTTATCAGCCCAGGAAACCCGTAGACCACTTGGGACTTTCATCCCTCCATCCATCATCCTACCTCTGTAACACAGCCATTATTTTTAATAAGCACTATAGAAAGATACAGCAGCCCCAATACCAGGGGGAAGAGGCAAGCATGCTGGTTACTACAAGTTAAGGATTAGAGATTCCATGTGTGGCTGGGGATGGAGAGTTGGTTTGATTGTTTTCTTGTACCCTGTATTTCTGGCTGTGTCTCAGCAGTAAAATGATGGCGTTAAACTAAATCAAAAGTGATGCTCAGCAATAGAATTCCTTCTCTGTAAATGGGAAGACCTAACACAGGTATTCCTCTCCCCTACTTAATCCTTTGCCACTGATTTGCAGAGTTATACATAAATGTTACTAGAGAGTTTTTGTGTATCTTCCCTCAGTAACAACATTTCTTTGCCTCTGAACTAGACCCAAGTGCACAACAGCACCAGGTGGGTCCCTGCTCTCACCAAGTTTGCTGCCGAATACTTTGTACCTGGCTGATGCTTGCGACAGGTCTGATCATGTCGTGGGCATTCTCTCGGGTGTGGTGCAGTGCTCCAATAAATGTAAACTGCTGCTGCACGAAGAGCTTGTAGTGCTGCTCTATGTTTCTCAGAGTCTCTTTTACCTCGTTCATGTTTCCTCCCTCCTGGATTTTGGGAGAGAAGGAGAGAAAGGAACCAGCTTTTTAGAACAGATGCAATTCCACACACGTAGGATTGTCTTTCGCCTGAGCAGGAATCGTGTAGGGCAGCGAAAAACTTTTAAAAAGAAGAAGGAGAAGAAAGAGAAGATCTGTGGTGTTGGAGCTCGGCAGTCCCCGAGCCCCACGCAGTAAGTCAATGAGGTCGTCGTGGTGCTGTGCAGGGGTAGAGAACCCGGCGGGGACCCCCGGCAGCCAGACGCCGTAACCCCGGGGGACTGTTGTAAACACAGCGCGCCCGGGCGTCAAG
>VXBZ01011613.1:502689-537043 GCA_013399135.1 Heliornis fulica | reverse complement strand
CCCCCGGGCGCTCCCGTATCCCCCCGTATTCCCCCGCCGCCGTCTCCCCAGCAACCGCGTCGGCGTCTCCCCGGCAACCGCGCTGACGTCGCGCTCCACCTCTCCGGGGTTGGGGCGCGTCGCCGTTTGATGACGTTGATCCACGGCTGTTAGCGAGGGGCGTTTTGGGCGGGGCCTTTCCGCGTCGCGGGTGATGACGAAACCCTTAGCAACGCGGCAACGCGGCGGGGCTGGTTGCTAGGGGCGGCCATGGACGCCCCCGCCCGGCCGTGGCCGCCGCAGGCGGTGGGCGCCTACGCGGAGGAGCGGGAGCTGTTCCGGCTCCTGCAGGTGAACGGGCCGGGGCACCGCGGAGGGAGGGGCGGGGCGCTGAGGGGCGGCCGCCGGCCTGGCCCGGCCTCGGGGGGGAAGCCGGCTTCCTCTCGGCCCCCGCGGAGAGCCCGGTCAGGCTCCTCCGGCGGACGCGTCGCGGCTGGTAACGGGCTCGCGTGGAAACGCGTGGGCGGGTGGCCCCGCGTGAGGGCACGTGCGCCGGCCTCGCGCCCTCGTAGTGAGTCAATTCCCTCTTAATGAANAGAAGAAGGAGAAGAAAGAGAAGATCTGTGGTGTTGGAGCTCGGCAGTCCCAGAGCCCCACGCAGTAAGTCAATGAGGTCGTAGTGGTGCTGTGCAGGGGTAGAGAACCCGGCGGGGACCCCCGGCAGCCAGACGCCGTAACCCCGGGGGACTGTTGTAAACACAGCGCGCCCGGGCGTCAAGCGAAGGGGCCGGGGGACCTGCGGCGTCTCTTGCCCGGTAAAGCCATCGCTCAAGCTGCGGGCGCTGGGGCGGGCCGGGGCCGTGCTTCCCCGTCCGTCCCCGTCCGCCGCTGCCCCCTCCCCAGCGCCGCCCTTGGCCGCCCCCGCGCCCCCTCCCCACCAGCCCCGCAGCTCAGCCCAGCGGCTCCCTACCGGCGGGCGGGCAGNCTCGGCTCGGCTCGGCGGGGAGGAGGAGGGCGAGGTGGCGGCAACAACAAGCAGGGTGAAGGTTCTGCCCTTCCCGAAACACGCGTGGGCGAGGTAACGTCCAGCCGTGCGTCCCGTGACGCGTGTAAAACCGCCTCTCCCGCTGCTGGCGCCGTGGCGCCTTCGGGGACAGCGGGATCCGCTCCGCTCCCGTGGGAGGACACGCTGCGCGCCGGCGGGTGGGGACAGGCCCTTGAGCGGGGCAGGGCCGGATCCTGCAGGGCACTGGACATCGGGGCTGTGCCGAGAACTCGCTTAGAGAGCCCCCCGCGTGCCGCTGCGGGCTCCGAGCTCCGTGTCCTGTGGGATAGGACCCTTCTGCTCCCGCAGATTCCCGTGGAAGTCGCGCCCCTGCTTCCTCGCCTCTGCTTGTTCCTCCTCACTTGTATACGTGGCTTTGGGGACACTGAGCACGGCCAGCGCAGCGTCACATCTGCGGGGTGTGGGCATGGGGTCTGCGTGCCAGGAGGTGTCGACACAGCAGTGGGTCCGCAGCCTGTGTAGAAAGCTGAGGGGGTTTACTCAGCCGTGTTCTCTTCCAGTGCCTCAGTCGCGTTGGAGCAACACAAGGGTGCAGTCGACCCCAGCCTGAAATGATTGTCCTAATGTAACCACTTACAAAACCCGAGTGTGAAACCTAAAACGTGACGCTGGGGCCAGGAACCTCCCCAGAAGCGAGCAGACCCCCCTGTGCCACAGTAAACACGATAAAAGGCAGCGTGTCCTAAGCACCCGTGGGACTGGGGCAGAGTGGTGATAGTATCGGTCAGTGTCAGCCCCAGCAGTTACTTACTCGTAGTAAGACCAGATTTCCTCTGTTATGTTGAAAGGTGCTGATAACTGTAGGGTCAAATTCTTATCCCTTCGTTGAGATGTTACTGGAAAGTAATAATGTTTAAATGAGCTTCTAATAAAAATATATTTATGCTGTGTGCTACCCAGACCTTGAAGCATCAGAGTGAAACAGTTTACAAACAAAATGGAGTGATTTAATTAGTCTAATGAAGTGGATGAAGTAGAAAAGGAAAATAGACCGCTCTAGTAAAAGGCAATCGGTTGGTTAGAGTGTAAAATTTTATCGAATGTACAGACTTGATAGAATTTACTTGCAAATATTAGTTCTGAGTGATTGTAAGAAAAGGCATCCTGTTCCAGTGTGAGCACTTAATGACCATTAGTTGCTGTTTGGTGTTCAGGTTTAATTCCTAATGATGGTATGGAGGATCTGGGGAGTCGGTGTTTCTCGGCGTTACTCCTTTCTCTGCCTGTAAAGCTCCATCCCCCCTGGAGCCAGCAGGTCTCCACTGCTGTCGGTGGGAGCTGAAGCAAGGCCCTGTATAACGCTACATGAAATGGGCTCCGAAATAGACGTTCAAGGAAATGCTTTAGGTCTCCCCCTCTTCCTTTACTCTTTACACAGGAGGAAGACTCGGGGTCACAGACGTGAGATGCTTTGCTTTTGTGGCGTTGGTTGGTTGTTGGGTTTGTGTTTTCCACAGTTCCTGTCGGTTCCGCAGTCCCTGGGCTGGTCAGAAACTTGTGAGAATGTGCTTGAGAAGGAGGTTTAACTTGCCCTGCAGAGACACTGATTTCAGTTGACTGTAAAACCTGTGGATGGTTTTGAAGTCAGTGCTGACTCCACCGCTGGCTACCCCAGGCTGCTCCAGCTGCCTGTCTGGTGTCTGCCTGTATCGTAAAGAGCTAAAGCAAACGGGTTAGTTCTTTTTCACTGCCAGTTTTCTGACTGTGCTTTCCTTCCTTTTTTCAGCATCTCAAATAGGTTTCATAGTCTTAATTTTGTTTATGAAAGGGGCCTTCAGAACATGAATTTATGAACTCTTTTAAGTTCCTCAGTGTAGCATTGCTGTGAAAATACCACAACCACACAGCTGCATTATGTTTTCCTCTGTCCTGTTTATTTTCAGAACATGGTTGGAGAGCTATTAATTCATAAGCCAGATGATCCCATTCAGTATATGATAAACCACTTAAAGCAAAACAACGATGATGGTAAGTGGAAATGGAGGCACCATAAATAGTTCAGTCTCGTAAACAGCTGTGTGAAAGCTGGGCTTGTCTTGGCAAACGATGGGTAAAACTTTTCAGGCTGTGTCTTGAGGGGGAAAAAAAAAGAAAAAGGTGAGTGTTTTGGAATAGTTATAGGTAAGATGCTTTAATTTCTTTTTTTAGTGGGTAATCTAATAAAAAATGCACTTTAACAGTTATAACAATGAAACCCTCTAAGGGAATAACAAAGAGTTCTAGTGTATCAATTATTAATGTGTTCTGTGCCCCATCTGATATTTCCTGTTGTCTTTAAGCTCGCTAATTACTCCTTTTGTCAGGTGTAAATTTGGTTTCCTATTCTACCTGGGCTGGCAGATTCTCTGGGTTTTGATTAGTTAGTTACTAGCTGCTGTTAATGAGTTCCAGTGCTCAGTGGCATCTCGGGTGGAGGAGCGGTGAGCGTGCCTACTTGTGTGTGTAACAAAACCCCGTAAATTGAATAGGAAGTCTGTATTCTGCACAATAAAAGCTTGTACACTCAATCAAATGATTTGATTTACAAAGTGTTCACCCTTAGGCAGATTATATTTGGATATGCACAACCGAAGTATAATTTCTGTTCTGCGTGAGCTGTCAGGGATAGCTGGTGTCATGTTGCTTTGATGTTTCTTTAAAACCATAGTAAACCATTACCAAAGTTCTGCTGCGGTGTCTGTGAAATCCTTATCACTAGAGGTGCTGTGAGCTTAGTGCTGGTGATCAGATGGATGTTGACTGAAATGCTGTTAAATATATATATTAAAAAAACAATAATCCTGCAAATGATGTCCAGCCTTTTCTAGTGCAGGCAGCACGAGTAATCAATCGGTTCTGCAGACCCACGGAAAATAAGCAGAGGAATTTCACACTGTTTGATAGAATATGATAAAATTACTGCACATTGAGCTCAAATTTACCCTCAAGCCCCGCAGCATTATTTGAACAGAATTAGGCAGGTTTCCATCTCATGACTTCAGTACTTAGAGGCTAAAGATAAAGCAACAGCAGTCATTTGTCAAAGGAAAAACACTGTCTGCTTTTGGTCTGGGAAAACCTGATAGGAAAGGGAAGGAACTCCAATTAAAATTAAAGCCTAAATGTTGTTTTAAGAATAAATTATATGGAAAATAATGTAACAGAAATCTGTAGCAGAGTTGATTTTACTTTTTGATCATGGCGGAAGGTGCTGACTATTTAGAAGAAAAAAACCCTTATTAAAGCCATCAGTAGCGCAATGAATTTTCATGATCTTGCCTTTCTAGACAGTTTTAGCCCTAGAGAAAATTTCAAACAGAGATGAGTGGAAAAGAAGCATTGCATCTATCCCAGGTGTGAAGTTAGAAAACCTTTTTAATTAATAATAGGATCTAAAGTACTCTTAAAAATATAAACAAGTCTAATGATTATAGCATACGAGTGTCTGGAAAATTTCGTAGGTCAAATATGTTGCTGACTGTTTGTGCTTAAGTCTCTGTCCTATTGTTCTTTCATGTGATCCTTCTAAAAAGCCTTAAAGAACCATATGAAGACCAAGAATTCTTTCATATACAGAGATGCCGGTTTTCTCCATGGTCTCTTGGTTTGTGCTAATAAAAAAAAAAAGCTGTCGGGATCCATGAATTTCTGTAAGTTCTTCCTTTACAGCTGAACTTGTGAAGAAATGCTAAAAAAAAAACACTTTAGCAAGAATGTTCATGATGTACTGTGTGATTTTCCTGTTTGACAAAGGATTTCTTTAGCAATTTAAGTGAGTTTTGTCATATTCATATTAATCATATAATCTTTTGAACTTAAACACCACTCGGTGAGTCCAGATTTTCTTTTGCATTATTCCAGGATTAATTTTGTTACTCCCAAAATAATTGCAGAATGTTAAAATTTACCTTATTTGGAAGAGTAAATCCTGTAACATCTCATCAAGACTAATCCATCTCTTCATGGACTGAAGTACGATTAGTTATTGAAGAAAAGGGCATTTTCTAGGTTTCCCCGACTTCATTTAGCTGCTGCTTCAGACCTCTGGCATTAAATACCGATTATTTGCTGATTGGAGGGGGTTAAACATTACATACTGTAGTGTCCTGGTTGTGCCCTGGTGTCATATGTTTGGGGAGGCTGCTTTAGAGGAGTCTTACAAGTGTGCAAATGAGTAAATCAGTGAATTACACTGCCCCATCTGCTGCCAGCCACTAAGCAGAGAGAAAACCAGATTTAGTACAAAGTGAGCATTTACAGTAGCCCTGGGCAATATTAAAGCATGATATGGTGTATATAATGGTATGTTTCGTTTTTTATCAAACGTTTGTCCAAGAAAGCTGTGTATTAAAGCTTCAATACCTAAGGGTTTTCTTGTGAATTTTAAATCATGCTCCTAGTTAAACCTCAAAAGGATCTGTGGATGGAAAGGTTTTTTGATTTTCTTTGAAGTGGTTTGAAGAAGTTGATTAGTGTTGGCACCCGAGCACTCTTTTATGACGCTGTTTATAAATAATTCCTAAGTACCGGGCTGGAGTTTCAAGGTGTTAGATTAAAAAAAAACCCTAGGATTTAATCACATTACATTTGAAAGAAATTAGGTGATAAAAACAGCTGATGTATCCTTTTAAAGTATTTTTCTACATTGTGTACTAGTTCTGTTGCACTTGCAAGAACCAATAAGGGGGGAGTTTTTCTTAAACCTTCCGAGTCAGATAACTTTGTAAAGATGAATCTGTAATTTGGGTTTCATGTATGTTTAAAAATTGCACCTGCCCAATAACTGTTAAGTGCCTAAAAGGCCTCATAAAAATACATTTCACATCCTTCCCTGCCTGCTGCCATCAGACACTGTATCTCCCTTGGTTATCTAGAGCTGGAGAGGGTTTTGAGGGAGTGGATCTCTCTGGTTTCACCGATGCAGCTCCTAATAAGAAATCATCAGTCCCTCTGTATAGAGTCTGCTCTTCTGGTTCATTTTTTCCCCAAAGTGGGGAGGGGAAGGGGAAAACCATCAAAGAGCTTAACATGGGATTGCAGCCAAGGTGTGTTCATGGAAAAAGTCCCAAATACTTTCTCTAAGTATTTGCCTTGCCTCTAGCTCATTCCCAGCAGAGCTTACAATGGGGATGCCCATGGTGCCACCTGTATGTGGTCAGCTAAGGTTCCTCACAACTGGGGGATGATGATGATGATGATCTCAAGAAGACCCATCCAATCTCTACCATACTATGATTATAGTTGCTTTTAAATAGCCTTGTCCTGCATGTACAAGCTAAAATATGTTTTCATCATGAAATGTGCTAGGCCTAAATCAATAATTTGGGAATAAAAGTCAGATTTGTATAAGAAAATGTTTTTCTCTTATGCTCTGGTTTACCTACTAAACTATCCATGTGTTTAATACTCTGATGAAGCACACCACCTGAGAGGTATATAAGATAATGCTCTCAATCAGTTTAATCTCATTGACTGTGGAGATTAAAGGAAGACCCAGCTGACACTCACTCAGTGTTGCCCCTTTTTTTTTGCCCAGTGGAGCTCAATCCTGAAGTCTCCATTCAGGCAGATTTCCAACTGAAAGAATTATTTCATTGTGATTGCATTTATATCAGTGGGAAACTAGTTGGGATTTTTTGCTGTTCTGCATCTTGACTTTCATGTGTCCTTGTTTCATAGCTCCCAGAATTTGTGTGCTCGGTCCACCTGCTTCTGGGAAAACGACAGTTGTAAGTATGCTGCCCTCAGTGTTCTAGAACTGTCTGGTTACCTTTTCACTTGCTGTTGAGATCAGCACTTGAGGAAATATTATTTGTAAAAAAAATAAATGTTCAGACTTGTCAGAGTGAGAAGCACAGGACAAGCTGAGGGGTGACATTCTGAAGGGATGTGCCTCTACATGACACCATGGGATAAGTGGAAGTGTTAGTGAGCTCAGGGAGAACTTGCTCAGTACTTGGTAGTGACAGTGCTGTATTGCAACACAATTCTGCCTGCCTTTTTTTCCCCCCCCAGCTTGTTAGGAAGAGTAATTAGCCCAGGAGTACCTCCAGGTGCTGGGGTATTTCTGTTATTCCCTTGTTGTGGATGGCTTAATTTCCATGTCTCTCATGTTCAGCTTCACTGAAAATGCCCGAGTTGTATGTGGCCCCCAGAGCAAGCTGACCACAGAAACTGCAGGCAGTGTGGTGGGTGCATGCCAGGAAAAACTCTTTCTTCTTAAAATCTGTGGTACAGTGCAGTGGATGAAAAAGGGCTCGGTGAAAGCTCTAGACTCAAACATCTTTAGGAAACCGCTTCAAGTACCACACCTGTAGTCTGTATACTTAAGTGGAAGGCTAGGAAAACACACTGTCTTTCTGCAGCCTTCTGAAAAATTGCTTCATTTTCTTTCCAAATATTTCAACCTGTATTTTTTTTTTCTTCTTCCCTCAGGCAACGTGGCTTTGTAAACATTTGGATGCCATACGTATCTCTCAGGAGACTTTGTTACTCAAGGAAATATTAGCGCTGACAAAGGAAGCAAAGGCATATAAAGAAAGAAAACAGGTGTGTAAGAGGGTATGATAATAGTAGCTTTCATGTCACAGAAGAGGAATTACATGGCATTCCCGTGATTTCCACTGCTATGAGTGGAGCAGATCAGAGTAAATATTCTTACACCTGTGAGGGTTTGTACAGTGGTTTGTGTTTGTGCAGACACAGGAGCTGCTGGAGAAGGGTATCCTGCGAGGTTGGAGGATATAAGCAAAGACAGAAAGATGCCAGGGCATGGAATAGGGGCAGGAGAGGGTGGTGACACGAGCAACAGAACTGAAAGAAGCCTATGTATGTATGATATATTTTAAAGGATAGTTCATTATATCATTAAACAAAACATCTTCTGTTTCAGCATGTTTAATAATCTCAATGAAATAAGCATTAATCTCTGAGGTCTCCTCCTGTACAAAATGCTCTGGAAGATACGTACACAAAGAACTTTTTTTGATCTGACAGAACGACTTAGTTGTGCATGTTTGATTTCTCTGTAGCACAATGCAAATAACTTATTTGGAGCATTATCTGAGAAGGAGTGTGACAATCCAGTCACTCACTGGGAACCCTACAAGCTCTGGAGCAGAGGCAATAGCGGCCGAGTCAGATCGCTCAGTTCCTGGGTTGATGCTCTTTACCCAGCTCCCGGTACCCAGTTGGGTCCAGACAGATTTTTAAATCCATATGTGCTTTATTGGGGCCCTCCTTTCAAAGGAGGTGATTCAGAGAGTATTTTTTCCAGATGTCATGACTCACTGTATTACTTGATCAGCAATGCAATTAATTGTCTTGTTGTTAAAGGCTAGTGACAAGTAGATAGGAAAAATATGTTGAAAGAATATCTGAGCACACGGAATCATCTCTGCTCCTGGTTCCTGCCCTTGTGGCTGATTCCTCTCTCTGTACATCAAGGTTTTGCACAAACAATAGAGTGGAAAAAGTCTGGTGTTCTGTGACTCTGTCTAGCAGGTCTGATGGTTTGAGTTTATCTTTTCTCCCTTGTCACCTATTTCTTGAGGTAATTTCATATCTCTGAGAATTCTACGCCCCTACTAAATTTGATTGGAATTGGGCAAGAGATTCATGATTTGCTGACATGGTAGATGGTGTCACATATAGATTATTTTTTTCTTGTCCTTAGAAAATTAGTCTGAAAATGGGGCAATGTCTATTACATTAAATAAGCAAATGAAGTTTGCAGATGCCAGGAGTAATACACCTGAAGATCTGAGAGGAAAGAGTTCATTGAACTCACTGAACTTACTGCTTTTGGGATGATGTAAAATGATTCTTATCAAGAATATGTACTTTGAAACCTTCCTCCTAATTATTAAAGATTGTTTTGATAGGTTCATAAATTTCAACTCGGAGGGGGAGAATTTAAAACAAAAATTCCCTTTGGTTTAATTACTGTAATTATTAACATATTTCAGACTATACGGATGCACTTTCAAGGGTGTCCTTTTGGGCTTATGTGGTTTAAAAAGATGGATGGTGAGGAAGATGAAAGTCAAAAATGTCAAGGCTAATCAGGTAGTAAGAAGTGCCCGAAGAGCAGACTCTGGTGGTGTTTAGTACTGTGTGGTTTGCCTTTGGGTTTGATATGTTAGATCCTAGAAGAATATTTTCACTAAATCATTACTTTTGTTCTTTTCTATGGGTTTGATTCTTCAAATATAACTGCTAAGACTGGGAGGGCACTCCCTGCTTCCTCTAAATCAATGCAAGCTTTACAAGGACTGAAAATGCAGCCAGATTATCATCTCAGGAGCTGTATTTTCTCTTGCACGTTCATGTCTGCTGGTTAAATCTACTGTTGCTGTAACTGACCCCTGGTTCTGCTGAAGGAAATGGTGAACTTGACTCCTCCAGCATCCATAACATCCATTAGCACTAATAGGGTTTGAATGTCTGTTGAGGAACAGAACAATAGCTGTTTATGCTCTCTTTGATACAACCGGCGCATTAAAAAGTTGCCGTCCTGGCCAAAGCAATCTAATAAATGGAAAGAGGAAAAGCAGGCCCTGAGGCTGTGTTCTTGAAAGTCTGGTGTGAAGATCATATAACACAATTCAATGTTGTTAGAGGAACGTTTCATGCCTCTAAGGTTACTGTGGCTAAACTAACCCCAGGTCCAGAGGTCATTCGTGTTTAGGTCATGTTAGGGCCCATGGCACTAGATCTGAGCAAGTGCTGCAAAAAGCTCCACAAATGTTTGTTCACGGGTTTTACTTACCTGTAGCCAAGTGTCTTCTCTCTTGCATTAAAGCATTAGAGTATTCCTGGCACGAGAAGCCATGGAAGGTGTATTTTAAATGCAGGATTATTCTGTGAAGCTTGGCTTTTAAGTGGGACATGCAGTCATTCACTGACACACGCCTGACCACTTACTAATGAGCCCAGCTCAGGTAGGGAATTCTAAATACCAACTGTTCAAAGCAAAATGTGATCGTTCTGCAGGTAAAAAGCGTCCAAAAAGAAGTCATAATTTTGAATATTCAATAAATTGGAAGAACCATGAGCTATCAATAAATATTCCATGAACAGAAAAAGAGGCTACATTTTTGGATAAATCATTGCAAATTATTCCCTTATCTCTAGTTGTTATAATGTTAATAGGAAGCACTCTCAGGTTTTTCCTATAGTGAAACCTAATGAAGAGCTGTTGCATGTTTCACTTCTGTTGAAACAACTGTGGTAATTGCAGTTAAAGGTGTTTGCATGCCACCTAATGACTTAAAACTGTGTGAGGGTAGCCTCACATCCCCTTGATTTTTAAGAAGGAAAACCCAAGCTATCCTTATTTATGCATATTCAGCCTTATAATCTATTCCAGGACAAGCCACTATGAAGGAACAAATAGGAACTGTTCCAGTCTCGTGTGTACATAAAAAGACCACCCTTTCACTTATATCTGAACAAGCTAAATCCAACCATTCATGATTCTCAGAAGGCCAAACCAGATTCCTTCAACTGTGACTGTGTGTCTGGCCAAGGTGCAAACTTGGAGAAGTTGGAAGCCTTTAACTGAATCTGTTTTCAGAACAAATGTACCCAAAACTTCCAATAAAGCTGTTTAGTGAAAGGGCTCCCCCCTGAAAAGTGTAGCCATTTGAAAAAACCACAGAAATGTAACTGTGTAGAGCACACATGTAAGATGTCCCTGAAATAACAAAATATTTAAAATTAATCATGAATTTGTAAGTTTTTCAGCAATCATGGAAATAGTGATTAAACTGGAGTGTATAGAAAAGTCCTCTGAATATAAACAGAATAGCACAGGTCTTTCTGTTAGCTCAGCTGAGTGTTGAGACAGGCTCAGAGTGCCTTGGGTGAGATACAGGTGTGCAGTTATCAAATGCAAACCTGCCACTGTCCATTATTGCACGTTTCTGGAGGTGATGTCCCGTGCATCGAGTCACAATATATTTATCTCAGTGTTTAGGAGAGAGAAATTGTAAATGTGCTATCGGATATTTATCGGATTTAATGCTTTGTAGTTGAACAGTTGGGTGTTCTCTGAGCAACCCACTGAAAATGAGTCTGTAGGCCACTGCTGGCTGGGAGAACTGAGAGGGAAATGAGCCTGGCATTGAGCCACGGTGGGCACAGGGGACTGAAAGCCCGAAACACCACCCCAGTGTCCTGGATGGCTCCAGGGCAGGAAGCCCCACTCGAGAGAGGCCTGTGAATACGGCTGCACTGAGGAGTGAGTGTGATTCTGGTTTCAGTTGGCCTGGCAAGGCTCAGCAGAGTGGACCCCCGGCAGTTGCCAGCCTGTCTTGACATGACACATCAAAGGAGCAAGCGAGGCACGAGCTGTCTCTGGGAGCAGCGTGATGCCCTTCGGAAGGTGACAGACTCAAAGCCGCAGAGCCGGGCTCCCGCGGCGGGGGGCTGCAGGGGCTTTGACACACCACCCTACGGACCTGCTGGCGTCCAAGAGACACAGCCATGTCCTTCCCTTTCCTCTTTTACCTGCTTGAATGTTGCCTTATGAATGGCTGATTTTAGGAAAGGCACCGAGAGCTGGGGACACCGGAGATAAGACAAGAAAACCCACTGCCCGACTGGGCCATCGTACTGGTCCCTCCAGCTGAGGACTGGCCTCTTGTGTGTATTCTGGAGCACTCGCTCCATTCTGCTTTAAAGTGACCTTGGTGTCCACTGTTCTGGTGGAACTGTGTCATGATCTGCTGGAGAAGGTTGTTAGGAAACCTTTCTGTGCAGTCAGCCACGTTTGCACGGGGCTGTCTGCACAGTGTAACGTGAGGCTACAGAAATACTCTTTGTTCTGGATTCTGCCCCTCAGTCTGGTTAGAAAGGAAGAGATGAGAATCCACAGTTTCTGGAACTGTGTGGAACAAAGTCAAGCTCATGTTGTTATGTGAAAGATGATTTTTTGACTTGAAGTAGAGAATTTGCAGATTTTTTCATTTTATTCATTTTACAGATAATGATAAAAGGAATGACACTGAGGAAATAAAAATAAACTGGCTAAAGTAGAGTTTGTTTAGCCAAGTTCAGTAGAGATGAAGGCCTAAGCTAACAAGATAGTAAAGAAAATCGTGACAAGAAGTAAAGAGGGTATCACTAATTTCTTGTCAGGAAATATAATAATGGAAGAAGTGTTGGGTGGGAAGTGCTAATCTGTAGAGGAACTGTGTTGTTCTGTCAGCAAATACTATTTTATAAAGCATTTCTAGATACAGGAAAAGTAGTAGTCACAGAGAGAAACAGCCCTTCTGAAAACTTGGCACATGTGATTTCAATCCCATTTCACAATCCTGAGCTTAAAAATAAATTAACATTAAAATGTATTTTCAGTAAACTTCCTGGACTATTGAAGAGCGTGAGCTACTCTGAACCAGACCTCCCCAAACCGGCCCCTCTGTGCTCCTTGCTCTGTGTTTGAGGTTCTGCTTGTCTCAGGAGAGCTGTTGGGATCACCAGTGCTGAGTCCACTCACATACGAAGCAGGAGCGGGCCAGATACTCACAGTTTACCAAGGATTAGTTATGGATGTGACATTCTTAGGGATCCCTTTGCAGGTTTGGTGTCCAGTGTGTGTATTAGGGTGCAGACCCTGGCACTGCTTCTGCATCAGCGAGCAAAAAGCTGGGCCAGTGGCTTTGTGTTCAGCTCCCCTTCGACACCGATTTTTGTGCCCTTATTAACTTTCTGATAGATTCTGTTAATGATGGGGACTTGGGCAGGTTGGTTGGATTGTTTATTTTGAAGGAGACATCTCAGTTCACCTTTAACCAGAGTATGCCTGCATGGTAAATTCCTTTTGAACTCAATTGTGAATATTCAGCCTTTTTTTTTGTGTTCTTTCTTTAGCAAATTCCCAGTGCGCTTTGGGCCAATCTGATCCAGGAGCGTCTGTCAAACGTGGACTGCATCAAACAAGTAAGAATTGCTCCTCAGAGGGCTGGTGGGTAAGCACTTACACAACTACACACAGTACTTAGCATGCTGAGTCCTGAGCAGAGGAGGGAATGGGGGCAAATCACCGGGGGCTCGGAAGCGGATTGCTTTCTTGAACATCAGCAGAGGGAGTTTGGAGCTTTATTAACAGGATAAAGGGGAGGATGAGAGTGTGCATATGCTAATATTCTAGCACAGAGATGATCAAAGGCTGAACAAGAGTAGCTTTGTTGATTGCCTGGGGCAACTGGCAGAGTTAGAGTGGACAAAACAGATAAACAGGAAATATATAAAAATCATTAGGGTGAGATTTTAACCTTTGTTGGGGAAAGGGGGCAAAGTGTCTGACATTACTCACTTCCATTGTCTTTATTTCTGATTGTGACTTTTTTTCTTCCTGTGTTAGGAAAAAAACCACATTTGAATATAATCTCTTCTAAGTATTAATGAATATATTCACTGTTAGTTTACACAAATAGGCAGCTGAATAGGTTGAGCTGTATTCACAGATGTGTGGCTCTCTTTCCCACCCCCTCCCCATGTGCATAGCTTTAATGGAAGGAGAGACTTTTGGCATAGAATCAAAAGAGAAGATTAATATTGGTAGATTAATATTGGTTGCAATTGATGTCTGCACTCAAGGACAGCAAATTCTCTTTTATGTGTTTCCTTTTAAATCTTGAGTGCTGATATGGTTTATCAAGTCCATAATCAGGCTGTTACATGGGATTATTTGTAAGAGATACACTAATCTAGTGGACAAACCCCAGGTTCCAAACAGTGCCAAGATACAGACTGCACATTATGTGATCCTCTTTTTGAGATGAGAAAGTCCATCCACGAGAAAGTAGATTTTATGTTCATGAAGGACTAAAGAGATATTCTTCACATAAATAGTACCTTTTTTCTGAACAGTCACCCTGTCACACCCACACCTTTGGGTCAGGGGATAACTAGTGCTCCTGACCTCACAACAGTATTGCAAAGCTCGGAGTTTTAGTAACATTTGTTGCTTCTCAGCATCATCATAGTCTGCCTTGCTGGCTGAATAAAGCAGGGCTGGCAATTAACATTTTTTGAAGTGTGATAATTGCTTCCCAAAGCTTCTTGGAATTAGGCACTGAGAGAAACTGGAAATGCTGAAAACTTCGGTCTTGTACTTTCTGCCTCTGTGATTTTTGGTGTAGTCTGTAGCAATCTGCAGACTGGATCCTTCCATCCTTGTAAACCAAAATCATCTTGGGGGCTGGGCCATTGTTTGCAGTTTTAAGATGGTCATTCTGTAGCACTGAGGTGTCTGTAGGTGCAGAGAAACATCAACAAAACTAGAAAGGAGAATTTTCTGCCCCTGATTGAAGGATTTGGCTTTTAGAACTCGGATAACGTGAGTGATTGCCAAAGAAGCCTTCATGTGCTTCATTGCAGTCACCTGCCTTATCTCAAGCCACTGGTGGAAGCAGCTTTCAAGGGACCTGCCTTGTGTAAGCTGGATCAGGTGGCCAGTTCCAGTGTGTGAACTGTGGAAAGGATCACTTGATCGGGCTGGTAATGAGGAGCTGGAGATGTAATCTCGTAAATTGCTCCTGCCTGAGGTTTGCTAGGGGACACCTGTCTGGCTGTGTCATGTTTCTCGTGAAACTGCAGCTCACTCAGCGCTGTGCTGGTCTCTCAAGCTTTGGACTGGTGATAGCTGAACTTCCACCTATCCCATCACCTAACCCACTGGTTGCATGAGACTTTAACTGGGAATAGTACCTGCTGCTGTTTAACTGAGAAAAGTCATTAAGCTCTAACCCAAACCGCTCCTTGCCCAGATAATCTTGTTACTTTGCCAAGTCACAGAAGAGTGTGTGACACTTCCCAGTGAGAATAAAGGCACTGCCTTGCTATACAAGTCCTTATTTTTCTATCAGTAGAGAAAGCTCTGAGGGAGTAGAAATAAACTTGTGGGTGACTTTTGAACATTTCATTGCGTTTTTAGCTAAAACTGGGTCTAACAAGAGACTGACCTTTAACAAACTGTTGGCCTGCATTGTTGGCTCCCCTGCATATTATAGATGACTGCAGGACTCCTCTTCCTTCAGAGAAATGTGAGCAGTTGTTTTCATGGAGGGAAATTAATGAAACTGAAGCCTAGTTCACCTCTAAATCAGTCCAGATTTATTCCAGATCGAAATCCCAGTGACATTCCTGCGACTTTGGAATGATGTGGTGATGAGAAGAGTCCTGTTGTTTTAAACTACACCAGTGTTTGCTTACGTGGCAGACTGCTGAGGTGTTGGGATTTTGGAATGTACTGGCAGCTCTGAGCTGTGTGGATGGTTCTAATGCCCCCTCCTCCTGCCTTCTTTCCCCTTGCTGCGATCTAACAAAACTATTTTGGCACACAAATAAGACAGTTTTTAGGCAAAACGCTCTCTGCTGTCCACTCAAACTCCTCTTTGTAAACATCTGCTGTTCCTCGGAGTTCTCGTCCTACACTGGGACAGTCAAGATCTGGGAAGCCCATGGAAGAATTTTCTAGATTGTTATGTATAGAGACACGACCCCCCTCTTCCCTTCTTTTCCAAATGGACTGGTTTTGTGTGGTTTGGGATCTTGTCTCTTGCTCCAAGCTTCATGATCAGAAAGAATAAAGAGACTGGCAGAAAACCCATGAGTTATCGATTCTTCTTTACCAAATACTGCATCTCTTACTCCATAAATGACCTATTAATTCTGAATTTGGAAAGTAGAATTAAACTTTTGCATTGCTAGTTACTGTGCTTGAATAATATGGATTTTTCTGCTTTCTCTTGAAGGTCTTTTTAGCTGAGCTTTTAAATTTTGTTTTATTTTGGCACGGAACAGTTATTTAGCATTCAAGATCAAATATCTGGTATGTGTTGGTCTAGTTAAGGTTGTAGCTATTTTTAGGAAAAACACATGATAACTGTCACACCTTTGAAAAGTCTATTAATTTAAAAAAAAAAGATAGTAATTCAGTCAATAAAACTTTGTGTGTGCCTTTTCCATTTGAAAGGGGATCGATGAACTTTAATTTCAATATTTTCTTTGCATGATTGAAAATAGAATTAATAGGGTGGATTTTTTTAAATCATTGAACAGATGTATGCCATTTTTTCCAAAATATGAGTCAGCATTTTAAGTGAGAATGTTAACAGATTAGGAGCAGTATGCTGGACTGTAGTACCACCAGCTGTTTGTTTTATTTCTCCTTGTGGTGTCATTGGCTTGGCATTAATTGTGCAGCTTCCGTCCCACTGACAGTAGGAATACAGAATTTTGTGCCGCTGTTTTGACACTCACAGGTTTATAGATGTCACCAGCATCCTCTAAGGAGAACATTTTTATTGATCAACAGCTCTGCTGAGACGCAGCGTTGTGTGTTCTGCTGCTACAGATGGGGCTGGAGGGTCGGGCGGGAAGGCGATGGCAGCGCCGGTAGAACCGGGCCGGGTGCGTCTGCTGTGGGGACACCCCATCGCCCAGGGCTGCTGCGTGTGGGCACAGGCACCTCTCACTGCTGGTGGGCTGGAGGGATTCGTGGAACTGGGGAAGGCAGGTGGGGAGGTGGCTGCACCGTGGGTGTGTGAGAGCGCGGAGCAGCCTTACTGGTGTCTCGGGAGCGTCTGGGTGCTGAGGCCAGCGGTGCACAGAGTGAGTTGGAGTTGCTTTAGATGGGTATTAAACAGCTCAGAAGGGAGGTGTCTCTCCTTGAAAGGGAAATCAGATGAGCAAGGGCTGTTGGTTCTTTCTGGTAGTACCTTGGCAGGTCACAGTCATCGTGTTGTCTCTGGGAAATTCCATGCAAGGAGAGGGATGTTACCTAGATTTATCTGGGGAGAGACTCTGCCTCTTCCCTTGCCTATTTCCAAGAAGAAAATGGCTTTTTCCTTTCCCTAATAGCTTTGCAGCTTACTCAACCTAGAAAAATAACATGGGGAGTAAAAGATTTCTTTCTAATGGGAAATTAATAAAGTTGGAGCTTCTTCCATCATCTGTGCTGCTAATGATGATGGATTGCAGGAGCTGGGTTGACAGTGTTTCTGCTGCACTCCTCAGTCTGCTGCTTTCTGGGAATCTCAGAAATTTTAGATCCATACTGGCAAAGCTATTGCTGAATTTTTAATTTAATTTAATTTTTTTCATTATTGTCTGTTCTCTGTCTACAAATAGGAGTAAAAGGCATGTAATACTTTTTAAAAATACTGAATGTTGATATGGAAAAACTCTTGCCCTGAGCCATTTTCCTGAAGACATAAGTGTTCACAACCTTTGTGCTTGTGGCTGAGATTTTTCACATCTGCCATGTAATTTAGCTTTATTTCTTTGTGCTGCCTCTTTTTCATATTTTAAGTCAGTGTCTATTTTGGATTCTGTAATTAAAAAAGTGAATAAATCGAGACTGTGCAGGTTAAATAACAAGAGAGAACTGAATACCTGAGTCATTGTTATTGGGGTAGGAATGTGAAAGTATGTGGGCTTAACATCATATCTGAGTAGTGTCAGTGGAGAATCAGCTTTACATTTGGGAATGACCTTGAGCATTTCCTTTTCTCCACATTCCTTAAATCTGGAGAGGAAGATGATGGCTTTGAAAGCACTTCCTTGCTGCTGATGTTCTGTGTGGCACAGGTCTCCATGGAGGACTTCACCTGGCACTGAGGCACCAGCAGAATGCTGTGTTCAGAGCCACCTTTGTGTGGGAGAGGATTGAGGAAACAGTGACCACAGAGCAAAGGCACTGTGGAGTTCTTCACTTTTAGCCTTTGTTCCATCCTTGATGTGCTAAGGTGCAGTCCATGCATGGATGTAAGGTTACTGCTATCAAGAACAAAAAATAGATGGCTTCTTAAAGAAACAAATTTAACTATGTGAAGTTACTAATTACACTTTAATGATAGTCAGGAGGGCAAAAAAATACCAGTGTTTGCATAAAGCATGATAGGCATATTTTAAGTCAGGTCTTGCACTGCTGTGTCTTGCTTCCTCTTGCTTCGTTCCCAAGCCACACTCCCTTTTTACCTTTTTTTTCCTTTTTTTTTTTTTATCTGTGACATCTGCTTGGAGCTTGTCCCTCCTGTGATACCATACTACTTGCAGCTGTTCAGACCTCCAGCTCTGAGCCGTGCATGGGGTGCCCTGAGCATACGGCCTTTTTGATGTGTGATAAAACAGAACCAAGCCACTGGGGGTATGGAGAGGGAATGCAGCAGAATATCAATAAACCTGTTCTGAACAAAGCTGCAGCTCTGTGGTGGAATAGACATTTCACTGAAGTGTCAAGTAGATGGATAATGTATTCTAATTAGGGACTGACTGATACCCTGGAACTCAGAGACCTTTGGAAAAAAGATCCAAAATGTTAACTATTATTGTCATGTGTGTTTATTCTGCATTTGTTTAATGCCTTAAAACAAATTTGTTGCAGGAAGCTCTTAATATTGAACTGTGCTTTCTTATATCACCAACACTTTTACTTACAGAATCTCTTATGGCCTCTTTTAAGGTTCTTTGACATTAGTCTATAAGTCCGTCGAGGTTCGCTGCATATTGTTAAAACGATATTCAGTGCTCACTGCCTGTTGCTCGGTATGTGATTTTGAGCAATAAGCTGCAGTGACATCAGAAGCAATCTTGTTGTGGGGTGGGTTTTCTTTGTTTTAGTTTCCAAAAGTGTTGGGCTTGGAGTGAGGAAACGAGCCGGCTTTTTAGTCTGCGTGAGCTGGCGTGGATTTATTGCCCTCGGCCCTCTGATGGTTCCGCCCCAGACGAGGATCTGGACACATGTGCTGCAAGCACAATATATTCAGAGCTGGTGCTGAAGTTCCTAGCACACTGCTAAAAACACTGTGCAGCCTTTCCTCCTGCAAATCCCAAGGGAGAAATTGATTTCTCAGCACCTGTATGACCTTAGACAGCAGATCACTCCAATTCGATAGAGCAAACACCGGCAGTGGCGACGGTGCTTGCGCTTACTCGAGTCTCTTATTTCCTGCAGATATCAGCAGGGTGACATGTTCCTGAAACCGGGCTAATTAAGGAATTTTAAATAGTCTACTCTATTTTCTTGTATAATTGGAATGTCCCAATTTCCTCCTACAGAAGTCATGGAGCTATGTTTCCCCGAAATACCTCTAAAATCTTTGGCCCCCGTACTGACCGAGCTTCAACTGACGTGGGGGATGGTAATGATTGCAGGCTAATGCAATATTAAAATATCATCTTCCTTCCACTGCTAAGATGGCTTCCAGGTTCACTGTGGTATCACAAAGTTATTTTGAGGGGTAGGATACAGTCACAGGGACGTGGTGTTAAGCAACTACCAGATAAATTAGAGAAAGTTTAGAAGATTCAGCCTCGAGCCTGGGAAGTGGATTAGATTTCAAATACTGCATCACACAGAAAGTGAGTGAGGCTGCAGCTCTCCTATGGTATTTCACAGATCTGTAAATGTTTTTCTAAAGATGCTCAATCCAACACTTAGCTGGCTATAACAAGGACTTAAGGGAGCAAAAGGCTTTTTTTCTTTTTTTCCTTCTTTTGCTCTGTTGCTTCATTAGCTTTGGGAACACTGGTTCCATTACTGTGAGTTTTCCTGTATAATTTAAGAAAATAATGAAAGCGTGCATATTTTCCTCAGTGTTCTTGGCATTAAATCTGTCTTTAGATTTGTTTAGCCTCTTTTTTTTTATTTTTATACACAGTGTGGGCTGGTATCCTTTTGAATATTTCAAAACTGTAGAAATTGTTTTTATTCAAGATAGAAGTTTCTTTTTTTTTAAGATTGAAAGATGAAAAAAATAAATCAGTGCTGCAGTTGGTAAGTTCCCATTGCTCTGTGGCCGTGGCACCAGCGTGTGCCACTTCACAAAAACATCAGGGTTTGCTTTCTTCTCTCATGGGCACCTGTAACAAATACTGAGTTGTTGTGAGATCAGGATGAGGTAATTTTTGCACAGAGAACACTGATATTTAGTGCTAATTTTTGTGTTTTCCAGGGTTGACAAGTGTTTAATGTTTTTGTTCGATAGGGGTGGATTTTGGAAGGCTTCCCTGAAAATCAGGAGCAGGCATGGATGCTGCAGTCATCTGGCATCATTCCTAGGCATATTGGTAAGCAGAACAAGTGTGACTGCTTCCAGTGGGAAAGACCACAAGTGTTTCTCCCCCAAAATCCTCAATAAATTCAACACGGACACTGGGGACACCGGAGTCTCGAGACGGCAGAATACTTCAGTGCAGTTCAGATCGACTCAAAAGCATAAGGGGACCTGTGAGAGTTAAACCCAGGATCCCCTTTCTCTTAGGTGTTGGTCTCTGTGAAGCCAAGCAGCCCGTGTCTCCAGGCAGCCAGATGTAGCTTTGCTTCTGTACCAGCAGTGGGTCTAAATCTTCTCTGACATCAGTCTCTAGAAATCAGTCTTTGTCCTCAGACCAAAACAGTCCCTCACGTGTAAATACCAATTCATCCTTCTCCTGAGTTAGAGAACCCAAATTTAGCAATTTTACTCCACCCCATGAAGCAGAACCAGCGTGATTTTAAGCCTGACCTGTCAGAGTACGGGTGGATTCGGACCTGATTTGAGAGCAATGGTTGTTTACTGGCAAAATGCTGATAGGCAAGACCTTGGCAGCTGCACCTGCCTTCCAGAAGCCATCAGTATGTCCCAAATTAATGTAGTTTGGAAACCTACATAGAGTGTAAGGTATTATTATGATTGTGTGGAATGCAGTGTAAAATGATAAGTGCTGAGCATACCAGTGAACTTGCCAGAATGTTAATGAACTTGATGAATTGTCACTTTGGATTTGATTTGGATGAAATTTGAGTGCTAATGAAGAATTCAGAATCACTGCTATAGAGTCAGGCAAAAATGTTTAATGTCTAGCTAGTACTTGCATGTATTTTTAATATAGCTAATAACATCTGAAGTTGAGTTTTGCTCACAATTATATCTGTGCAACCAAGACCTGAATGAGAATCTTAAAGCTCAGTCTGTCTAGTTAATCAAAAAGAAGATTGAGAGGAGATGAGTGTATGAGTACCGTAGTAGAGAGAAAATAATCTGAAAGAGCCATTTGATACAGACAAGAAAGGCATAAGAACTTATTTGAAACATGTAATCAAATGCACTGAAAGTAGTAATTAAATTACAGTGTTTAACTGTGAGGATGATTAGCCAAAAGCAACCAAGGGAACTGACAGATTCTCTGTCTTTTGATGCTTTCTCATCAAGTTTCAATTCTTTTCTGCAAGTTTCACCAGTCTCACTATTTAAGTACCTGCATGAAAAGTAATTGGTTTTGATATAGAAGAGAATCAGTCTTGAGTGATGTGTGGGTACTTCTGTCCTGGGCTCCAGACACTAGTGAGGGAGTACCTTGTCAGCTGGTATGGGGACAGCTCATACTCGTGGGCACAGGGCTGCTATTAATGAGTGTTTTATCCCACTGTTAGGACATAATGGAAAATTCTGATTAGAAGTGAAGTACTTGGAGACAGAATACTGGGAAAGGAGAACGAGGCAAATGTGCTTAAAGTACATTAATCCACCTTTAGTACTAGGATACATCTAAACAGTAATAGGGAATAAAGCAAGTAACTAAGAAGAGCTACACTTACTTCTTTTCTTCCTTTCTATTTTTTTTATGTGTGCCTAGTTGTGCTTTATGCTCCAGACACTGTCCTGATCGAGAGGAACACTGGGAAAAGGCTCGATCCCTTCACAGAAGGTACAGCCTGAGTTTATTCCTCACCTCCACTAGAAACTGGAGTGCTATTGCAATACCCATGGGATTAAAATTAGAAATATATCCCTTTAAGAAATAGTAGATATTTATAAGTATAAATTAAGCTGTTTGAAAGAAGTCTTTGTTGACATGGTGTTATTTTCTGTGCCAATAACATATGGGGAAATGTACAGCTCAGTGCTGAGTCTGCAAGCAGTAAACAATGGCAGTACAGAATATTTGAAGGTTAAGTCTGTCCATGTGAGTTTACCTTTTTGTAGTTATCTTTGGTAGACTCTGTTGTGGGCTTGTTGAGGTGCAGGTATGGTTTTAGATATCTTCCATTAGAACATTGTGGCATTGTTTTTGCTCTGCATTGTCTGCTGGGTACCATAGTAATCACCCATCACAAAATAAATTCTGACACGGCTCTAAAAAACCACGTTGGGTGTTTTAGGAGTGGCTTTAGGAGGGATGCCCTTAACTAAAGGAATGGCTTTTCTTTGCTACAAAGGTGGTTTGCTTATCAAAGGTCTTGCTTAAGGTTCAGTCTAAGAGTTTGGGGAGCTATCCCCAGTTCCTGGTTCTTTGTCATCATGTTGTCTTGGCTACATGGATGGGCACCTGCAGAGTCATGTCTGTTGTTGGTGCCAGAAGCGAGGGAAGTGCACAGGTTGTCGCTTGTGCCACCAATATAAAACTTAATCAAAGACCTTGGTTAACTTAGGAGACCTTTAGGAGCTGAGCAAGACCTATTAAATTGTCCTCTTAGTTCCTAACCAGTCTCTAACTTCTAGAGGTGTACCACACGACCTTTGACTGGCCAAGTGATCCGCTGGTTCAGCAGCGGTTGGTGAAACCAGATCTATCCGACCAGGAGATGTCAACTAAACTGCTGGAATATCATAGAAACTTCCCTGGAATTTTCCAGGTCTACCAGAAGGTTTTGAAATCCATCAATGCAGACCAGCCATGCACAGATGTCTTCTCTCAGGGTAAGTATGTGCCTCGTTGGCAAATCTGAGAGGTGATAAACGTCCTGGTTGATAGGCAGTTCCCAGCCATTAGAGACAGTTTGTAGGATTAGGATCAGGCAGCACAGACAGTTCCCAGCTGAGTTGTGTTCTAATACAACATTGGGCTGTTTCCTGACAATTATTTTCAGGTCTAGAGTAAGTATGGATAACTGGAAGGCCTTAGTTCCACAGTCCTGCCAAGGAGCAGCTGACTCAGTGCAGCAGATGCTACGGTTATTTCTGCAAGAGTCTCTTCTGAAAGGCTGCTATGTGGCTCAAGTGTTAATCTCCCAACAGACCAGAACCTTCCACAAGTCTGAGAACAAGAAGCAGGAGCAGTTCAAAGCCAGTAACATTTCATTATTTAAAAGCTGTTTGTGGTGGTGGCTTTTTCTATGCAACAGTTCGTGTTTGCCTTTGCTCGGCTGTAATGAGATCGGACTTTCAATGTCGATTCTTCAAGAGGAGAATAAGGAAACTGCCAGAAAGACCAACTGACAATGTACTCTGTAGCTGTCAGTCTGTAGATGATCTGTTATATCCCAGTAATTTTGCATCTCAAAAAGGTCTTTTTTTAATAACAAGTGCTGCACTTTTAAGATAAACAAGTAGGAAGTTTATATTCTGAATTCACACATTAATTACCTCTAAATTACTTAATTAAATTTAAAAGTTCATATCATCATTCATAAAGAATTCATGCCTTGAATTGTAAATAAAAATGCGAGTGTCTGAATATTAATTATTATTAATTAATAATGTAGTGAGATAAATTGAAAACTGGAATGAAAAAATCCTCTCTAGATCTTTTTTCTGCAGTGCATCAAGCAGCCAGATTTTTTTTTTTTTAAGAATAATTAGATGTGGAGACTGTCTAGGGGATCATTACTCCTAATTAACTTGGTTATTTACTGCAAATTAAGCATCATTTGTAAGCAGGGTGCTTTGCCTGTAATGCTTTTCAATACGCTGGGTTATGGAAAATGTTCAGAATAACTAGAACACTCCTTGGGTAGCTGATACTTGGGCTTTAGGAGGTAACTGTTTTCTGTTATGGTGTTCCAGATTTTTTGTATTTTTATTGCTACAGATAGAGTTAAAGAAGAAGGAAAGGATCTCTTGGGAATCTTAGTGTTTTCATAGATTGTCAAATTTTGTAAACTCTTAAACTTTATTGTGATGCTGCTCACGTGTGCTTGGATATGCGACCTCCGATTCAGTCGATGGGTGAATGTACAGTATCCCAGAACAGCTCATGACTGGAGAAGATGTGACTGATCCCATGTGGTTATAATTTGAGTTAGTTTGTCAATATTTTAGGTCCACAATCTAGAAATAGCAGGGCTGGAGTCTGCTGGAGATGCTTCTTGTTTTGGGTTTAGTACAAAAAGATTTTATATTGACCTCAAAGTGTCTAGCAGAGGGTCCTCAGAAAAGTTGTTAGTGTAAAGCAGTGTGTTAATGGTGGCAGCTAAAATACTGATCCTTGTGTTCTCCAGAAATCCTTTTTGTGTGCTTTTTTTAACGTGGTCTTATAATTTCTCTAGACATTAATATCTAAGCCTGTCCTGTTTGTTAGACTAACATACCTTTGTGTTACAAGGACTCTTTAGTCTAGAGAGCCTTTTATTTGAACTGAAGATGTCTGGGCTAACACTTGCACCCCTTGCAATTAGAGAGGAAATCAAAGCCCGTGTAGGTGTGCCCATGCTGCTTTAATCATGGGTGACCATGGCAGTGGGGACACAGTGGCAGTTGAAGCCTGATCCCTGGAAAGCCTCCACAGCCTGTGCTGAAGCTCGAGCTGCTCTCGTCGCTACTGCGGGCACGGGGAGTAAGAGTGTTCTGGGCATGGCCAATGTGATCCCAATGCAGCCTCACTGCCAAGCCATGTCTTCTTTTAGCTTCTTGGGGATCTCTCCAGTTCCCTTTTGAGATTGTAACAATTCAGATCTCTAGAATTCAGCAACGTGAAGCATCACTCCCGTGCCCTGTGGTCTTCCCAAAGCTCTTGCAGTCTGTAGATTGACTCGATGTAGTATTTCCTACTTGATACAAAATGCTGAAGAACGATGTCCAGCAAACAGTGGAATTGCCAGAGAAGCTCAATCATCCTTTAACTGTTATGCAAAAACAATGGACAAAAGAATAAAATCATACTCAGTTATGTGCTCTCAAAGCCGTATTGTGATGTAGCATCCTATGCTGCAGGTCTCTAATGTTGTAATTAGGAGTCTGTTATCCAGCTCTGTGTGTGATTAAATGTCATCCTAATTTAACATTCTCAGGTTTTGCGCTTAAATATTTGTTCAGAAACCGAAGAAAGTATTAAATGTAATTATATCTCTCTATAATTTGCATGGTAAAATTGTACCTATCAAGCAAAAATTACTTCTGCTAAAAACAACATGGTAAAAGAGCAATTATTAATTGAATCTGCTCTTTAAAATGGTTTGACATCTAGTGATGAAAGAAAGTATAGGAGAGTAATGATAGTAAGATCTCTCTCGGTATAAGCTGCTGACAGGACAGTTTTATGGGAGCCCTGATTTTGATTGAAGTATTTAGATGTTTCAGTTATAAAACAATCACCAGTATGACAATCTTTAAAAAAATAAAAAAGTCAATCCCTGTGGTTGGATTTTTATTTTATTTTTTAAACAGAAGTAGGATATAAACTGTGTTTCTTGCCTTTCTCTCATGTTCTAGTTCTTACCTACGTCCAAACACGGCACCGATCAGCTGCCCCCTTTACACCACGGATTCTCTTTTGTGGACCCCCAGGCAGTGGGAAGAGCCTGCAGGCAGCACTAATAGCTCAGAAATACGGTGTTGTCAACAGTAAGTTCTCAGTAAATATGCACTTTTCTCAATTCCCCCTTTCTCTCTTTTTGATCATTTATCTTCTGCTGTCTTTCTTACTCACTCGTAAGATTTCTCTGTGTCCATTGCCATGGATGTCAAATTTTGAGGGCAGTGAAAAAATATAAAGCATCAGAGCTTATATTCTGTGACAAAGCAGCTCTAACATTTTTTTTCAGTCATCATTTTTAAACCCTCTACATCAGTATTTTTCCAGGGGTTAGATTCCCTGGTGCTCTGAATCCTTCTGTGGATCAGGGGGTCATGATCAGGAGGCTTTGTGGTTTCAGCTGCCTGACCAAAATTGGGACACTTTATATTAAAGTTCAGAGTCAGTTCTCTTTTTAAAAGATGCAGGCTCTTTTAATTCTTTCAAAGAGTGTCCTCTTCCTCTTGTAAAGGAGCTGTAGAATATCCTGTATGAGGTTTGTTCGTGGTTGGCACGAACAGGTGAAGGAGTCCTGTAATATGACTACACAGCTGGGATATGGTCAGTGCAACGTGTGTCCGTGTTCTCTGAGGTTGTCTAAGAGTTCTGATTTCAAAAACTGCAACTTTGATAGTGATTCCATCTAGGTCAGAATTTGCATTTTTAAAAAAGTAACAACTGTGAGAGTTTAGAGAGTTTCCACTTTTTTTACTAAATGTCATTACCACGGCTTTACATATGCTGAATTTTAAAAATAGTGTAAACCAAATATTAGAAGAATTAAGTATGTAAAGCAGAGTCAGGAGACCATCATTTTTCAGAATAGTGTTCAGCATATACTTAATTTCCAAGTAGGCTGTTGGGTTTGGAGCACAGGATTGAATTTAGGTGTATAGATATTACCTGTCTCAAGTTGGGTCTCTGAGTTGAGTTCTTGTTATGTTTTTACACCATTTATTGTGAATACAAATTTTCTTCTCAGAGCAACCAGTGACTGTTAGTGTTTGTGTGCATCCCTTGTCCCTTCAGCTTCACTCTCTTTGTCCAAGAAACGTTCTCTGGAGGTTCCTTACTCTTGTGAGCAGGGAGTTTAACTGTGATGAAGCAGATGGAAGGGCTGATGCTGTTTCCTTGCAAGCCAGTGCAGCGGCCGGTGTTGCTGCTGTTGGTTGCAGAGAAGGGGGGACTCGACTTACAGTTATAAACCGACAGCTCATGCAGGAATGTACCGAGTGGCTGTCACTGATACTGGCCAAACCCGAGCTGTAGCTAGGGCTGGTCACGCTGCTGTGTGACCTCCCCATGCCTTAGCCCCCTGCCTCGAGGGGGGGACCCTGGTGTCTGCCCGGCGTGGGGCGGGGAGGGCCGGAGGTGCTGTCCCAGCCCGGAGGAGCTCAGAGGTGTCCATGCAGGTGTCCTCACTAAAACTGAGCTCAGCATCTCCTGGTGTTCTCTCTGTTTGAAGTCGATGATAATACTGCATTAGCACAGTTTTTTAGGTATGATTCTTACATGATCATTAAATGATCCAGGGAGTCACTGCCTCGAACTGCAGGTTCTCCCGCTCCTCCACAGCGCGGTTCGGCTGCTGTTCGGCAGTTGTAGCTTTATTCGGTAATTATAAGTTTATAAAAAGTGAAAACCACAACCAATCCCTTGAGTTATTATTTCCAAAACATATTTGATTAATATCTTTCTCTCCATCTCTGTTTTTAATATGTTCTTTGCCAAATGTATTCTTTTTTATTCGATATTCTCCCCTGCTCAGTCTCTTTGCTTTTTTTCCTCTGCTTGGCCAAAAAAAAAAATAAATCCTAACAACAAATCCAAAAAGCCCACAACTTTTATTTTATTCAGTGACCTTATTCCAGTATGCAACTTCTGGGTTGGTTTTTTTTTTTCTTTTCTTTGTTGCTTCCTTTTTAAAATTTAACCTTGTGTCTTTTTTGTTCTTCCTTCCTGTTAGTTTGCTGTGGGCAACTGCTAAAGGAAGCTGTTGCAGACAAGACAGAACTTGGTGAACTCGTTAAGCCTTATGTTGACAATGGATACCCAGGTAGGGCATGTTGTTGGCTCATTACCCTCTAGCTACAAATTTGGGACAAAAAATAAATTGTGGGTAAATTTTCCTGGTCAGACTCTAATCTGAGTTACATCAGAGTAATCTGGAAGTTGATTACTTCTGTTCATTTATTATATGTGATTTGTAGCACTGTATAACAGAAGTTAGATTTCTAAGCTCTTCAGTATCTTCAAAACAAATAGTTCACTGCCCCACTGAAATTCAGATTTCTTGTAAACAATCCCAAATTTTATTTCCATGCACTTAAATCAAAATCAGAATTCTGAGGCAAGTAAGTTTGCAATGCTTAAGTTGTTATTGAAAGCACAGAATCCTGTGCCATTCCTATTTCAAGTGGGCTGTCATAAGGACTGTGGTTATAAGTCTGATTTCACTTGATAAATGCTACTGTAGATTCCTCTACTTGCATGCAAAAAAATTTTAATTTCAAAATAAAATTTCTTTGCATCTAATTTCTCTCAGCACTTTCTGTTGTAGGAGAGGACTACCACAAACACTATCTAAGCACACTTTGCTTTGAAGGGCTCTGCAGTGATTTCAGATATATCACAAATACTGCAAGCTCCTTAGGGTGGATCAGTTGTATTTCAGTAGTGGAAGAATATTTTGCCAAATTAGTGGCCTGCAAGAGGAACTTCCAGTTCTGTTTCTCCCAACAAACCAAATGGTTTCCAATGATACAAATACAGTCTTGCTGAAGGCTGGGAAATCTCAGTTAAGTTTCAGTATTAATGGAATTTTGAGCAACCCTGCCCCTGAGCAAAGAGAAATCTTCACTGTCTCTCCTTTCTGGCAAGGAAACCCTTCTGGTGAAAGCTTGGAAGGCCTGGTTTGGGGGTTATTTTTGCACAATAGCTGAATGACATCTGAAATGCGAGTCTATAAAATTAACTGAGGTTCCCTTGATACCAGACCAAGAGATTTGGTCCTTCTCAGAGCACTTCAGAAAGACCTTTGGCAGCTGGCAGCGTTGGGTCCGTGGTCCCTCTGCAGCCACCTGTGTGGAGCCACAGGGACCGGCGTGTCCGCTGGGGATTCCTCTCCAGCGAGCGGATCGCGTGTTCCCAGGCAGTAGCTTGGCCGGCTCACGCTGGGGCCGCCACCACCTCACTGAGCCAGGGGCTTGGGTGGGAGCTGTGGGAATGGCAGGCAGGAATATCTGCAGCCCCAAAGAGAGAAGCTGGGTCTTCTGTATCGTAAGCACTGAGGTCTAGGAGAGGATTTTCTGGTTTAGGGAGACTGCTGAGCACAGTGGCCTTTTAACTCCAGGGCAAGAGACCTTAGAATATGGTGACAGCAATACACCCTCCTCCTTTGTGTATGGGGATAACTGCTGCATCCTGACCAGAATGTGGCTACTGGGGTACATAATCTAACCCAATACAGAGAGGGGTTTAAACTCTGGACCTGTGTCTTTTTCATGGTACCCATTCATTGCCAGCTTGTCCTCTGCAGAGGACAGGCACTGTAAACACCTCCCTCTCTAAACCTCAGTTATGGTTGAGATGGGAGTTTGGTTGATCTGTTTATCCAAAGATAAGGTCTTTAAGAGCTTTTATTTTTTTTTACTAAAATGCTCCTTGTGTGTTTTATAAACTTCATCTTAACCATTACAGTTCCTTAAGAGATACCGAAAGCATTCCCAGTAGAGCAAAATAATTGCACAGATTCTCACTTTCAGCTGGTCCTAAAAATATGCACATCCTTAGTCCAAGGGAGCTACTTTCATTTCAGGAAAATGAAATTGAAGTTGTAATTCCTTACTTTCCCTAGATCAGAAATTATATTAGATTTAGATCAATATTTTTAATCTTTGCATGCAAGGATAAAGCTGTACAATGCTTCTGAATGTTAATGGGAGCCATAACTATATTCCTGTGCATTGTGCTAAAAATATCTTGCTTGGTTTTTGCTCATATGCACGTAGATTTTATTTGTTGGGACATTCTACAAAATTAAAGGCTGAATAAAAAATAAATACTATATAGCAATACCAGAAATAATAAGTTCTGTCATTTTGCTAATCCTCCTCTCCCAGGGATAACAAAGAATGAATTTACATTAGTAAACACTAACAAGAATTCATTACTGCCCCCACAAGAGGCTTGAAGAAAATGAAAGGACATAGTGTACTGAGGAGGAAAGATGGGCAAAAAATCCTTGCTGTCTTGCCACAGAGTTACAAACAGGTTACTACAGAGGAAAGTCTTGCACTATTATTGACTGCTTTCAGCTTCAAGTAAATCACATTTGAATAGAGTCAGTTTAGTCAACAGCAGAGTGTGTTATAGCTGGAAAAGCAATTAGAATGCCAAGGGTTTTGTTACCTTTCTCGTTATGTCCCAAGTCCAGTGGTTCCTTCGGGCCAGGATTCGGGTGTCGTGGTGGCAGCGTCCCTGGGAGCAGAGACGCGCCGTGCTCTGGGCACCCCGAGTCACAGTGACACTGCTGCACCAAATCTTGACACAGCCTCGTGTATTCCTAAAACATTTGCCCTGGGGATCTCTCTCAGTGTGGTTTCCCTTCTTGTGGACATGACTGCATACATTTAGTGATTTAACATATGGCAACGAGTGTGTGTCGTGGGGTCAAACCCCAGCTCGTTCACTAAATACTGGGCAATTATTGCTAACTGTGCTTTAGGCACAAAATTGCCAGCTTCAGAGTCTGATACCAGTCTTGTGGCTGCCAGCTCCAGTTAGGTTAAATCTTGTCAATAATGCTGAATTGAGCAGACACTGTTTGCTTGGGCAGCCTAGAAAGACTTCTGTGTGGCCAGAACCCTTCCTTCCGTGGGCAGCGAGACAGCTCACAGAAATTAATTCCTTCAGTTTGGTTTATTCTTAATTGTTGTGAAGAGACTGTTTCATGGATTAATCCTGCCCCTCTAGTAATTCAAGCTATGGGCAAACAACTCATATGCAGATAGCCTGTCTGTGGACCCCACAGGCTTGGTGACGGCTTAGGCAGAATTTGTGTCCCCAGGTTTGCTGTAAATCTGAGCAGGGGAGGTCTGGCCCTGTCTCTCTGAAGCATGGGCATGCATCAATTAAAAGTTCCACCTGCAGCATCTGTGTTCTCCATTTAAAAGGTGTCTATCACAGTTTGATACTCTGTCAGGAAAAAAAGAAGCAGAAAGTGTAGCTGCTTTTTCCCCCTTAAATGTCCTTGGTCTTTGCCCTGGAGATGTTTACAGTTTAGTAATGAAAGCAGAAACAGCATTTTGGCACTGGGAGCATCACAACAATAGGAAAGGTCACTGGTCAGTCAAAAAGAAACTTGCATGCCAATCTACCTGTTCAATGTTCCATGTTTTCATGGTGAAGCAGCATGGAGTGATCACTGCTAATTAATATACCTGCTTGCAAGGCTGCAGTAAATGGAGCCAGGACAAGTGAGATGGTAGGAAAACAGCATGAAGAGTGGGGCAGGGGGGAACCCTCTCCCAAACCAGTAAGATTCTGCTTTTCAGCTGGGAGAGCCACTGTTAGTTTGGGTAATTGTTTTTTCCCCCACCAGCATGAAGATTCAGGTGTAAGGAGAGCTGATTCATGGCAGGTAGATGCCGTTGCACCGTTTGCAGCCCATTGAACACACACAATCTGTGTTGGTTTTTCCCTTTCTTTTCTATTTCTTAAGTAGTTATATCTGAAGCAGTCCCCAATGGCAGTCTGCATGCGGGGGGTAAAATCTAGAATTCCCTAATTTCTCCTGTTTTCTAATAAAAACTATTACTGTACAAATGTAGAGTTCTTTCTCTCCCCCATTCTAAATGGGAATGGTTTTAAAGGGGTGCCTTTTGGTGCAGCCTCTGAAAGTTGGGGTCCCCTGGTGATTGTGATCACAGTCTCACTGAAAGCACTTGGGCTTGGGGGGGGTGGGTTTGCCATCAAATTAATATTCTCATCACTAAGTGTGAAGTAAAGATTTGACAATAGAGCGGCTTCCTCTTTGTTAAAAACTTGCAAAGAGTTTCTGAGTTGAAAGGCTGAGTAAATCTTTGTATCTGAGGAGGTAAGCTTAGTGTTATTTCTTGTTTTTAACAGCACTGTACTGGCGAGCTGCAAGCTGTCTGAACATCGGGAGAGACCCTCTGGGAGCTCCATTGGTTTTCAGCAAGTCTTTGCATGCAGCGTGTTTGTACTAGCTGAAGACAGCGCATGGCTCTCTAAATAATTTACAAGTTGATTAATAGACTCACATGGGTATAATTAGAAGAGGGAGAGACAGCAGCTACAGTAACGGGTACAGTGCTTGGGGGAACTAGAGACTTTATTTTTTTTAAAGAAACTTTCTAGGGTGCTGGGCGTTTGAAGATAAGTTGGGAAGAGCTCAGTGCCTCTTCTCTTTTGAAGTGGAAATAGGACAGTTTGAATCCGTCGAGTTTAATTTTTCACAAGCTTTAGGGGCCCTGCAGTGCAACTCCCTTTTTATTATTGAAAAAAACTCTCCATTTTTCTTTCATTTTTCACACACATGCTCACACACACACACACACACACGCACACACACAGAGCCCAAACAGTGGCTAATAAACACATTTATTTTCCACTTTATTTAAGTTACTTTTCTAAGGATGCTCTGTGTTCACCTCCTTGTGCATCTTAATCACAAATAAACCTTGTAAACTTATAGAGATATTTATGAATACACCATACTTTAATTTATGCATTTTTAAGAAACCTTCACCTCTGTTTGACAATGCTTTTGAAGTAGCTCCGTTTTTCAAGTCAAACTTTTGACTTTTCCTCTGGGACTGCTACAAAGGTTTTTTTATGGAAAATAGGTAGCAGCCTCTTTTCCTACTAGAAGAAAATTGGTGGTCAAGAGAACAAAATAAGATTTAGTATTTTTTCCTGGTTTAGGTGTCCATAGTTTAATAAAAGATGGAAGGTTGCAGAATAGAAAGTTTTATGTTAAGGCATGTAGGCAGAAAGTGGTCATCTTCTTTCCTGGATTTTGCTTTTTTGGTATTCAATCACAATAATATGATACATAGAATTGCCTTTTCCTTTATTTAAAAATCTTCCTTTTTATTTAAAAATCTAATTTTATTCTGTACAACATGCAGCAATCCAAATGGTCATATCTGACCAGCAGATATTGAGGGCAGAAGTAACACTGGGGACATTCAAGTCTATGAATCTGTTTTTAAAGGCCAACCTGCTTAAGTTTTAAAAACAAAAGAAAACCCAGATAACAACACAGGAAAAAAAAAAATCCCCAAAATCCAACCCTGGAAGCCCAACCAGATTAAATAAATGTGATTTTATGTTGGAGTCTAGGGCAGTTGTGGCCCAGAGCAGTCAGTCGATGGCTCCAGCCTGTGGACATTTTGCCAGGCTCTTGGTTTTGCAGTGGTCTCAACCATTGTCATTGCTCTTGGAGTAGCGACAGCCCAACCTTAGGCATAGTGCTGCTGGAGTCCGTGGGTTTGCATGAGGATGGGGTGAAACCAGCTGGAAGTTAGGATGTAGCAGACACCCACAGTTCCCATTCTGGGTCAGCAGGGAGCAATGTGTGCCACCAAAGTGCCACAGACCCTCGTGAACATGGGTGAAGAGGTGGCCTTTGGCCATACAGCGCCTCATGCTTGTCAGGGGCTTTCAAAGCACCGTATAAATGTGAAGATCTAATCCTTGATACTCGTTGTGATCTTTGTTGCTGATAGTTAATAACTTACACAGTTTGCTTTGCTGCTGCTCTTCTGGCAGCACTTGCTCCTCAGCAAGGAGCTGCTGCCTTGAATTCTGTTTGGAGTTTGGGAGAGGGAAGTTGCACGAGTTTTTATGATACAACTGGAAAGGAAAGCACGCTGCATATCAGCAGCATCCACTTTTATGGTCTTTGGAGTTTAATATCAAATTCTGGCTTTGGCTCTGTTCCACTGGGTGCTGTACATACAGAATCAGGCTCCTGTATGCAACACGTTTCATTAATGACCAGCAAAACATCATCTCTTCTCGTCTTATGGTAAATCAACATTTGGTATAGGAGGCCAAGATGTTTTTCACTAAGATTATTAGACTAAATGTATTCCCTTTTTAATATTGTCAATCAAAAAGAATTTTCTAAGCCAAATTCCATCCTGTCACAAGCCCTGAATTCTTCAGCAGAGCTGAAATAAGGAACTTGGCTGGTAATGGGAGTGATGCACTAGATGAGTCAGAACTGCAGTTGCTGTCTTGTGTCCAGCTCTATTCTCTCTGCATAAGGAGAAGCCAGTGGAGTAAAAAGAAGGGATGCAAATAGATGTTTTGTTACTAGCTTTAGAAACTTACAGGTTAGAAATGTCCCTGTGAGGTAATTCAAAGTACCTTTTATCTCACAGGTGGGTAAACTGAGGCAGAAAACCTCAGTGAGCGTGGATGGGAAGCTGGGTGTGTGGATCTTGACCGTAGTGATCATGCTGTGGGTGTGTGAGAGCCTGTTGGGCAAACCCACACTCACACTGCTCCAGGGACAGGGTTTAGCTGGGGAAGAGCTTTGTGTTTGTATGCTGGGTGCTCAGCTTGGACTGATTTTCCGTGCTAAATCTGAAGGTGCCACTTGCAGGTAAAGCAGCTCAAAGGGCTGGAATCTCAGTGATCAGATGTAGATTCCTGACTCTCCGGTGTGATAACTGTGCAAGAGTGATGTGCTTCTTTCACGTGCGTTGCTGAATGTCTTCATTTATCCCATCATCCAATCGATGATTTGGAGTCGTGCTTTAAAAACATCATCACTTTCTCTTTAGCACA
>VXBZ01011613.1:483360-502626 GCA_013399135.1 Heliornis fulica | reverse complement strand
AAAAAAAAAAAAAAGAGGTTCCACTCAAAGAAACAAAACCGCTGAAGCCGTGGAAATGAAATGTTTCCTCCTTGCGTTGCTGTATTAAATCATCGTTGGAGGCACCAGTGCGGGGCCCGGGCCCGGCTGCCGCCGCCCCGCGCTGCCCGTCGCGCCCGGCAGGTGGCGCTAGAGAACAGCCAACGACCGGGCGGCGGCGAGCGGGGCCGAGGGGCTGGTACCGGCGCCCGGGGCCGGCCGGGTCCCCGCGGGGGTAAAAGCCCCCGGTCCCCCCGGGTGCCCGCGGCCGGGAGGAGCGAGCGGCTCCCGTTCCCCCGGCCTCTCCCTGCCGCCGTTAGCGCCGCAGCCCCGCCGGGTTCTTACCGACGGGCGGCAAACCTGGCTGCGAGACGGGAGGGCAGCCCCTTTGCACAGGGGTGGGGTGTCGGCAGGGCCCGGGGAAGTCATCGGTAATTAGCGATAATCAGCGGTAATTATCGGCGAACCGCTGCCACGCCACTCAAAGCCAACTCGGTGCAATTGTGGACAGCCCGAGGGGGTCACAGGGTTTCCCTGGAAGCCCCCAAGGGAACGGCCCTCGGGCGGGGTCCGGCGGGCTCGGGGCCGCCCGGACGAGCCAGAGCAGAGCTACCGGGCAAGATGTTCACTGCCAGGTACGCGGAGCAGCCTCAGGCGTCTGATTAGCGGTGAAAGTCTTCAGACCCAGCTAAAAATTAATAATGTTCTCTAAAAGAAGGATAAAGGGTGAAGGCACAACATTGTCAAAAGGACCTTGGAGTTCTGGCCGCACAAAGCTGGTTTAGAGGGAAATATACGGAGGAGGAATCAATTTAAATATGATAATTGTAAAGCTCGGAGCACTGACAGCACTGAAGCTATTGGAGAACAGTGCCCTGTAATCTCCCAAGTAGTGTTTTTGTATTTCAGACTGTGCCTTTAATGTTGTGTTACTTTTGTCCTGAGCAGATGGTTTGATTTTGTCAACCGATTGCCTGATTCGGTTCTCTATTAGTCCTGCAGATCTGTGGGCTGGGTAGGAGCTGATAGGCCACACTCCTCCAAGTTCCGAGAGGAAGCACCTTCCATGAGAAGTACCTTACACTTGCCAAAACCTTTGAAGCTCTGGGAAGTAAATTTATTTTTTAAATGGTCTGCTGCAAAGTGCTGATTGACAGCCCTGAAGATAGAAAATCACTAGGTGTCCACGCAGCAGTTCCAGCACGAACAGCAGCACTTTAAGCCTCTGCATCCTGGCTGATTGTCCTCTTGAATTGATTAGATCACTTCTCAGGTCCACAGCTGCTAATTCGGCTGCGTGGCTCTAGCCCATTAACGTGGCCGAGCCGTGCTGTGGGTGTAGGTGTTGGGCAAGAACACACGCGTGAGTGAGCTCCATTTCTCGATGGAGCCGGTTGTGGCCTCATTCTGCTGTGTAAGCCACCCCTGAGGCTCGCTGTGCCCTTGGTCCACAGCTGTGTACAGTGCTCTCAGCACAGGGTGTCACCTACCTCTGTAGCTTTGCTTCAGAGGGGGGAGTTTTACTCCTGTACCTTGAGTTCTTGCCTTAATAGAGATGTGCTTCCACCTTATCTAGTCTGGATCTCTCTTTGTAGCATGTAGTAATTTTTACAAGAAACTCATCTTTGGACTTCTCTAATGATAAAGTAACATCTCTCTAGAGTTTCATTCCCCCAACCTTAAAAGTTAGAAGCTCACACAACTTTATGTTGAAAAGGAATTGACTGTTCAAAGCTCTTGTGCTTCATAATCTACTTAAAATGTGCAGACTGAGTGTCTCATCAGAACAGCTCTAAATTTTACTTTGCTTTATAGCCCGTTGGGTCATGTGCTTAAGGCCAGGAGACCTCTGGCTAGTTACTTACAGGCTGTGTGCCCCTCCAATTACAGTTATTAATTTGCCTTACCTTCAAGAGACAGTTCCACCTAAGTGAAAAGGATTACCACACTGCAGAGTTCTTCATTACCTGCTCTCCTTGTACCGCAGCAAAATAAGAATAATACTGATTTCTTTCTTCCTTTTTTCTTCCTTTTTTGTTGTTGTTTTTTTTTTCCCCCTCTGGTCTGTGGAAGATGTTTTACAGTTTTAATGCAGCTGTTTTAAGTGTGACTGTTTCTGTTCAAGGGCAGCTGATGTACTTTGTAATGCCACTGAACAGCCAACAAGCTCTGTTCCCCTATTGTGTTGAAGTGATAGGTATGTTTGCTAATCAAGAGGAGAGCAGAGCTTGCTGTCTGACTTGTTTATGTTTTATTTCTCACCATCAAGCTTTAGAGGGAGGCACAGAATATATGTAAGCATCTATATAATTCAGTGATGTATATATGTACATGCATATACAAACAATCAAAAATGTATTGCTGACATCTTCTCGTCCGTCAGCGAGGTGTCAGGGTTATCACGTACCCCTGGAATACTCAAAATACCCTAAACCTGGCATGTCATTAGATGAATTGTTAATTAAGCATCAGTGCATCTTGTTAGATTATTTTTTTCCTCTTTTGACGGCTTCAGTTTTGTTCAAAAGAAGTGACCGAAGTGGAGGATTTTGATCATCAGGATTCACAGAAGGCATCTGGGAAGGGCTCTCGTTCCCATCACAGTTGCTTCTTAATTTTCTTGTGGGCTGTAGCATTTCTCCTTCCCATATAAGCAGGATGGAAGAAATTTGGTCCCTGGAACTGAAGAATCTCCTACAATCTGCTGGAAGCTCAACAGCACAGAATATCCACTTATTTCTCTGTGTTGTTCTTGGGGCTTTCAGCTTCTGTCCCAATTCCCTGTTCATCCCACAGGAGTGTCAGCTCCAGCAGAATCCCACCTCGCTGTGCTTTTACTCAAGGGGGGCTGGAGTTGTCATTCAAATCCCTTGCAAAACAATTTTTAAACATTCTGAAAATATTTTAAAAAATGATGTCATTCGGCATCTTTATAAATCCACGTTAAGGCTTCCAGTAGGAATCATGATAAAATAGTATGTGTCAAGACAGACAGTTTAGTGCTGCATCCAGAAATTCAGGAGCACGGGAAAATTCCACTGGTCTTTGCATGGAAAACATTTTTGGGAAAGAGAAGGTGAAATTTTAAATTTGTTTTGTCTTTTATCACACAGAACCACACACAGAGAATCACAGAACATTAGGAGTTGGAAGGGACCTCAAAAGATCATGTAGTCCAACCCTCCTGCCTGAGCATCCCTGCCAGGCTGTCTTGGGTTTCTCTCTTGTAACCTGGAGGGTGGGGAGATGATCTACCCTGCAAGGAGCACCGAGATTCTCCTGTTATCCTCGCTCTGCCTGCCTGCAGCTCAGCTCTCAGATACGCATCGCTCCTGCCTGCTGCTCCAGTGTGCAGTTAATTTCCTGAATCCCATTTTTAACAGAGTGCCTGGTTTTGCACTGCCAGTTTGTTCTCTATCAAGTGTCTGGTTTTATTCTATTCCTTTATTCTTTTAGCAGATGGAGGATATTACTCTCCTCAACTTGTTTGTTGGGGTTTTTTGTGTTGAGAGTTTGTTGTTGTTTTACAGTGTGTATATCCTCAATTAATACACTAATCTGTTTCCTAATTAATTCCCTACAGCTTTCCTCCCTTTTTGCTGGTACATTGAATCCTGAGTGCGGTTCTGTAAATTCAGTAATTTGATTATTTAAAGGGGAAGTAAAGAATTTCATGACAGAGGTGTGAGCCTGTAGGAAATGTAAACATTTCAGGCAAAAATGGATTCTATTAGCGCAGCTTAGAACCGGCTGGCACCCGAGGTACAGTGCAGTACGACAATAACAACCTCCACTGAGATCTAGGCACGTCCCTGCCAGCTACTCCTAAAGGGAATCTCATTGTTAGAAACCTGATGCCACCGCTCTGCCACAGCACTTGCTGCATCTCTGTATGCAGATGCGGTGCAGGGCGAGTATCAAACCATCCACTCCCCATGATGTGGATTTATGCAGCGTCTTTTGTTGTTTGTTTCCAGTAGAGGCAACGGCGTGTTAGACACCCTGTGAGCGAAGGGAAGGGGCTCTCTCTGCTTCTGGAAAATTGTTTTGGCTGCTTCTTTGGGAAGTAGCTTGAGATGATTTTCCTGACCTTTCTTTGGGGCTGTTTGATGCTAAGCTCATCCTGTTGCAAGAGTCCCTCATGTCGAACCTCATTTTTCTGTAAAAACAACAAAAAAAACCCCAACCAAGACGTGTAAATCCAAGTATCTTGATTGAAATACTTTACTTCATGAAGGCTGCAGTGAAAATATGCAGGATACTGCCTTACCACTGCGTCCCATTAAATAGAATTTTGAAAGCTGCATAGTAATTGCACTCCCAGACAGCATCTTGCTGATGTTCTCTCTTGCCCTAAAGAAAAAAAAAATAATAATAGAGGAATAGAAACTTTCATCTCTAAAATTAGGGAGTCATCAATGCAGTAATTACAGTAGTTGAAATACATTTTGGAAATTTATTTTCAGTTATAAAAGCTTCAAGCCTTTGGGCAAATTGGAGAAATACCGCATCCAGCCTGCTGTGGCAGAACCATTATCCTCTGCTAAGTTAAATATGGAACACTATAGAAATTTCTTCCCTGTTTTAGGATTTCTTTTACCCAACTCGGGTCATTATTTTTGCATTTTGATAAGATTGTGTCACACACTTCACTGTGACATCAACCCAGTATGGCTGAGAGAAGAAGTACATTGCAAAATTCTGTGGGCATCAGTTTTTGCCAAATGCTTTGCTTTAGTCCTTCAGTTCCTGAGGAGTTTGGGGGTTTCATGGTAGCATAAATATGCACAAGCCAACAGTAACTCCTCTCTCCAAAATCTCTCCATCTTAATAAATAGCTCTTTGGGGTTTAGTTCCTGGAACAGACAAAAAAAGTGGTGTGTATCCTCCTTAATTGCAGACTCAGCATACAAAATAGATCCCATCTTTTTAATCCTTTGCAGTCCCAGACAACCTTGTTATGAAGATCCTGGCAAACCGCCTGAACGCGCTGGACTGCGCGGCCAACGGTTGGGTGCTCCATGGCTTCCCCAGAGACAGAGAGCAGGGAGAGCAGCTGCAACAGTCACATGTCACCCCAAACAGGTAAGACCCAGATTTAGCAATCATGACATTATGTGCATGGAAAACCTGTTGATGGCGAGGTACAGGTCGTTATGGACACTCCATAGGCCATTGAGTCTTATCCATGTGTTCCTTCCTGAGCTGAGAAGGGGTCTTGCTCCTGGAGAGGAGGAAATAGAGCGTTGGCTTTACAAAGCCTGCAGATGGTCAAACTGTGGGAGAGAGAAGAGTTCTGTTGTTCTGGTTATTTGTTTGAGTTGCTGCTAAACTCAAATCATAAGTAATGGATTAAAGTCTGGATTATATCAGAAGGTGTATTTTATTTGCAGCAGGAGGGGGGATCTACATCTTCCTTCTTTAGCATTGGCATAATATCATGGAAGTATATTAGCATTGCAAGGAGCTCTTTTGGGTTTTGTGAAATAATTAAAAACAACATGAGAATTATATTTTATCTGAGCTATAATGAAGTGTTCAGAAATGTAATATAAGAGAAATGAGCATCAAAAGAGAACTGTGATGACTGCCTGGCAAATGATGGGGAGTTACTCTTTACAGCTGGTCCAAGGGTGGTGAGGATTTGAGATGCTGGTGTGCTTGTCAAAGCCAAGAGGCTTCTCCATTCCCCTCCAGGGCTTCCCAGTCCAGTCCCTACCACTGGCTGACACAGCAGCCACTCCAAAGGCATTCCTTGGGGATCTGTAAGCTTTATGCTCCCAGGAAACTTGTGGAAAAGATCTATTACCCACAGAGGTGTTTGAGTTGGTGAAGTTTCTCTTCCTGTGAGCTTCTGTGTGGCTACCCTCACCCTCACCCACCCCCTGACCATGGGGGGTACAGTGTAAATCTGAGTTGGAGAGGGAAGAGGGAAAAGGAGGGAGCTAGCAGTCATGCCATCAGGCTTTAAAAGTGAAAGTATATGAAAACAGCAGTAGCTTTATATATTAAAAGTAAGACAAAATACATCTTAAACAGGAACCCACTTCCTGGCAAAAGGGAGAGACAATCTTGAGTCAGTTCTGTTAAACTGGCATCTCCTCTGGGTTAAGTGCTTTTGGAGGGTGGGTCTGGAGCTCCTCACCGTGTATCTGAGATCTGTGAATACTCAAGTGCTCCTGTGAATACCCTGTGCTCCTCTACAGGACTGGGACCTCATCAAGTGAGGAAGAACAACTCACTATTAAATTGTATGTGCAGAAATTTGGCACCGATCCTTTTGCTCAGAGGGCTCTTCGCTTTGTGCCTGAGTTAAGAATTTGGCCCTTACTGTTTTACAGGGGTTGAAGCAAGGGACAGAAATAGACATCACGCTACCTGATTGATTTTGGAGCTGGTATTTTTCATGAAACTGAAGTAGTAGGGGGAGAGGGTGATTATAAACAAAAGGACATATTGCAGCACAGGATAGCAGGGCAGTAATTCAGCTTCAGTTGTGATGCTAGTTATAAAACACTATCTGCAGAGGTGGTGTTTCTGACATCAGGAGAAAAACCTGATAGAATTATAGCCTTGAAATCAATCTGGGAATAGGATGCAGAAATCTATAAATCAGACACAGAACAATCTACAAAGTCTCATTTTTAGGAGGGCTCTGTTGATGAAATTTGATTAAAATAAATTTACATATATATCAAGTTTATTATTAAAATCTAGTCACATCAGTAAACAAAATTATTTGTGAAAGAGTATGTTACTCTGTGTTTTGAACTCAAAGTAGACCTCTTTGGCTGATCAGAACACAGAGTTATTGTCTGCTTGTCAAGTCACAAATCTATTCCTTAGAGCTAATAAATGGTTAGTGTTCAAATACTATGTTTTATCTGACTCCCACCTCATAAAGCTAGTACACATAATACTAAATTATACAGCATTGAGCAGGATCAGTCTCTTGACTCCTCCATCTTATGGAAAGGAAAACAAACCTAGTAATTGATGGTAGAAAAGAAGGAAAATAAAGTTATTTGAAAACAAACAAAATGGGCCATAAAGTTTCTTAAAATGTAATAATAAAAAAACCCCTCTCATACAGCATCAGCCACTGCATCCAAAGAACTGCCCTGGAACAAAAAGGAAAATAATTCATTTTTCACTGGAAAAGTAAGGTACAAGATTTTCTTTAATTTAGAATCTGCAGTGGAGCAAGGACTTGCTTACAGACTGGTGCAAGAAAACCTGCCCATATCAGACCAAACCCTCTGCCAAAGAGCTGCTCTTTCTGTCTCGCTCTCTGTGTTCCTCCCTGTGAAGCAGTTACTGCCTAAGTGGACAGGATCCCAATCCTATTGAACTGTGGCAGCCTTTAGGGCAAATAAGGAGCTGAATTTATTAGTGGTCTCTCAGCTACCTAGTCAAAGAACACCCTTAACCACCTGGTGCCTGCAGAACGTGGGAATCCAGAGCCAAGCACAGGTTGGCACCTGAAGCTCGGGAGGGCTGGCGCTAGGGCTCACACTCAGATCCTCACCCGACTGGGTGGCAACGGGAATTTCAGGGCTTTCTTATTGTTAATGCTTGAGCAATGCACAGTGTAGCTGTGGATAGTGCTAATGTATGGAAAACTCTATTTAATATCTAGAAAAATCTTCCTTATCCCTTTCTGCTCACTCCCAAACTTACAGTTAAACCAAGACTCAGCAGCAACAGTGTCATCTGTTGTCCCTCTCTTGTCATTCGCGTCGGCGGGTTCGTGACCAGCTGTCTGCTGGTTCCAGGCCAGCTTAGGGCAATCAGCAGTTTAAGGCTTCCTGGAGCCAGAGGGTCATCTGGACAACTGTCTAATAGCCCATTTTCCTCGGTGCTGTGGTCTCTTTTCCAACACACTGTACTGTTGGCCTCCTCCAGATTGTATGGAAAGGAGTTTTACTGCTTCACTGGGCGTCGTATGAACAATCTTCTCAGTGGTTTTGTCCAGGTTCCTTCCTTCTGTCAAAACACAGTTGGAAGCATCCCCTGATCACCTCTCCCAACCCTCCTTACGTGTGTCTCTGTTCAGTGACCCCCTTCCCAGGCAAAGAGCCTTGGTCTGTTGATCTTTCCCTTAAATAGAAGTTATTTCACTCTTCTGACCATCCTGTCCCCCTCACCTTTACCTTCTGTAGTTGTTGGAGCTGTTTCTGTCCTGAGATGGGGCCTCCAGCACCTCATTCAGTTTGGAGGGTAGTGCTGTCTGCTGGATGTGTGAATACATTAGCATAAACATTGTTAGTTTCGGTCTCAACTCCATTACTCAGAGTTGCTGCTGTTCTGTTAGATGTTACTGTGACAGATTTTGGGAGAAGTCTCGTGTGTGTGGACTTCAGTAACTGGGCTGTGTCTCTTCCATTGGGAAATATCCTAAAAATTCACAAAGTGTCACAAATCTCAACCAAGCATGTACAAACTCAGCAAGGAGCCCAAAGACCCTTTAACTCTGGATCTCTGAGGTTAAACCTGCAGCAGGATTCGTGCTGGAGTTCTCCTCAAAGCAAACCCGTCCGCTCGTGCCCGTGGGCTCTGCTGTTTGTGTGTCCTGGGATTCACTGGTCCTCTGCTCCATCATTTCCTTTGGGGGAATTTTCCATCTCATCTGAACCCAGGATTGGTTGGTTTACATGCCAATTAATTGCATTGATTAATTATGTTACAGTAGCACCTAGAAACAATACAGGTGGGCAGACAAAGCTGAGCAGGGGATGGACTAAGGATTGACCTAACAATAGAGATGTGATATATTTCAAATACCCATTTTTCCAATATTAAAGTTTTCTTCTTTCCCAGTGGAGAGAATAAACAGCACTAGCTTCTCCACTGCAGATTTTCCAGTAGTATTTTACTTGGTCTTCAAAACAATATGGCTGTATCCCCGATTAAGTCATCTTTTTACATAATATATTTAAAGCTTCTTTTTCATCACATTACTAAGAACCTGTATTCAAACAGTTTAGGATAATGAAGATGCTGGTTTCCCAGGTAGAATCTGTGAATATGCTGAAAGGGGAAAAATGAGAATGGAAAAAAAAAAATTTTTTTTAAACTATTTGGTCTTTACATGGGGCTTTCATATTTCTGCAGCTGATCCCAATGTGGATTAGGGATAATAAACAGCCTATTAATGGAGGCCTGAACTAGGAAATGGAGTTTGAATCAGCAGCAAAATTCAATGGCTGGCGAAGGTTAATAACTCCATTACTATCAGCTCTATTTTTTAGCCGTTTGAAGAGCTAGGTGTTAGCCTTATCTTACTCCTCATTAATTGAGCTAATAGAACCCCAGTGACCCTACCATGCTGCCATTATCTGAGAGTTTACCAGGCATGGACTGGAATACTTATCACTGAATATGTATTCCTCAGATTCATTTCTATATCAGAAATACTTTTGTTAAGGATCGACTGTCTTTTCAGCTTCTTTTTTTTGTCTTTGCATTTCCACTCTGCCTTCTGTAACAGCTACATATTTGAAAATTAAATGTAAATGACTTAATTAAAATCCTATCAAGGAACAAGCTAGGTCCCAAAATAGTTGCATCAAGGAAACATAATAGTGATTGAATTATTCTGACATGTAAAAATCTTACAGGGTGTTTTTAAAACTTTGGCCTAATTTAAATGATGGATATTGTCTATTTATATCAGATGTGGTTTTAATTGCTGGCATACAAAAATCTGATGAGTAGCAAAGAAGAAATATTATAATTATATCCTCTTATTTTCTTCTCATTTTCAGGGAGCAAAAAAAAATTGCCACAACAGAAAAGTGATGTGGTAATCAAGGTACTAAATCAGTACAATAAAATTTGCCTGCAGCAGAGGGAGAGAGAACCGGGGCAAGTCCCAGTGACCTGCGTAGCGTTTAGCTTACCCTGTGTGCCACGACAGGCAGGACTGCTCCTCCCCCTCGGTCATTCTCCTTTTTGTCTCTTCGGATTATGAAGCAGCTCGCTCTTACCAGAGCCATTATATGCTTGCTGGTTTACTGACTGTTGTCTTTGCTAATGCTAATTGGTTTCCTTTTCATTATCACTTTGCTCATCACTGCTCCCATCTCAGATAGTCTCTTCATCCTTCCCACATTCGAAGCCAGACTGACTGCTCTGGTCCGAAGGATCAAAGGCTCGACAGTGGGAGCTGAAGGGGCAGGATCTGCTGGAGATCAGTGACATGACTGTGACACAGAAACGTGTTTTGGGAAATGAGTTTTAGGGGATGAGTTTGTATCTGACGTCCCCGTGCCGGTGGGGGCACTGACCCTTTAGCAACGCTGACTGTCCCTGCCGTGCACACACAGCCACGGTCTCTCTGAGGGGACAGAGCACCCTGGCCAAGCATTAACAGTTCCAGGGTTTTCTCTTCAACCACAGTGCGTTGCCAATCGTGCAAAATTAACAAATCTCCCTCTCACCTGCACTGCTGAATGACTCCCCCGCTTCCCTGCGTGGGCGGCATCCCTTTCCTCTGCAGCTGCTATAGCTGTAGCCTTTCCAAGCCGAGATAATTCAGTCATTGTGTGACTGAACTCCTGGTGCACGTGGTTTGAGACTTACCCTTTTCATTGACAAGATTTTAATTAAGTCATTTACCTCTTTCCCGATCTGCCTCTACTGCAAGAGGTGTCACCGAGCATCCTGTAACAGGCAAAATATCCAGCCATTACCCCGTGGGTAACAGTGAAGGTCAGGGTTGCCCTGGGACGGGGCTCTATTAGGCAGTTGTGCCCGGGGGGTACTTAATAGTGACCCCTAATTCGCCTCACGTGGTGCAGGAAGGTGCCCACACGCAGTCTTGCCCCACGCAGCCGAGGGGAGCAGCTCGTGGCACAGGTTCCTGAGGCTGCCCATGGTGTGGAAGCTGTGTTCCCCAGGGTCTCTGCCTTCCTCGGGAGCTCTCTCTGCCCTCAGAGCACAGCACTGATCTGTCACTGCTAAACAGCCCAGCAGAGCATCACTGAAACCATGATGTCACTTGTGCTGCCCGTCTGCCTGACCTATGTTGGTACCGTAAGACCCTCTCTATCCTGGGGGAGGGTGTTGATATGCATCGAGCCAACAACAGCAAGACATCAAATAGAGTTTATACAGGTTTAAAATCCTCTCTGGACTTTCTGTAGGATGCTGCATTTGCTGTCACAAGCATCACTTCTTGTTTCTTACTGTGCACCAATGAGAGTGGGAGGTATATTTGGCTTCAGCCGTGGGAGGCAGGTATTATTTTTAGAAGTTGCCTCATACAAGCTCCTTTTGATGGCTGGAGTTTGGTGAAGTCCTGGATACAGCAATTAAGGAGATCTCTGATCTCAGCAAGCTTCCTAAGTCTCCAGGAAGGGAAAGAAGAAAAGCTTCTACTTCTAAGTCAATATTTTTATTTTTAAGGACCCAGAAGCACATGCATAATCCTTTCATTCTTTTTCCTGCTGGAAGGAGGGATATTTTTCTGCAGTAGCTACCTCTGACAAGTAAGGGGATATCAGGAAACCTGAAGACTTTCTATCCTGCCTGTTCTTATGTTGGAATCACTTTTCTTAGAAGATGCCACCAGAATCCAGGTTGCCTTTCTGAACTCAGTACCTAACTGGAGAGGGAGAGAAAGCTCTGGGTTACTTCATATGTCTTCAGCAATGGTAGCAAGGTTAGATGTGGCCAACCAAACCAGCAGCGTCTCTGCTTTCTCCATGTGGGAACAGGCACAGCCAAACTGGAAGTGCTGGGCTTAAACATTAATGCTTTCAGTGTTTCTTCACAGAGAGCCCTGAAGTGTCTGTGCTTTCAGGGCTCCTTGCTCCAGCTTTGGCTGCCAAAATTAGATGCCTGGGTAGCAGCAGCAATTTGGGCAAGGTGACTTTGAGCAGGTGACATTGAGTAGTGTTTGAATCTTGATGAGTCAAAGAACTTTGCTGTCAAATTCAAGATCAGAGGAAACTCACCTTCTGAATACTTGACTGAGGTTTGGAAGGAGCCAGCTAAACCAGGCAGTTTCAGGGAGAGTCAGGATCCAGGCAGGCCTGATCTGGTCGGCTGCACGAGAGTCCTGCACCGTCAGGCACCTCAGGGCACAGGGCTGGCATCCTGGCAGGCAAAGCCTATTCACCATGGGGTAGTGTTGGTTGAGATTGTCCCTCCTGCCTAGAAGAAACTGAAGATTTTCACTGAACCAGCTAAGCAAGTTCTCACATATTTGCATTGGAAACCTTTCCCCTGTTACTCAGAAAGCTGAGATGAAGGAATTCTGTGGTCAGTGTGGGGAACCTGCACATTTCCATCCTCTCAGGGGGAAATAGGTTGTTGTGAGAGGAGATCTGAGAGCTGCCTGAAGGAGGAATCGGGGTTTTACAATCCTAATGCACAGTGACAACTTCATGGTACTGATCTCTACAAATCAGCCAAGACAGTTCAGGGCATTCACCTGAGACAGGACTTTCATTTAAGGAATGAAATGAAACAGGACATCAAAGTGTTATCATTTAAATAGTAGTCAAGTCATCTAACCTGTGCTTTTCTCCTCTGAAGTCTCCTTGCTTTGGTGACCGAGATGTGTGAATAAAACCCAAGAACGTGCCCGAGAGCCCCCTGGACCCGCAGACCTGGGTTCCTCTGGCTCTCCCAGTTTGTTCACAATGCTCTCCATGGCTGACTCCCTGGGTGGGATCCAGCAGTGCTACTCAGGGTATATGTGGAAAGGTCAAATATTAGGTCTGTACAGGTTGAAACAGAGTTAATGGAAGTCTGATACCGAGAGCGTGGGGGTGGTATCTTCAGAGGAACGACATTACAGATGTGCCTTGTCTTTGAACTCCATGAGTATGAGAATTGAGGAACTCTGGAGTAAAACCTTCAATAAGGTTTTTGCCAGCTCTGCTCTGATTTAGCAGTCTCTGGGGCTGGGACTAATTCCAGAGTAAGCCATTGCTCAGCACTGGTGTGGCTGGCAAAACTGGGCCAGGCTGAAAACCGTGGGCAGAACAGGCTCAGAGTTGCCTTTGCTTAGATTTGTCAAGCTGAAGATCTGGGCAGACAAGTGCATCAGCTTGTAACAAGTATAATACAGCTTGGGTGATTAAAACTGCCAAGTAATTGCATATTGAATGGAGATGAGTTTGTGGTTACTGTGAGGATTAGGAAGTGTAATCTGCATTAGAACACCCCAGGATTCGCTGCTGTTTGCCTTGGAACGAGATATTTGCTCAGAATTTTCTAGTAAGTAAATTTAGCAGGTGCAGGGCAAGTGAAGAGAGCAGAGCTGGGTACACTCAGAGCTCATTCTCAGGAAGGGTGTAGGAATGATCCCTTATGCCTGACACATTCTCTGGATCTGTTGGTCTGCATCACCTGCGGTCACATAAGTGTATTCATCACCATCACTTCAATTGGTGTCCTTTGGCTGAGGAGTACTGGTGACCCAGTGGGTTTGTGCGGCGTAAGGATCATATTTTCTGCCCCTAAATACCTTATGTTTCCAAAATTCATGTTACAGAACTCTGTCCTCTGTCAGGCTGGAAGTACACCTTGAGTAAGGCTTTTATCCTTCCCACAGAGACTACTAGAAGTTACCCTTTCCTAACGCGCTTTCTGAGCTCAGTACGACCATTATCCTGCTTCTCATAGGATAAAGATACTTCTTAAAAAATTGTAGTCTGATATTGTTCAGATGTAACTGCTGATGAGCATCCCACTGATGAGCACTGAGTGAATGATCCAGAGAACAGTCTGTCCTTTTGATACAATTACCAAAGATCAAGGTACAGCAGGTTTTAACCTTCTAGTAAATGCAGCTTCTTTCGTCAACACAAAGTAAGCTGATTTTCAGGCCAGGTCTGAGCTCCCCCTCACACACTTGGAGTGAAATCAAAGGATCTGTACTGGCCACGAGTTTGCCCTAAACTTAAAGAGAACAGAAACAGACTATGTAGAATTTAATGGCATAGGAGCAAGCCCATAGGATTTCCATTGCAAGGAAATACAATCACAGCTGGAAAACTTGGTGCCATGTTTTGGTTTAAAATGTTACTGCTGGTCCATTACTGAATCCAGGTTGTTATTAATTTTCCATTAATAAATAGCTGAAATGCATTTTGCTCAGTCATAATGAAAGAATTCTTGTATTCCATTTCTGTTACTCTCACTGTAAGGGGCTGTTACTCAGAACAATCATCCACTCGAACGCAGGAAACCCAACGATGGCAGGAGAGAAGCCTGGGAATAATGACAAGGGAAAACTAGGAGCAGATTCCTTTCTTAAAGTCTTCTCTGTGTCCTCCTTTAGTTGCATATTCACACAAAAGTAGGAAGTTCAATGAGTGCAGCTTCCAAGCTGTCCTGTCTGCACAAATTTGAGAGTGGCTTCCTCTGATTTATTAGCCATCACGTTGTTTTGCTGCTCAGCATAGCACAGCTCCGTATTCAGGGTATTTGGGTTCAGTTCCAGCCTCACAGAAGATTTTTTCCAGTGGTTCCTAAGTTTCTCATCATGCTGATTCCTCCCCCCACCCCCTACCTGACCCTGCTATAGATCTCAACCGTTGTTTTACCTTGTTGATGTTTTGTCTATATTTGCTTTAACCAGCTGCCCCTCTTTGCATGCAGCACTGGGACTCATCCCCTCTCTCCTATCAACAATAATTAGCCTTGTAAGACTAATGGAAGAAATCGTGTCTAATTACCCTGTTGAAGGCCCAATTATGTTATTAACATTTGTGGGCTATAAGCTAATGATGAGGAGAGCCTCTCATTTGCATAGCATTAAGTTAATTGAGCTGGAAGCTATGGGGTGGATAGCAGTGATGATAGCAGGATTCTGTTACAGAATGGATAATGATGACCAGAGCAGGATGATTCACCTGACAGGTTTATTAATTAACAGCTATCTGATTACCTAAAAGAAATGGCAAGCAGCAGTCCTTCTGAAAGAAGCTGCAGTATTTTTTTAATGAAAGATGCTGTATCACTGCTGATATTCCAGGTGATTTATGGTGATGGCAGAGTAAGCGCTTTCCTGGAAGCCAAATAAAAACCCCAGGTCTGGGTTCCTCCCTGCCCTTGCAAAAATGTGCTGCCAAGGTCTGATACTGCTAAATATGTCTAATTCATACATGGTGCCAGGGGTAGGGCTGTGTGGGTGAATTTGTGTGGCTGTATGGAGAGAGTATTTCGAAAATCCTGAGTAGTTGTGCAGTCTGTAGGTTTGCCCTTGGAAGAGCAGAAGGATTTGATTTTGTAAAAGATGGGTTTTTCATTATGGTGTTGAACAGGATTCTGCATTGTATTGAGAGGAAAATAACTATAAATATTCAGCTATTCCCATTTTCCTGGTACGTACAAACCGTGAGTGAAGGCGAGTGCCCTGATCTTCAGTTTATTTCTCGGTACAAAGAGATGTGTGAAGTTGTCAGGCCTTTTAAGGAACAGGAGTCTCTGTTATTTAAAACTGCTCTAAGAATAAAAATCCATCTTCTTCTTTCAGATTAGATGTCAGGTTCTGTCTGGCTAATTCTAAATACACTGTAATTCAGAACAGATTCAGACCAAGTCCTTGGAACTGCAGTTATCTTTGAGATGCATAAAACACCCAGTTTAAAAGTTGCCTGTGCAGTCATGATGTCCAAGATGGAGTAACTTGCTATGCAGTTACTCGTTGTTAGAAACCCCCACCTCAGTTCTGAATGTATCTGAATGTCAAATATAGCTTCCAGTCAGCAGATCTTTCTAGGTCTTTCAGCTGCATTGAAGAGCCTGTTATTAAATCATGTTTCCTAGTGACTAAGGTACCCGGTGCAGCCTGCAACAGCCTCTGACCAGACATGTCCCAGGACAGAAGAGAGCACTACAGATTTTAACCTGTCAGAAGGTGCCTTTTAACCCATGGTGGCCTCGTGGCCAGTGGTTCAATAGTGCTGGATCAATGAAGAGTAGTGACCTACAGGTAAAATACAATCACTGTTACTTTGCTGTTGGAGAACTTGAATGCACAGAGTCTCCCTACACCCTCGATCTGATGTGGTGAAGAGCCCAGAATTTTAGTTTACAACATAGAAACAGACATTCACAAATCACCATGGGCACTTTGGTCAAAAGAAGAATAGAAATTAAAATAAAAGATGAAGAAATTAATGAGGAAGAAAAGCTCCTGGAACCAGCTACCAGTCTGCTCTCTCTACTGGGTGTGACTCGCAGCTGCCAGCAACAGAGCCCAGTCAGTTCCACCGGTGCATGTGAGTTACTCCAGGTAGTGCAGGCACCCTCCTGTGTGGTGTGGAGTAAAGGAGGGAGAAGCTGTTGTGTAACATGTACAAGGAGCATCTTCCATCTCCTTCCAAGCTGTGATGGTACCTGCCTAATGGCCATAGTTGTGTGGAAATTACCTTAAAAGGTTGTTCCGTCGCCCTGACGCAATGAGTAAGTGTCCTTGCTGCCACATAAACCCTACACCCTCCTGGATCTCATTAGCTCTCTGTAATCACTAACCCACACTGCCAGTGCTGGGTAGAAATATCTTTGCTGTATAAATTAGTTTTTCTGTGAGGTGTTGTGTAGTTTGTCACACTGCCTTGCTGTATAAAACAGACAAACACAGCATCAAGCCAAGATCTGATAGATCAGGAATTATGTATTTAATTCAGAGTTCTGTATAGAGTGCCCATAAAAGCTTGATCATGATAGAGGGGCCAATAAACATTTGGGAACATAAATATTTCTGTAGGAAATGGCTTTGTGAAACATTTAGTTGTTGAGTAATAAGAAGAACAGAGAAAAACAGAAGAGTCGGAGTCTCTAGGTACTAATCTGATGGGTTGAACACGCTGCCATGATGATAATGTTGAGAGAGATTTTATGGGACCAGAAGCCACAAATACATTGAGTCCTGCCCTGTCTCCTGATGCCTTCATCTCTTTGTGCTTGCCCCACTTGCTACCTCTGACACTCTAAAACCCAGCTTGAAAGCAGTGGGTGAGACCCAGGGGTGCCAAGCTACTCCTCTGTTTGGACACAGGGGTGTGAGTCCTCGGGATCTGCACGAGATGGGTGATTTGAGTACACAGGGCAAAGCCTTGGGGTCTGGGGCCACAACCAGAAGCTCAGGAGAGGAACAATCATAACCTACAGAAGGTCAGGCAGTGTCTGCTGCCAGGGAAAATGTGACTGAGGGGGGACTTTGGGGAAATGAGGTTCTTCGTTGGGCTTGTGTGTTTCTGGAACATCCATTACTCGAGTATTTAGGCATTAGTCCAGCCAGGCAGAGCAAGGAAATATATTCTAGGAAAGCACATATCAAAAAGTGTTTTAAATGGCTGAATTGTAGCACAAAACATTCTGGCAAAACAGCTGGTGCTCTTGTCAGTCTGCAGGCTGGAAAGCAAGAGGAGAACCTGTAAGAAAAATATAAACAACCGAGGAGGAGCTAATCAGGTTAGAAGTGATGTTTTGGCTACAGGATTTTGAGGGCTGCAGAGAAAAATAGAATAAGATTAGAAAGTGTTTGTCCATCCTGCATGACAGATGTGGGAGAAGATGTAGTCATTTGTTACTTTGCTTTTTTCCCTCTGCAAACAGCAGCAGCAATGAGCTGGCAGGCGCAGTGAAATGCAGTTAGCAAAAGTAATGGGAGTTGAAAGTTTGACCTTTTGTGATGGAAATGTGATATGAAAAAAGGGTCTTTTGATAATTTCTCTATCCAATCAGACACGGGTGATGTCTTGATCCTGTTTCCTCATTTGCATGCTGACTGATCTCATCTGAAAACCCAATCATTCAGAAATATTGGGACCTCAACAGAAACGTTACAAGCAGGGAGCTGTTTTATCCGAAAGGTCTGCAGGATGTCACCTCTTGTTTTTCACTCCAGTGGCCTGATCTCTTCTTCACCATTCCATGTTTTTATTGGCAGTGTAAGTTGAACATATTGAAATGCAAATAGCCCTTTCCACATGGAACCAAAATATAAGAGGGTTTTTTTCGGTGTGATTGATTGTATCCTGGGCACTTCTAAAGCAACAAAGAAAATGTTTGCTGCAGTGCCTCTGTTTTCTTGACACTGCCAAGTTCTGACGTTTGCTGTTAGCAAACACTGGCAGAAGGTGAATCCTGGGCCTGCATCCCACCTCTGCTTTCCACCCTGTAAGACCACGGTGGTGCAGCTCGCTGCTTCTGGGACCTGAGGTTTTAGTTTGCCTCCGCGGACTCACATTGTTATTATAAACGTGTGTAATGGACTCCACCCAACTGCAGATGTGTTTAGTCCACCTGTAAAGTCAGTCCACCAGTCCAAAGCCTGGTGAGATCCTGTGTTGGCTCTCAGCTTGTGTCCAGCCGTCCAGAGAACCCTCTGGCTAGTCGGAGATCAGATCCCAGGCGCTGCCCGCTTAGGTGGGTTTAGGATCAACTTGTCTCCCAGACAATTTAACCTTTCCAGTTTCCAGAACTGGTGATCCAGTTTCCATCTTACTCCACCACTCAGTGGTTAATGTCATGTTTTCCTGCTGCATAGCTGGTGTCATTACCCCTCAGTTCAGAGTCTACCTACTAAACTAATGTCTTAAGGCAAAGTTTTGCCGTTGCTTAACCCAGAAGCTAAGGACAGACTGACAAAATATAGTAGTTCTGAATAAAGGAATCTATTTAAAATAATTATCTTGTTTTTTAAACATCAGGGAGGGGATTTCGTGCTCTGGGCTGTGGGGTGGAGCACAGGAGGAGAGGCAGGCACCAGGGTGTCAGTGAGGGCACTCCACAGGGACTGCTTTCCAAAGCCCAATCCTGCAGGGAACGCATGCAGGGAAAGGGATGAACCTGATTATGAGCTTTATCTAATAGGATCTTTTGAAAGTCAGTTGGTGTTTGTGCAGCACTTGGAAGTGTAAAGCTTTAAATTAGACAGGAGGTCAAGTTTTACCACGCTGTTCCTCAGGTTGGGGACCATGTACCTGCCTGGGGACGTGCAGAAGTTGGTGCTCCTACCCCTGAGCTACAAAAATATCCCATTCACCCTGTTTGCTCTTCATTCAACAGAATTCAGGGTCTAACCACAAGTTGGTGCCTGGTTTGGTGATGCTGATCTGGTTGTACCTCAGTTCTTCAGCAGTGCAGGTGTTTCTGTATGTGGGTTGGGGATTTCAGTGCTAGAAGGCTCTGCCTGGTTCTGAGCGAGGAGTGACTCGACTGATGGGTCTCCTCAAATCAAGAGACGCCGTTTCACCAGTTCCTGCAGCCTGTCAGTGGCGG
>VXBZ01011613.1:456591-482287 GCA_013399135.1 Heliornis fulica | reverse complement strand
CCCCCGCCTCCCCCTGCCTTCACCCCACCTACTGCTGGAAGTGACTGACGGATTCATATGGAGCCTTGTCAACCCGTCTTTAAACATCAAGCCAGCGGGTAAACCAAGCCCAATGTAAATTAATTCTTGTCTTACGGGCCCCCCTTTCTCTGTCCCCATGAATATTTCATGGCGGGCAGCATAAATATTAATTCTAATAGCTCTGCACAGTGGTTATTATTTCTGTTTTATGACAAATATTCATAAAATATTCAGGACCCTTTTTTAGAACATTTACACACTTGATTGTGAAATTTTCCAGCTTCCTGGGGACACAGTAAACATATTGGGGTTCTCTTGATGGACTTTTTTCTCTCTTAATTAATACTACGCCGCATTAATATTTAATCGGATTTAGTTTTCTTTTCCCCAGAAGTGAACCCTATTACATTTGAGGATTTATTTGACAGTATTTAAACAGGGAATTTTTATTCCCTATTATGGAATTGGTTTCCTTTGACACATATATAAAATGACACATTATAATCCATTCTTTTATTCCCTCCCCTTGCCCCCAAATCACACACTTTTTTGGTGTCGGCTCGTTTATTTATTTAATTTTATTTTATACACCAGATATCCCACCGACAACAAAAGTTAGAGTTTAAATGATGGGGGTGGCGGGAGTTTAACAGAGCATTTCATAGGCACACTTTAGATTAAACATCATTTACTGTAAATTTGACTCCACTTGTTTGGTAAGGAGGCAGTGCAGGCTTCCCTGATAGGAGCAGGAGACCCTGGAGCAGAGCTGCAGACGGGGAGCAGAGGCATCAGCTCTGAGATGAGTTTGTTCGTGCTTAACCCCGGAGTTCTCGCTCCACTCCAGGTTTGCTTTGCAGAGTCTGATTCTTGCGGGGAGGCTTGTGAGCATCTGAGGACACGGGACCGCGTTCGGGGAAGCGGGTTCAGGCTCCTGACCTCGGGGGCTGCAGAGGCTCCGGGTTATCCCAGCCCGGGCTGGATTAGCGGGTAGTGGAGGTGGTGCCAGGCGCGTTACTCCGAGGCAGTGCCGGCTGCCGTCTCACTCATCACCGCGGGAACCGACTCCAGGGGGAATGCAAAGAGGCCTCAGGAACAGCCGAGAGTGAGGAGGAGGAGGCAAAGAATGGAAATGAGGGGAGGAATGTAAAGCAGTTTTGGCTGGAGGTACTAGTGCATCCAAGCCACTTAGTGCGTATGGGAAGAGTTAATGTCGCCTTCTCGAGGGAAGCTTCAGAAACGCACCGAGTCCCCCAGTATGGGGACATCTGCCCCGAGCCGCCCGCAGCGCCTGCGTGATGTGACACAGTCCTTCAGCCCTCGATGTGACACTGTCCTTCAGCCCTCGGGTGTGCGGAGTAGCTCTCGCTGCCAAAGCGGGTTCTCGCTGCTGTTCCTCGTGGTGTAAATGTGCGTGGTGCCTGCAGAGCTGCCCCGCTCCGTCCCCACAGAGATCCAGCCGCTGCTCTGTACGGCAGATAGGCAGATAGACAGACAGACAGACAGACAGACAGAAAGACAGACAGAGCTTCCCAGCAGGGCTGCGCCTCTCCCCTCGCAGAGCTGCCGTGGTACTGCTGGGATGCTGCTGCGGTGGGATGCGAGGGGGACCCTGCCACCTCCACTGGAGGTGCTGCTGGATGCCGAGCACAGCTTACAGAGTCGTTGCTCTGCACTGCTGGTGAGGGGAAGGAACATCTGCAGCTACTAAGGACGTTGCTCATGTCACTCCCCTGGCCAGAAGCCCTGTCCTGGGAATAGTGCCCCACTTAGCTGCCTTTTGTAGTTGTTTGACAGAAATGCCTCCGTTTGGAAAGAAAGATCCAGCATCTGGAAATAGCTTTGTCATCACATGAATCATTCTAGGAGCTCAGTGAGCAAAAAGCTTGTGCCAATTAACCTGTGTTTTAGAGTCCATGCAATGACTTTCCCTTACGGTTAAACCTAGAGGGTAAAATTACTTCCCAAAATAGAATTTAGCATTTTACATCAGAAGATATCCCCAAATTTGAAAGACATCAGTGAAGAAAACCTCCCAACAGCTCCTTCCATAAATAAGGGATAAGATCATTTCAGCCATTGCAGATGCATGCAGAAGCAGTATTTAGAGTGAGACCTTAACTAGGATCCATGTCCAGCCAGCAGTGCAGCCTCAGAAGATCGGTTGCAGTCTGGTTACCCACGGGCCTGGTACCTCCCTGCATTGAGAGGAACCTGAATGAGGCTGGGGGAACAGTAGAAGTTACCAGCTCGGTTTTAAAGAGGGATTTGCAAGTGCAGAATGTAACAATGGAAGTATAATGTGTTGGGGATCCTGTGGCTGGGCACCTGGTTCTTGAGAAAAGGCTTAGCCAAGGTTTCAGATTCAAGGTGTCTTTATACTACAGGACAGGGAGAATTCTTTAGGGCAACTGATCGGTGCAAGCCAAGTATCTCTGGCTAGAAAGTCAGTAAAGACAGGATGTCCTGGGTTTAGCTGGGAATAGTCACTTGGATTCAAATCTGAACTTCCTTGTACCTGTCAGCTGAAGCCTCTAACTTGATTTGCCATATTGTGGGAATTCAGTGGTTCTAACCAAGAAGAACACCTTTTTGGGATGCAGATTTCACTTGTATCTTGGCCAAGCCTGCCATCCCACCCATCTGGCTTGTGGTCACTCTGTGATCCAGTTTGTACAGTTTTGTGCATTTTTAGAAACTTTTAAAACCAAAAAAAATCCGGTCAGTTTTAACAAGAGGTTTTAGAGATCAGTCCAGTTCAGGGCAGTTGCTAGAGATGGTTCTTGTATCTCTGCCAGTTCAGTCCATGATGCCCCCGAGGCTTTTCCATCCTCTTGTGAGAGCTGTGTTATTCCTTCCCCACCTGCTTTGGCTCTGGTTTGTGAACCAAAGGGAGGAGCTCATGTTTGTGCCAGTGACCTCTTGAGGACTTTACCTGTGGTAGCCTTCCAGACAGCCACAGCCTCCATACACCCCAGCAGCCCGTCTCCTTCTCAGCTTTAGAGCTCATTTACCAAACTTGTAGCCACAGAACCAAGTCCCCCAGGAGAGTTACTTTCCACAGGGAATTGTGCCACAGCATCAGACAACACTGGTGTGGTGACTCCATGTGGAGTTAGATGCACTGTGCCTTATGAAAGGCTCCATTTTCGAGCCTTGAATTTGACATTTTTCTGTTTGTCTGGAAAAGAGGGAAACTGCGTCCCTTCCCCTCCTTCCTCTCTTCCCCTCTCTCTTGCTTTCTCCTTCCCACTCTCTCTTGCTCTGATTTAGCCAGGGTTCTGTCAAAGTTCTGCCAGCAAAGTTCACTGTAACTTTGAGATCACACAGGCATCTGATCCTCACATCGGGGTTTTTTTTAAAGCAGACTGATGTGGTACGTTGTAAACTGCCAGGAGCACTTGCTAATTTAGTAGTTAATGACAGTCACAGAGAGTGTTTTTCTTGCCCCTGGAGAGGTTTTAGGCACAGCTGGGGTAGATTTGCCACTATCAATTATGCACAATTTTAAACAAGAATTGGCCAGCAGGGACCTCTCTTTTTTTGCCGAGTGCAGAGCGTGAAGAATGGGAATATGGCAGCTGGTACCTGCCTGCGAGGGAGAAGATATATAGGAGTCAAGAAAATAAGGCAAGGATGAATAGCTTGCTATTTTTAAAGTTGCAGTTTCAACTCAGAAGTTTAAACACTACATTACAAGTGGCCTGGTGTTGCCAGGCGGTTCGCTGTGGGGTTGGTTTTAATTCTAACTTTACTCCAAGGCTCGGCCTGGTCCTGGTGCCGCCTCCAGCACGTCACCAGTCTGGTTTCAAAAGCCAGCTGGGGAGTCGGGACTCTGTCTTGGATATCACGTTGCATCTCTTTTCATCCTTAAATGAAAGCAAGGTATGAATTCAATTAGATGTAATGAATGTAATGTCAAATTACACAGGCAATGATTTTACAGAAAAGGACTTGGCTTTGGGCTCTCCTCCACCAGTGTCAATCCTGAGCAGCTCCAGGTGATGGGAAATGCGGAGGATGAGAAGCCCATCTGAGCCAGCCCAGGTCTGGAACAGCCGACATCCAGGTCAGCCTCGTAACACAGTGTGTTTGAACAACAGGGACAAAACCAGCAGAAGGCTGTGGCTTTCAGGCAGAGCTTTGTTTCTCTCGAGATGTGGAGGCAGCTGTCAGGGCAGTGGAACCCCCTGGAAGGTGACTGTCAGGAGCAGTGTGCTTTAACCCCAAGCTCGGTGCTACCAGACAGCAGCACTTTCCTTAGGGCAACGCTCACCTTTCTCTATCACAGTTGTCCCCAAACCAAGAAAACCACCACCAGAAGCCTCCTGAGGACAACTCTGAGAACTCTCAGTTGTTAACAACTGGCATTAACTAGGTTGGTTGCCATCTGGAGCCAGTGCAGCTCAGGAAGGCTGAGTGCTGCCCGGTCGGTCCAAACCCCTCCTCGCGTGCGGTGTGGCGGCCACGCGTTGTTCCAAGGATGATGTCTCACGAGTGGGCATGGAATAAAACTTGTGCCACCTCTGCTTTTACCTTCCCCTCCCCCCATTTGTGAAAGGAGGATGTCAGGATGCCCTGGTGACCTCTAAGATCGTAAATGACGCTGTCTGAAGCCAGAAGTGGTTGGAAGACCCTTTTGGAATGCCAGATGGCTGGAAGGAAAGCAGCGTTCTGGTCCAGCTGTTAGAGGCCTTATACATCTCACCGTCATCCGAAGGCAGCTCATGCTCATTTGACTAGGCACATAGTGAAGGTGTCATCAACATTATTAATTTGTTGGAATTTAATCTCTCTGATGTATCTGAAAGCTGCCATAGATTAGATAAGTGATCTGGACTGGACCTTCTCTCCCACCCCTCTCCTGGGGGAGAGAACAAAGGGGAGAGGACAGAGCTTTGCTTCCCAATCACTTGGCTTCAGTCCTGCGTGCAGCAGCACCTTTGCCACTCAGCGGTCCTTAGGGGGACATTTGTCCTCAGAGACCTGAGGGGCTCTTCCCAGTTACACCCCACGGAGCACCAGATTTTAACTGGGTGCCGAGGATTTTTGGGTGCCTTGACGTCGGTGCTGGGCCTGCGGTGCGGGAGCGAGGACTCTGGGTGCGCCCCTGGCCAGCCCCCCCATGCACACCTCGCGCTGCCGCTGAGTGACATCACTCACCTGTTGCGGAGCCGAGCTAACAGCCTCCAGCTCGGGAGTAGACGCTGCTAGATGCTAATCTGGCGGGATAATGTGGTAGACTTTGATATGCGGCTGTGTTTCCTTGCCTCCTGTCTCCCGGTTCTGATGACATCTGTTTCATATTTCCCCTTGATAGAAGTTGTGACACGTTACAACGTGCAGAGCCTGGCTGACTCCTAACGCGAGCCTGACAGAGGAGGCGCGTATGTGAAGGGAATCGCCCTCGGTGCGCGAAGGGGCCGAGTCCGGGGCCTGCGGGGAGTTGTTCTAGGTGCTGCTCCAAGCGCTGGACCCAGGCTGTGGATGCAGCCTTCTGACTCGGGAGGGTTTCCAAGAGAAACCCAACCTGGCCAGCTGGGGGGTCAGGTTTGAACGTGGTCAGTCCCAGGCAGAGGGACGTGGGCGAAACGGCGCTCAGAGAACTGCGAGGAGCTGAGGAGACGTGTCCCGAGCAGGGCACAGTGTGCGGCCTGCGGGTCAGCCTGAACTGCCGCTAAGAAGGGGACACCCCACGCAGTCCACACAACTGCGTGGGGTGTCCCCTTCGCAGCGGCAGTGCAGCTCCAGACTGGGGGTATCTGCAGCCCAGACAGTGGCTCTGTCACTGGTTTCACCCTTCAGCTCCTGTTCCCCAAGCCGGCAGCGCTGGGAATGACGGGTCCTGGCCAGGCGAGTGGCGTGGCAGGGCCAGGCACCCCCAGGAGCTCTGCTGCTCTGCGGCACCGCTGGCGTGCGGCGGGGGAGAAATCCGTGTCAGCCAGGCTGTCTGTGCTCCCACAGCTTCCCTACACTCGTCTTTAATGGTGACACCAGGCTGGATAATAAGGAGCATCTTGTGAGAAAAAGACGGGAATCTCAGACAAGGCTTTCAGAGTTCATTTTGTTGGCAGCTTTTTAAGTGGAGTTTTTTAGGCTTTTCTGTTTCAAATACTTTAATACTTTTCGAGTTGGTAACTATGAATTACGACAAGCTTTCTTGATATGCCAGGTTATAATCCTTTAGTGGTTTTGTTTATCTCAGAATATAATAGGAAGCCGTATCAATTATCATGACTGTATAAATGTTGTTCCTCTCTACTAGAATATTCATCTGGAGACATATCATCAGATGTTACCTGTTCTGACAATCACATTTTTGTGCCATTGTTGGGCAACAGAAACAAAGAAAAAACAAAATGTTAAGAGTGTAAGGGATAAAAGAGTGTTGAAACTGTTGTTCTTCCCCTGTCTTTGGAATCTCCGAGATCTTGAATGTTTTATTCCTGGCTGTTGTTTTGTTTCCGCGGTGCGAATAGAAGTCATTATCTGTAAACATTTGAAAAGAGAAATGATTTTCATAACTTTAAATCCTACAAAGGATTCTAGTAATCTGCTGCGTGCATGCCGAGGTAAAGCTCAGCCTTTCATCTGGGCTGATCCCACCCAGGCAGTGTAAAACGTTCCTTTGGTGAGTGTCTGGAGCTTACAGTGTCTTTTGTGAGAGGCAGGCGGAACCGAAAATAGGAAGCCCGGCCTTGAAGGCGGCAGCAGGAGAAGGTGTTCCATAAACAAAGGTGTCTTCACAGCCCTCGGGCCGTGCCCGGCTGGTGAAAGGTTCCAGGTTTTCACAGGAAGCCTTATGGCTTTTATTTTGTTCTGAGTGTATCGTTAAGTGTGATTTTCAGTCTCCAGTAGCCAGTGGGAGGTGACTGGTGTCTGCTTGTCCTCAGCAGTTTATCCAGAATTTTTCTGCTGAAGAGCTTCCAAACGAGAATACAAAATTAACAGGCCAGTTATAGCTGACCAAGTGCCCATGGGAGATGGGGACAAGGGTTTAGGCACAGGAGTGGAATGCAGCAGTTAATGTGCCCAGTATTGACAGACAAGCTCATTTTCTGTCCTGGGCAGAAAATCCCTTTGTTTACCCTTGGCAGAACGTCCTTGTGATGGTGTTTGCTGGTTGGGAGGAGAAGCTGGATGCGGAGCAGGTTTGGAGGGAGCGGCTGGGCTGTGAGTGAGCTATGGCAGACTGAGATCGGCTCCAGCTGTATCCCAGTCACTGGTGTCCACGCTGTATTGTCCTGTCAGTGTGCACACTGTGTGTCAGAGCTTCTCCATGGTGAGCTTGGAGACTAAGCAAGGTGTGAGGAGAACCACCCGAGCAGAGGGGTCCTGGGCACGTGCTCCTGTTTTCTGATGCCTCGGGTTTGAGTGGCAGCATCCTCCCACATCTGTGCGGGCCCTTCGTTTGGGTAAGGATTAACTCATGCTCTGAGGTCACACGTGATGTTCTCAGGATGTTAATGGACTTAATTGTTATGTTCTCCATAGGGTGTTTTTCTTTAATCTCCCCTATGAATCCACCATGGAACGGCTGTCTCAGCGGAGGACTGATCCCATCACCGGGGAAAGGTTAGCACTCATGTCTGATGTTTAACACTTCTCAAGACTGCCAGTGAGATGAAAGCACCAGACACACTTCATAGAAATCTAAGGAAACTCAGGAATATCGTAAGGAATTTGCTAAGGGATTCCTTAAAAGAGAAGGTAAAACTTTCATAGCTCCTCGTGTCCCAGCCCACCTCCCCGCTGCAGCAGGCTGCCGTTCGCACAACAGGATATTTTAAAGTCTTGGAGCCCATATTCTACAGTAGCAGGTGTCTCAGGTCTGACATTTTAATGGTAACTAAATGAGTCGGTAAAATAATTCTGCAGGAAGATGTCTGAAACCTAGCCAAACTGCAGATGGTTTTCAGACATTCCCATGGGAATGCTGAAGGCTTCCCAGCTGGGGAAAATGGAAAACTTGCTGCATTTTACTTCCCCCAGCTCCTGTGATGGTTCTGTCTGCTGTGAGATATTAATATATTTCCTGCTCAGTAGAGCAAACTCATTTGAGTCACTGAGTCACTGTAAAATTGGGCTCTCAGATGTGTCAGTCCGTCTCACTGGCAGTCACATCCCCTTGTTTCACCAGTGACCTTCAGGTTTGCTGTCTTCTCCACTCTTGGTTTTTGGGGGACAAGTAACATTGAAATACCTTCCTAAATGCCTGCTGGAGTGTGGATTTGCAACTTCACTCATCCTGTTTTGGTGATTCCCCATGCTTAAATCTGAAACCATTGCTTTTACTTTTCTAATGGTTCAATGCATCTGATTCAACCAAAGACAAAGACTGAACCCTCAAAGATTCAGGCCATAAATTCTGCATTTGTCCCAAAGTGAAACGGGATTATTCAGACTCTCACTCGAGGTGCATCGTTGGCGTGTGCCAGCAGTGGTGATTTGCTGTAGCTGTTCCCCCTGGTTTAGCTGTGAGTGATGTGGTTGTTCAGGAGAACTGAGCGGGACGAAGCAAATCATTCACCCGTCTTTGCATTTCTTATCGTTAGGATTAGCCTGTTCGGTGTCTGCTCCAGTTAACACGCTTCCTCTTCCCAAGTCTGGGGTTTATTCCTTCCAAATTCCTCGTGAGTTGAATCAGTTTAGATGCTGTGGCTAATCCTCAGCATTATGATAAACCCACTCCGCTGGCCGCAGCGCGGAGGAACGAACTCCGTGTCCCCAGCAGTGTCCCAGCAGTGTCCCCAGCAGTGTCCCCAGCAGTGCACCAGCCCGGCTGGAATGTGGTTCTGCACAGAGACACGGAGACTCTGCTGCTCCTCAGCTCTGCATCTGTCCCAGCAGTTTCAGGAAATTTGGCTGTACAGGAGGAGGGATAAACTGGTTTTGTGTTAGGGCACAGGAGATGTCCTCAGAAGTAGAAATCTTGTGGCAGGAAATTTGAGTACATGTTTACAGAAGAGCTGTTAGTGACTGTTGGGAACCTTTGGTGACGCAGAAACATTGTCAGAACCCTTTGTGGCGTGTGCTGTCCCGGCACTGGGCTGGACAGAGGGTGATGAAGGTGCTCTCCCTGGCTGAAGCTGCTGCCTGGTCAAGGCAACCACAACCGTGGATTCAGGGAAGCCAAATTCTGGAACTTTGCAAATGAGAAACAACCAACCTCAGAGTGAATTAACCTCTTGTTATCTGCAGCAGCTATTAAAAGATGTTAGCAGTTACATTCCACCAGGTATCTGCCCAGAAATAGAGACTGAGGTAGCGTACTTGTATCTTCATAACTTCTTCCAGTGACCTTTAGTACTAACAGTATCAATCCTACTAGTGGTGGCTTATTGAGGGGAAGCGTGCCTGTCCTCTGAGCTGGAGCTTGCAGTGATTTGGAGGGTTGTGCTTCACTACCCTTCAGCCATGTGCTTGCTGATAGGAAACACTGTCAAAATTTGACATTGGTGATGCCAGCCCTGTTGCTGCACTTTTGAACCTTGGTGGGAACATCCCCAGTGTCTGAAAGCCAGAGACACCTTAAGCTGCGGGTCCTCCAGCAGTGCCTGAGCCCACGGCTGTGTTTGGGCTCACTGACTCAGAGCAGAGAAGGCACTCAAAGATCAGCAGGTTTTTCCTGACTGATGTCCCCAAGAGGTGTAACAGTAAACCACAGCAAAGGTTTGAAGGTTTTTTTAAGTTGGGTTGGTTTTTTTTTTCAGATAGAAATCAAAGATGACAAGTAAAACATGTGTTAGGTCGGATCCAAACCCAGAGCAGTGGGCATGTAAGATGTTTCTTTGCTCCTTGCGTGAAGCCTGCAAACACCAGCAGCTCTCTCCCTGTATCACCTCAGGAGGAACTCTTGGCTTTGGTTACCCAGGTTTCTGGAGAGCAGCAATGACAAATCACTTGCCCTGAAATTTCCAGTCATTGTTTTGTAACCCCAAACTAGAGTAGAAAGAGGCTTTTCCAAGGAACTCAGGCAAAGCTATGAGTATCTTAGGAGATAGCCACAAATATGTCCTCAACTTGAGCTGAAGTGGTGTTTGTATCTCATCACCAGATACCACACTGCGTTCAGACCAGCACCCACACCAGAGATCCAGGCCCGTCTGAGGCAGAACCCCAAAGACAAGGAAGAAAATATTGAGAAGCGAGTGGAAATCTATTACAGGAATGTCAAGGACCTGGAGGATTGTTACAAAGATGCCTTTCACATCAATGCTGACCAAGACCCTCACACCATCTTTGAGCTTATAGAAAGCTGTGTCATTAGGCCACTTCCTGGCAAGAAATTAAAAAACCTGTAATTAATAAGGATGGTTTCTGTAACTGCTGTTTTTGAACTTTTCCCTGAAAGCCTGCAGCCATTGAAGTGACAGGTTATCCCAAGTGAGGAGGGTGTCAGCTGAGCTGTGTTAAAACTGAAGCTCCCAAGACTGAGTGAAGCACAGAGAGAAAGAAATTGTGTTCATGGGGAAGTGTTGGGTTGTGTTCTGTGATCCAAGGGATGAAGTGCTCTGGCTGGGGCATTTCCTCTCTTGAATTCAAACAGCTTCTTCTGATTCTGTGGTTCCATGAACAGTGGTTTTGTTTTGGCTGTGTGATGGCTGTGAAGCCAGTGAGGACTATTAAAGTGTTGGACGTGCTTGTGTCGTAGTTGGTCCATCGCTCTCCACCAGGACCACGCGGGCACTGCCCGTCCGCCTCGCTGCCCCGCACGCTGCAAGCCAACACCAGAGCGAGTGGAAGAAGGGAGCTGGTGGCTCTGCTTGCCCACAGGCCACCTGCCAGGGTGCAGAGGTTTTACTCCCTCACCAGCTCAGGTTACCTGAAAAGTGCTGACAGAAGGAAGAAGTGCTCCGCAGGGGCACCGGCCGTCCCCTGCACCCTGTTCACAGCAGGGGGGAGGCTCAGCACAGCCGAGAACATCAGAGCTGTAGAAAACTGGTGATGGGTTGATCACTGTCAGAACCCAATTAAGGACATAATGAGCTGCAGGAGCAGATAGGTTACTAAATCCTGTTTTCCTCATGGGGTGAGGCTCCCAGCTTGTCCCAGAGGCTTTTCTGCAGCTGTTGCTCCCAGACCCCATTTCGTGCTGGCTGAGGGATTCACCTGCAGCTGCCCTGACTGAGCTGTGCCTGGGTGAGTTGGTGCCCAGGTTTGGGGTTCTTTCTGCTCTAGTGGACCTGGCTGCAGTAGATGCTCAGGTAAGTCTTTCTCAATTGGAATATCTTTGGTGAGAGGTGCAGTGCTCAGCTAGGTAGCTCAGACTTGGGCTGTGGAAACGCACATCTTTACTGCTTCTAGCAGCAGGGGTGTGATTTGCTGCTGTGATTTGGAGGTGTGTGGAGTTGGGTGCCTCCTCTATGTCTTCTGTCTGTCTCCCATGTGAATTCCTCTTGACAGGAGGATGGGCTTCAGCTTTCTCCTGGAGCCTTCTGTGCCTGGGGGGGCTGCAGGAGCAGGTGCCCTCTCCTTCCAGAGAGGACAGGCCTCCAAAAGTGCTTTGGTTCTAGATGGTTTCTCCAGTCTGTTGTTGTTGAGGTTTTGCTGCTGTCTTTGATCGTGTGGGCCCAGGTCTATATGGAGCTCTGTAGAGATGGACAGGCCAAATCTCCTTCTTGTGCCTGGGGAGTAAATCCAGGTGGGAAGACCCTGTTTACTGGATGGCTGTGAGGGTATTGAATTGCTGTTGGAGAGTTGAAGGTCAGAATTTTCAATGTCTTTGGGGGTTTGGGTGAATGGGAATTGGACTTTCCAGCCTTGAGGGCACCTTTAGAAATCTCAGGATAAATGTACCTGAAATCAAAGGGAGCCAAATCCTCTGGCACCAGGAACATAAGCTGAGACCTCTGTGCCTCTTGTGCTGAGAAATCCCAGCTCGCGGTGGCAGGTTGAGGCAGCGGCTGCTCCCACGGCACAGGGGCCCGACCACAAACCCTCATGTACAGCTGGGTAAGGGCATTTGTAACAGTCCAACCTGTTAGAAATGTGCTGTTTGGTAACCTACTTGGGCAGCTGTTTTTTATGCCATTGCTATAAAGATACACTATAGCATTCATGCATAATTGGGAGCCCTTCTATTAATAATACATGGGAAGCTCATCTTGCTAATATCACCTTCATCTGAGTGTTCCTACTAAATATTTTGATAGATGGAATGGTTAGAGAGTGTATTTAAATACTGTTTGTACTGCAGCTAGGGTACAAAAGGGACAGTGCATCTTTAATTAGACAGGTACATCTGCTTAATTAATTTAGCTGTAAAGCCCTTTTTCCTCTTCATTCTTTCATCTACATGCGGGCGCTATATTAGTTCTGCTCGGCTGGTTCCACAGAGCAGAGAAGAGCTCGTCTCATTGAGATGCGCTTGGCATGTCTGGCTACGGAGTCTCAGGTCAATGGTCAACCCCCGAGGGTTTGCAGCAGGCCTGAAGTGCAGAACGTAGGGGTTAGCAGAACATGCTAATACTCGTGTAGAACTCTCCCTCAGAAACAACTAAAACAATTGACATTCATTTAATTACTGTAAACGAAACGGCCCCTGCATCACTTTGCATAGTAAAGCCTGTTAATACCAAAAAGGTTCAGTGGGTGGAAGGAGGAATTAGGCTTTTATAATTGGAATGCAACACTTGAAAAACCAATTTGGTAACTACACTTGATTTTATTAGCATCTTATTCTGGCAAAACAAATGTTGAGCAATGAGAAAAACAAGGTAGAGAGGCGGCGGTGGGACGCAGCGGGGAGCAGCCGTGACTGACCGCACGGCTTGCCCGGTCGGAAACGGACGTGTCATCACTCCGAAGGCGCTTCACAGAGCAGGTTCTGTTGTACCCTATATGTTATGCTGTTAATTATATAGTTCAGCAACACAATCAGAACACCCAAATGTTCCACAAACTTCTGTGCCCACCTGCTCCAACCAACAGAGCCATCGGTGCTCTGAGGTGTAAGGATGCTTGAACAGCCGCTGGCAGGTGACCCAGGCCTCCAGCACCAGCTCTGCAGGGACCCCCTGTCACTCTTGAAAGATTTGCCCTGGTTTCTCACCTGTCCTTGAAAGGCTTGGGTCCTCCTTGGGTGATGGTGCCAGCACAAAAGCCTTAAACATAGCTGGCTTTACCACTCTCTAGGTGCTGGAGGACTGTGAGGGTGGAAGGGCCAGCGAGGTGTCCTGTAAGTTCAGCTTGGTGAGTCCCGTACCCCAGCTCTGTTCCCCAGAGGAGCAGGGGGAGCTGAGCTGCTCTTAGTAGGAGCAAACTGTGGTCATGACCCTGTAACTGCCCACCAGTGCTGCAGCTGCCAAAACTGAACCTGGAAGATGCCTCTTGCCCTGCTGTACATATTTGGTACAGAAAACTGTCAATTCCCTTCTACCAGCAAATGTCCCTGGGTTCTTTTCCTCTTTCTGCAGCAAGGACAGTTTGATCCTGCAGGAGAGAAGGTGATGTCACACCCCTTTGACCCCAGGAAGTTGGTTCTTTAGGAGAGTTGGGGTTTGGAGCTGGAGCGCTGCCATGTTCATACAGCCAGGGAAAAGAGGGGTTGAGCCTGTATGGGAGAGGAGAAAGGAACAGTTGGGTGGCTGAAGGACACTGTCACACCCCAGGTCCTTGCCCAGGCTTTACTGCCAGTGGCCACAGAGAGATTTTTATTAGTAGATATGTATTTCTAAGTGTGAAGTATTCTGCTGAAGGACTGAGTGCTTGACCACACTGCTCTTTCTTGACAGTTTCAGCTCTTGCCACCCACATCCCTCAGAGAAATTCAGTCCTTTAAAATACAAACATTACAAATAAGTACTTCATTTATTTATTTAGAATTCTAAAAAGGAGCAGGATTACAGTGCTACTGTTGCAGTATACAAAACATTCATCCAGGTTTGCTTCACGTTTACAAACTGTGCCATCTACACAGCATGGGTACTCACAGCAGCTCTGTCAGACCCTCCCATGAGAGGAGTCTCACAGGAAAAATCCAGAAAATAAAGATTATAAACTCCACTTTGCTTTTCATGCAGCCTGGTGACCAGCCACAGTGCTCACACTCCAGAACAGAATTAAAGTAGCATGAAAAGATCAGCTAGACTAGCAGAGCAGTTAAGTTAAACTCTCCTCGGAACAGTCTCACGTGGATGGCTCTTGGGTTTCCCTCTTCAGGGCTGCCCTCCTAGCTTCATTCTGGTAAGAATGCTGCAGGGCTCAGCAGAGCAGGAGTCCTGTGACAACATCTCCAGATGTTCGTGTTTGGGTGGATTCAGCTCCATCCTGCCCAAACCCATAGTGCTGTTAGTGCAGTTGGATGCCCCCAGTACGAGCTGGGCACACTGAAAGCTCCTCCCTGCAGCTCTGACATTCCCGAGGTCACCCCCAGACTGTGACAGGGCAGCAGCAGTTTCAGGTCTTTCAAAGGAAAAGTGCTAAAAACTGAGTTAGTGTTAAAGATGAGCGACAGAGTAACAGCCCAACTGACAGCAAGGGTCTGGGAACAGCTCCAGTGTAAGTATGAGCTAGAACTGAGCAAGGCCTAAGATTAGCACAGGCAGAAGTTTAAGAAATTCAAGTCCCTCCTCCAGGAGAAGTGAGAACAGCAGCTCTGCACACAGTGACGTCTCTGGGTGGTGACAGACTGTCCTGGATTGAGAATTCAGGAGAAGGCTTCACTCCATCTCAAGTTTCCTGCACCTTTGACAGGTAGAACAGGACTCAGGAAGGGGAAAAGCAGCTTTCCAACCTGGCATTTGCCAGCAGAGCTGTAAACTAGCAGGGGGTCTCCATGCTGACACCTGTACCAGGTCTGAGTCAAGAGTAAACCCCACCCCCTTTGATGTAAGTCTGGAGTACAACCAGTGTAACTTGGGTGTGTAGAGGGCTGATAAAGCTTCAGAAGGCGATACAAGAGGGGGATGAGGATGGATGTAGCATGGATAATTACTGAGATCATTCCACCTTTACTCCCCCAGAGCCCAAACACCTTCTCCTCCCAGCTCACTTGGGTGCTTGCTGTAGATCTGACTCTTGCCGCGGCTGCCCAGGCTTTGAGGCTACAGCTGCTGTTGCCTTTACTTCCAGCTGCTAAAGCACGAAGCAGTGCTCTGCAGCAACACATCTGAGGTTATCATAGTGTGGGACTGCTGCTCAACCACAGGTTTAAGGGGGCTGCCAGAAGAGTTCATTGAACCCTGTGAGCTGGGCTGTGAAAGGCCAAGGGGTGTTTGGGAGTGGACACGTGGGGGTCTGTCACCGCCGTACACGCTCCACTCAGAGGCAGAGCACAGGGAATGAAGAGGTGCCACCCCCTCCCCACAGCCACCATCCTGCCCCCTTGAAGATCATCTGCTGTCAGAGACATCTCACCAGCCTTGTGCATCCGTCTGTGCAGCTGAGATGTTGTCAAAAGCTTTGGTGACTAAGCCCGACCCGCTTGGGGGTGGCTCCTCGGCGCAGGGCTGGCTCTCCCTGGCTCTCACCTGGCAGCTGTGCCCACCACCAGTTTTGCCCACATGCTGCTGCCTGGAAAGGCACCTGTGCACAGCCTCAAGCACTGGGCAGGCCATACAGAAAGGGCTCTGTGGTGCTTGAGAGATGGAACTGGAGCAAATGGGTCTCCTGGACACGTTAGTTTAGGGTGTAACAGCACCAGTGTGGTTTGTTAGCCTTTAACTAGGGCTACAGCTGTTCCTGCTCAGTTCTTTATGTCAAGAACCCTTAATGAGGACAGGATAAATGGGGGTGTGCTGCCCACAATCCCTGATGATACATTAGCCACTGGAAAGCTGGGTATGTTTAAGAAAATAGGAGAAGTATTTACTGCCTGTATGTATGCATTAGCAACTGTAATCATTCCTCTCTAGAAATACACGATAGGAATAGGGTGGGGGAACACAACAAGGAAAGGATGATCAAATGATGATGTCCCCAACCCACAGCTGATTAAGGTACAAGGCAGCAATGAGTCCCAGCATCACCAACTCCAGACCCAAGGCAGAGTCCTCATGACCTTCACCTTAGCTCAAGCCATGGCCTGTAGCACCGAGGCACTAAGCAGCTGTTCTGCTTATCCACTGGACGTGGATTTCTTCATCCCAGTGGAGGAGGGACAAACTCTCGTTACCAGTGTGAGCAGCAAGTCTCAAATGCTGTCAGAAGCTCCTGATCAAGGACAGTGACACGTTGGCTGCAGACACAGAACACAGCATTTCTGGTGATTAATTCTAAGACACAAGAGCAAGTACCACAATCTTTTAAAAAAATAAAGAGCAGCCATGCAGCAAACCCCACTTGGTCTCTGCTGGAGCACTGCTCTTCCTCTGGAGGTGAGGCACCATGACCAGTCAGTGTTGGCCACCAGACAGTGAAGCAGTTGAGGGGAGCCTTCCACTACTCACTTGCTCGAGAGCTCAGCAGAACTTAGCAAGAGAGACTCTGCTTTTGTGGTATTTCATCTCTGAATACTTGACTTGGTGTCCCAAAACAGATTGGGCTTTAACAGGGGGAAGCTCAGCTGTGTATTATCAGCTTGAGAAGGCAGCTGTTAATGACAAAATAGCATGAGGAGCTGGGCAGGTGCTTGTACCTTCCTCAGGCACTCTCCTTGCCAGGGCTTTGATCAGCATGGTGTGAGGGACAGTGACAGTGCACCAGCGTGCTGCTGTGGCCCTCAGAGCACTCCAGCAGCAACAGCACCGACCTCCACCTCCCCAGAACCAGAGTCACCAGCCCAAGACAGGTAACAGGTTTCCTGAAGGAAGCCTCAGCTGCTGGCTGGGCAGAAAAACCCAGTAAGATCAGCATCAGAGGTTAAATGTTACTGGTCTGAGGTGTGTTATGCTACTCGAGCCTGTGCTAGTTAAAAATACACACAGGGACCAGTGAGGGTCTACAAAGAAATAAATTCTGATACCTCTTTGTTGTGAATGGGTCAGGGTGAGGAGTGAAAGCTTTGTGCTAAAGGATCTGCACTGGCATCGTCCCACTCTCCAGCAGTCATAAATCAGATTACCTAACCTGGCAGTGGTACAGAGAGTGCTCACTGCCTTGAGAGACCAGGCAAACAAACATGAATGCTGGGTGGTGGTGAAATGCAAGGTGGCTGCTGTATGTGATCACCAGGAGTTAACCTGATGCTGTCCTGCTGAGCCCTTGGTCTGCCAGACTTCAACATTGTAGCAGATCAGGGGATTATTATGGTTTCTACACCAACATCAAAGAAGTGTTCTTTGACTTTTGAAAAAGCACTTATCTAGACATGGTTCTGGAGACTCTCTCACCCTTTCCACAGTCAGGTGAATTCTGGAATCAGAACAACTCCCGATGAACTGGTTGGGATGGCCTGGACAAGGACATGCAGCTTCCACTGATGTTTCTGTTGGAAGCTGTTGTTCCTCCCAGAGCCCATCAACACTGGGGAGAAGATAGAAGCTGCCCCAGGTCCAGTATGTGGCCCCAAACTACACACACATTAGGTACAGAGGTTACTCTTTGCTTTACTAGATGCTGCCATGATCTACATTTCCTTTCTTTGCAGACACACTGAAGTAATTTCAATTTTCAATGCACAGCAATAAAAAACTAAACATTTCTTTAATACAATTATGGTATCACTTCCAAAGTATTTACAAACAGGGCTAATTATTTTACAGATGAATGTGTTTCTGCTGTTCTAGGCTACTAGATCAATAATCTCAGTCACAGCACTGTCATGCTTAATGCATGAAAGGTGGAAGGATGAGGACAGCTGACTTGTTTTCATGTTAGCTGAAAAAAATCCGTGCCTAAAAGTGAAGGACCATTAAGAAAATATGCATAGTCATTAAGGAAAGCTCAGCACCAATCCACACATGCCCTGTGAGACTGATACTGTCAGGACAACTCCGTGGTTCCTCCAAGAGCTACAGATGACTTCACACACAATCACAAGTGTCATGAATCACACACAGGGCAACACATCCCAGTGTCCACACCAGTACTCTGACAAAAACAAATACATTAATTTTGGAGTACTTGACAACATGGATTTCAGCCAACAAAACAAAAGGTACTTGTTTTGGAGGTGTTACTCCTCTAACGCTGCATAGGAAGTTGAGAAGGATCCTCCTGCTCCCACAGGAATTAGATGCCAGAGAGAGAAAGATACTATTTTTTTTCCCCCTGATAGGGCAGTTTGAAGGCAGAATAAATTTCTGGGCTCAGCCATGCTACATCACTGGTGTATTTATAAATCTCTTGATTACACATGGGCAGCTTCCCCAGACTACGTGGCCACCTCTATCTGTAACCTCTCCACCGTGGTGGGGCTTGGGGGTTTTACTGCATTGTTATGAAGAGAAACTGTTGGCTGGGAGTGATTACTTGTGTGTCAGACTTCTCAGTTCAACTGACAGTACAGTAAATTGGCAATGGCTTTGGTAACCTGCAACAAAAGGCATAAATGTTGGCAAAGGCTACGAGCTTACAACTCGTTTCAGAGGAAGAAAGCGGGGCAAGAGACAAGAGCATCGGAAATTACATATATATTAGTGTTTAATCTAATTGCTATTAGCTTAATAATACATTTAAAAATGATTCTTACTGATCCATATTTGACCCAGGCAGCCAAGGTTACCCTCCTGCCTGCCCCACTGCCAGAGCAGTGCAGCAGCAGTTACTCTTCTAGGCTTTAAGTCAAACTAATAAAACGGCCAATTTCTCTCACATGGCTGTAACGGGCAAACGCTTCGCTCTGCAAGAAATTAGAACCACAAATTATTCTGATGGTTTAATATTCTGCAGCAAGTGCCAGTGCTCGTTCAAAAGCAAAGGAGAGCACTGGGAGCTGAGGCCTTCTCTACCCACCAGGACTGTTGGGGAGGCCCCTCCGCTGTCCTGACTCGGGAAGTCACCGTGGTCGGGCGAAGGACAGCTGGCGCCCGGGCTCAGCCTTCGGGTTAGTCAGGGAGAGGAACTGTGTCCAGCTGCTGCATCAGTGGGGCCCATTTCCAAACTGCTTTAGAAACTCGCTCTTCCAGATGTGCTCCTGTTTCTGGAGGATGGAAGGGGCTCTAGGCTTCAGGTTTTAGAACCTCCAATGTTCTATTTACAGGGTCGTGGACAACGTCTTTCCCCTCCAGTAAAGTCTGTAAACCTGCCCTTGATATCCCTCCAGACTGAAGGGAGCTTGTGCAGCAGAGAAAATACTGGCAATCTTTACATAGCTCCTCTAGAACACAGGAGAGTCACAGAACGTGCAAGGTCCTTGCAATAACCTCTTGATCCATTCAGGATCTGCAAAAAAGAAAACAAGTGTTTTAAGGGTGGAGGTAGAGACTGCAGGAACGATGCCTGAAATGGACAAACTGAACAGTAACCCTGAAACAGTCTAAATATTCACTGTGCAGGATTAACTGAGAGGTCAGAAGGAATACAGCCTCCATTTCTGTCTTGAAATTTGAAGAATGCCAGTTTAAATCTTACTTCAGTAGGGGGCAAAATTAAGGTGAAACAGCCCATGCTGTATCACTCCATACTCACCTAAATGGCTACATAGGAAAAAATGTAAAGGATCACCATGCCACAAACACAGCATTTGTATTCTCTGAGGTTAGATCCTTTATGTAATGCAGTCCTTGGATCCTGTTTCTTCACCCCCCTCCTGTATAAGGAAATTAAGTTTACAGCCTCTCTCTACAGAACTTTAAGTTCTGCACTTGATCCTTAGTGCTGAATGGAACACCCACATCTCACTGGGAGAGGAGAAGTATCACCTACACTTTAAGACAAGCTCTTAGAGTACTCCATGTTTTAAGTCTACCACCAGTTGGGAAGAACACAATTTTCTTACACAGCTTGTCCTTCCTCAAACTCTGAAAATACAAAGCCAAAAGGCTGACTGGCTCCTGCAGCCTGCCATCATCTCTGTAAGATGTACCTGTGGCAGGTTTGGGACCTGAGCCAGCAAGATGCCAACTATTTCTTAACCTGTGCTGGATCAGTACAACTGGCACTGAAACAGAATGTTGAAGGCCCTCAACTCTTGCAGAACTGGGCACTAATAAATTCAGCTTGGATAGGAACTGTTGTAGCAATCCAACACAGATTATGTGTTTACCCAGCTCTCATTACAATGTAGTATTTATTTCTAAGTTTCTATCTGCAGTTGGTATTTTGTCATTAACATGTGCTAGTAATGCCTGGACAACAGGACACAGTGAAGTGCTGAGACCTGGTACATCACCTGCTAACTGCCTACGAGGGAAATGTCAGTGAAATCAAGTCACTTGGCAGATAAAATTTAGGAACACATAATCCTGCCCCCTTGGCCACGGGAACAGTTTACCTTCTGGGGTTGGATGCCGTGCAATGCTGTCATGAAGCAAACATCTCCTGTACACCAAACTCTGGCAGGACTGGTAGGTTAGAAAGCACCTGTGAAAGGACAAGGGGTTTTATCAAGAGGTTTGGGGCTGGGTTTGCCTTTGTGACCTGCTCCTGTGCACTGACTACTGGATTCTGTTCCCAACAGACCTTGCTTTCTGAGGGCAAGGGTAGTAATGAGCCTCATGAATCACAAAAAGTTAATAATTTATTAATTCAGCTAGATGAAACTTCACAAACATACCCATTTACATGGGGTCACAAAAAGGAAAAAGGCCAAAAATCAACATTCATCAGTGGCCAAAAGATTTTAGTAGACAGTAGAAGAGGTGAAAAGCTTGAGGTTACTGCACAGAGGAAGAACCATGATGTCTTTAAGGCAACAGCTGTTTAGCCAAACTACCACACCATATCTGCTAGCAAAAGCTTTTCCTTTGTGACTGACCACAGGCTCAATCACCATGTACCCAATATATCAATGCTGGAAGTTTTCCTTTTCTAGATGTTCCAGATTTTGTCTATCAGTGTGGCTGTTTCCAACTATTTGTTGTTAAATTACTGTGTTTTCTAGTGCTGAAGTAACTAGAACAAACTCTCCTTTGTGTGCTGTTCCAAAGGATGGCTTGTGTTGGATTCTCCCTTGCATACTTTATCCCTGACCCATCATCCTCTGGCTTGAAGGAAAAAAAAAAAAGAAAAAAAAAAGATGATGAAAGCATTTTGAAGAGTGTACTGGTAAGGGAACCAAATCTAATCTACAATGCTCTCCCTCATGGAAAAACAGCCAGCAAAGATCCCAATTAACTGCAGCACAGATAGCATGCTTCATGGCTTTTACTCCAGCACTGAGAAGTGGTTCAGGTTAGCTATTTAAGCATGTTTAAGTTATCCAGAGAGCAAAAAACTCTTCAAAAACCAATTACCTGAGCCAAATATGTCCATTGGAGCAGACTGCCTGTTTGCGGTCGGTGAATGGCAGGATCTCTTTACACAAGCTGCAGTGCTCTGGAAAAGTCTGTTTGTTCATTTTCTTTAAGATATGCCCAATCAGCACCTGGGAACACAGAGCAGTCAGCACTGTTTACCACCAGACAGCTGCCTACTGAACAGCAGAAACATCTCTCAGGATACTGTGATTTCAGAATATAACTGGATGCAAAGATCTATGCTCTTCACTGGATTCAAGGAAAGAAAAGGATAAGAAATGTAACACACTGGTAAGTATTAATTTGTTCTCATGTTGTTGTCATCTCTCAAGTACTTCTGTGCCACAGTAAAGTGACACAGAAGTTAAGAGCAAGTGTGTCAAGTTATTTGCAAATTCTGAAGGCGCTGAAGCCGCTGGATCCTGCTGCTGGATCCTACCGCTGACCAGGACAGCGGCGCTTTCAAGTCTTCATCCCTGTCACAACAGATGTGTTAAAAAACCTCATGTCTGGACATTACCTGGATGCATGACTTCAGCAGTCACCTCAGGGTATACTTGATGTTTATAGAATATTTGTGTGGTCAGATTGGCCTTTGACATTGCAATAGATACAAAACACATCCCAAGGACCTTTAAAAGGTGACAGCAAACTGAATAGATGAAATAGAATTTGAAGGCAGCTTTTAATCACTGTTGAAAGAAGACTCTTGTCTACAAGATAAGAAAAGCAACGTCCCAAACCTTCAATTCATAGTAATTGGATGCTATAAAACAGAGCTGTCCTGCCAGAACACGTTCCTAGTGAGCTGCCGATGGCCAGGCTGCGTGGCCTGATGGCCAGGCTGCGTGGCCTGATGGCCAGGCTGCGTGGCCTGCTGCTCGTACGCCCAGCAGACACCATGCTACACCAGTAATGGAAATGTGCTTCCTACCTCTGTCCTCTGGATGCAATGTAAGGGCTGATTGTTAGAGTTAAGTGATTTAAGAACTTAGGTACTGAAAAGAACTCCTCTCTGCTCAAAGGCAGCTACAGAGACACTAGAGACATTCTTGTCATCACGCCTTCAGAGCCAGGAGGCTGACAGCAGTGTGTTCTCACCCAAGCTGCCTTTGTCTGGCACTGGTATTCAGAAAACTCCACTGCCCAGTGGAGTCAGGGGTCACTTATTTCCTGCCAGAGATGCTTACTCTACCCCAGCACTAGTCAGAATACTGTCCTTTTGTTTTGGAAGGGAGCACTGGAAGTTTGGGAAGAGCTCCTATCGTGGCTAAGCACTCAGTTATGCTTCTTTACTCAGTAAATGCAGCATGCCTGGTGGTTCAGCTTATCTGTATCACAGCACTCAGCTTGGCTAACTGCAAGTCACTCTACGTTCTGAACCTGATTTACCACAGAGCACAATCACTTTCTGAAGAACCTCTGGAACTGCTCTTTTCACATGAAGCAGTGAAAGACCTGGTGTACCACCAGAACAGTAACAGCACTTTCAATTATGAATACTTTTTTAAAAAAATGATTCTGCAGCTGCAGACATAACTGACTAGAGAAAATACCCCCTAAATTTAGTTGTGCAGAGATGACAGATTAGATAAGCGTAGCCATGAAAACAAACATCCCCCTCAGTCAGCACATGCTCTAAACCCACCAACCTCTGTGGAGTAACTATGGTTCTCCTGATTGTTCTGCAAGAACTCAGGCATGCTTATTCTTTATTGCATCTGATCCAAATTTCAACATCTCTGTTTACATTCCCTCCTACACCACAATTTCGAGGAAGGACAATGCAAGCTGTATGCTCCATAGAAGCTGACTGGCAAGGATGTCACAATTACAGCTCTCTTTCCCACCCTCAAAGCTGTATTTGCATTTAAAGATATGGAGGTGGGGGGTAGAAGTCACCTTTAATACCAAATCCCCAGAGCATAGAGGTGCACTTACTCGTGCTGTTCTGTCATCATAGCCATCATCGGACATTAGGAAGTCACAGACTCCTCTGGTGGGAATACTGGTGTTCTCTGTAATCCATGTGTGCAGATAAACTTCTCCCAACACCCGTTTCATGTGTTCTCGTGTCAAGTGCATTTCTACTGCCTCAATCTGTGCCTGTATCTCAAGAAGCTTTTCTTCCATTGGCTCGCGGCCTCCCGTGTCACTCGACTGCGGAAGAGAATCATCTGCAGTGTCATCTATGTCCATACCTTTGCCCGTGTCACACGGGCTCTGCTTGCTGGCCTGTTTAGAAGTCCCTTCCTCTTGATCCTCTTCAGTGCTGCCCATCCCAGGGGAATCGGATATCAGGAATTTTGCATCCTCGTGTGACGGTCTCCACATGACCTCCGAGGGAGCTTTCTGCATCGACTGGTACAAAATCCTCAGGAGGAACAGCTTAAACCGCCAGAAGTACGTGGAACCACAGCTCTCTATTTTTTTATCCAGTGCCTCCTGTAAGAACTGAGGAATATGCTTATCCTTCAAAATTTTCCAGCGTACAAGATCTGTCAAGTCCACCTGCCGGAAGAGGTTCTGAACAGAGGATTCCAGGAGCTGTGCCGCCGCCTCCTCGAAAGTCTTCAGGGTTACAAACTGAACCTGGTAGTTCTTGCTAACTGGGTGGAGGCCATTGGTCATGCCCTCCGTCGTAATAATTGCCAAGTACGCACCGCAGGGGCTGACGGCGATTCCGTGAGTCCTGACAGAGCCAAACACCTCCGAGAGCTTAATCAGCTGGTGCTCAAACTTTAAAGCCACATCAGTGAATATGGGAATGAGCTGCCGCACCTTCCCATCGCTGGAGCACGTGTACACTGTGCCGTTCTGCTTGTCGGCTGTCAACGATACGATGGGCAGCGAATGAAGCCCTGTCACGTGGGAGTTATGGACATTGAGACCTGCTTTGGAGATCAACAGGAGACACCAAAACACATACGGTCCTCTTGCAGCCACCACTAAGCTACAGCTGCACTTCTGGTAGGGGTGGTAGAGAGGAATACATTTGATACTGTGCACTGGTAACTGGTCCATTTCTTGCCATAAGACCACGGGTTGTCTCAGTGTAAAGTAGCCTTTGACTGCTTTGAGATTGACGGGAAGAATTTTAACTGGTCCAAAATCACTCCCTACAATAAGTCCACTCATCTTTCTGTTGTTATGTTCATATTCCCACCAAGACAACACACTTGGGGAATTTATTCCAGACTCTATGGTATTGCAAGAAGTAATTGATTCCTTACCCAGAAAGGGAAGCTGAAATTGCCAAACTGCAATGTTACCGTTTTCAAAGAGCACTGCCAGGAGCACGCTGCCGACGTCCCGGCACTCGTTGTTGTGCTTCACCTGCTGAGTGGTGCAGATGCCCGACCACTCCATGCGCACTGGAGCCTGCATGCTGTGCCGTCGCTGAAATTCAGAGAAGTCTCCTAGCTCTCCCCTGGGAGTGTCACCCTTACAAAGTCTGTAGCTGGCTTCATACAAATGCTCCCCATAGATCTCTGTCAGGTCCACCAGCTGCACCCACTGCAGCCTGTTGAGGTTTGCGTGGATGGTCAGTCTGTTGTCCATGGTTAGAGCAGCAAGCAGGCACCTTCCGTTCGCGTCACAGCCCAGCGGCGACCAGCTCGAATACTTGAATCCTCGCATCGGTGGCAGTGACCTCCCCTCGGGGTTGAATACTCGATCTAGCATAAAACTCTGACTAACCGTTGGATCCGCTGAACTTGCAAACTTTTCCTTGCATTCTGCTACCTCCTTTTTAGGACCAACCTAAAAGACAACAGAAACAACTTTTAAAACAATTACAGAACTTCACCTTTTGTCCTTTTGCTAGGAAGACTTTCCTGGATTTCATTGCACTTGAAGTACAGCATCCCCTATCATGCCTGGTGCTACACTGTCCCAACGCCACTCTTAAAGACTTAAGCTTCATTGTTGGCTTTGTGCAGTTTTGAGACCTGGCCTTTGTCCTTCGTGTGCTGAATCGAAGAGCCTGTTTCCATACAATTAGGTACCTCACATAACATTCAAACTGCAAAGCACTCAATAACTCCTGTTATTCCACATTCTGAGCATCACTTGAGAAGAAAAGTCCTGATCCCCAAGCACGGAGTTATTAGATAAGATACCCCGAACTCCCACGCTCCACGCTAGGGAGTGTAACAGGCCAGATGTCCCCTTGAAGCCCAAAGCTGTCCCTGCTGCAGAAGACTTTCAGCACAGGGTCCAAACCAAGCCAGACCACCTTAGTACCGGAGCCCCAGTGATTCAAGAGAAACTGCTCAAGTGCAGAACCCCCGGGCCCCACCGCACACCCCGGCACCTCCGCGTCAGGGCTGGGCTCTTCTGCCCGGGCTTTTAAAACGCATCAACCGTAAGTTGTGTGCGGGAAAGGGGAGGCG
>VXBZ01011613.1:425909-455901 GCA_013399135.1 Heliornis fulica | reverse complement strand
CGTTTCGGTGCCGAGACGGGGTCGATATCTGCCCGGGGCAGCTCGGCCGGCGGTTGTGGAGAGGGAAGAGCCGTCAGGGAGCGGCCGGTTCCAGCTAACCTAGTCCGGGTGAGGGGGGCCGCTGGGGTGCCCGGGCCGGGTGGGCCGCGTTGGGCTCGGCGGGGCCGGCAGCTGGAGCTGTGGGGGCCGCAGGCGGCGCTGCCAGGGAGCGGAGGGCTTTGCGTTAGGGTAAGCTGGCGGCGAGCTGCGGGCATGAGGCGCTTTACTCGCCTAAGTTCGAAGAAAGGAGAACGAAACTTGGTTAAGCGCATGTTTTCACTTTCAAAGTTATTGATACAGTGCTTCTGCGGTGTTTCTGTTAGTATCCTTAATTTTTAAATCGTTCTCTAAATGTTGTGCAAGATACGTGACATCTGTTTGCCAGGATTTCCCCTGGTTGCGTCCGGTACTTTGAGGGCACAGCCATAACGTTGCTGATAGTGGATGTCGGTGAAAGGAGGTTGGTTTTCAGTTGGTTGCCAAAAACGTGAAGAAATGAGTGAAAAAAGCAGTAGTGCTTTAAAATCAAAGTGGGCACCTAGGAGTTGGGGAGAGAGAAAGATAGTGGGACAAGGCTGCCATCATTTCATGATTCAGGAGTTTGTGGTTTTGTTAGGGGGGACGTGGAAGAGCTTTCAGGACCAAAGGAAGGTGAATTTTCTTCTTCACTGTTCCTGAAAGGATGTGGGGAGAGCAAAAGTTTTTAAGATGATTGGAAGATCAGTAAAATAAACTGTTTGCTGCAGAGGAAGATCTAGAGAGCTCCAAAATGCTGAAAGTTGGTAGAAACAAAAGTTGGGTGCAAGCACAGGTCATCCCTTCTGCCCAGAGAACGAAGGAAGCTGGCAGGGACAGCTTCCATGCAATCACGGGATTCACAGAGGTGTTGAGAGACTTCTGAAGTGTTCTGCTTGCTCACTTACAGGGGAAGCTAGATGAAATAGAGATGAGTACTATACATCATGTTAGATTTATTTTGTATTTCAGTAATGTTTAGAGGTCTTGGACATGGTGGTGAATCGGTTGAGAGTAGGGACTGCAAGCATAGATTGGTTTCTTTAGTCACAGGGCAGGAGATTCAGTGGAGTCTGAAGGCATCTGTCTGAGTGCTGGAGTTTGTGTTCAGTGTGATAGCATGTTGTTCATTCTCAGTCATTAATGAATTCATGTTGTTTGGGTTTTGTTTTTTTTTTTAAGTCAACACTAAAACAGTCTAAAGCTCTGAAAAGAAAGTTCCAGTCACCGCATGGAAACCCACCTTTGAAACATAAATGTAAACCATCGCTAAGCACCTTCAGAGCATGTGCTGCGGAAGCTGACGCCAGGGAAAGGGGAGGTTCATCCCAAAAACCTCTTCCTAAGAAGCAGTTGACTGACAACCAAAATGAAAGCCAGAAGAGCAAACCTTTTATTAAGACGTCCAGCCTGTTTAGAAACAACCCTGATATCCCAGAAATTCACAGGTACTTTAGGCAAATGGGAGGAAAAAGAACCTTTCAGTGCCTTGAAATTTGGTGTCCTGGATTCTTGCCCTTCCTTGGCCAAAGCAGTTGCTTGGCACATGGAGTTTCTCTTTATGTTGAGTACAGTTGTACCATTTTTAACCGCATTGTTTTATTTTGGTTTGTTTCATCTAACTCAGGGAAGATGTGCAGCAGGTGCAAGAAAATGTTTTCACTACAGATTCTTTCAGCCAGTTGGACCTCCATCCGCATCTGGTGAGTGGCAGGGAGGTTGCTTGCCTTGAAACATGCTTCTTTTGGGGCAGGGGCCAAGTTGGAGAGCTGAGATGCCCTTTTATTTACGGTGACTTGAACAGATTTGCAAGTCCTTTGCCTGATTTTGTTGTAGTCCTTAGCTCATTGAGCTGCCAGTGTCCTGAGCCATCTCCAGACACGCTGTCCCAGCATCCTTTGCTGTTTGATGTAATACCAAACAGACACCCACAGAACTCTTTCAGAGTGCAGTGTTTTAACAAGGCTGATATTTCATGATGTACCAGCCACAGTGTAAGTCTGATTAACTAACAAATATTTTGAGGAGCTGAGAGCTTTTACATCCAGTTGCACTGGACCATTATTGTAGAGAATAAGCGTCAGTCTTCAGCTTTTTTTGCTGTATCGTCTACTAAAAAAAAAGTAACAAAAGGAACAGTTTGACAGTGAAACCTATTTACTGCTCTTTCTTCTCTCTCTAGATTGCCACAATAAACACTGTCCTAAAGTTGAATAGCATGACCAGGTAAGAAAATTCATAGAAGGACTTTGCATTTCACTACCCCTTAAAGCAAATTATCTGGGATTGTTTCATTGTATGTAACTGGTTTGTGAAGACCACAGTACCTGGCAAGCTCTCCCGTAGGGTTTGTTGCTTTCAAAATCTGGCACACAGTCACTGTATGTTGAGACCATAGGATTCTATCCTGTGTTGCATTTGTATTTCCTAACCTGTTTCATTTGTTACAGTGTTCAGAAGCAAACAATTCCTGTGCTCCTGCAAGGCAAAGATGCACTAGTGAGATCTCAGACTGGTTCAGGTCAGTATTTAATTAGCAGTCTCCTTCACTAGGGTGTATTAAACTGGATCCCAAATACAGAACCAAACCTCATGTTCCCAGGACAGCTCATGAAAGTCACAGACTGGGAATCCTGGCACAGGACTGCTGTGACACAGTCACTCTTTCACAGCACAGTGGTGGGACTGGCTGGTGGAGTGCAGCCTATTTCCAGGCTTGTGCTGGGAGTGCAAATACAGAAGGCTGATGGAGTTAAGTGGCACATGCTTTTACTATACAGCCTTAGCCCGTGCTCCACCACAAGCCATGCTTGGATGTCTCATTTCCATGGGTGGGGATGTTTGTTTAGGCTGATTTTAGTAGCATACAGGCACCCCTCTTTTTTTTTTTTTGTTTTTTAATTTATCCCTGCAATGAACTGCCTGTCAATTTTCCTTTCTGGAAGTTTTCTACTTAATCAAAACTTCCAGACTCATGACTTCAGTTTAAGAATGGCAGGATGAAGGGTGCTTTAATTTGATGGAGCACTGCAGTTGCCATCGTTGGGTTTTTTTGATCGAAACTCTTCCAATTTTCTTTCTTTTAAAAAGGTAAAACTCTTGCCTATGGAATTCCACTTGTACAGTCTTTGCAAGGAATGAAGTCCAAAATACAAGTAAGTGCAAGAAAAATAAGTTTGATTTTGATATTAAGATTAATTAAAAAAAATAATCCAGCTCTCACCTGTAGTCATCACTGTCTGTCTTGATACAAAGGTCAAGCAGTCTGTCTTCCCCTTTATTGGTGCCTGTTGCTTTTGTGACCCCCTGGACTGCACAGGTGCAGAGGGTAGCAGAAGAGTTGCATATCCCTGTTCTTTGGGCAGTAGGCTAAACTGGAAATAGGCCAAGTTGTTTGGTTTGGAGAAGGCAGGGTGCAGAAGAGGCAGTGGCCTGAAAGCTGGGAGAAATGGAACCAAAGGTTACTGCCATGTCTTTAGGAGTAGTAAGTTTCTAATCTTTTGACATGAAGTGAGATTGGGTAATTGCTCACTGGTTGGATCATCTGGTTGAGCAGAATGTGCTGCTGTGGATTTGCCATCTCTTGTGTGTTTTTTGGAAAGAGATCATTCTGACTTGCCTTATAGTTTGAAGTGTTTCCAGCCCATCCTGGAGTGTTCTTTCTGCAGTGGCTACCTCCAGATTGTTGCTGTGCATCAAACATGAAGAGTATTCCTGCAGCTCAGAAATACAGTAGTGAAACAGTAGAATAAAATGTTGTGTACAGCTGAGCAGGTTTCCAGACACAGCAAAGAGAAAGCAGGGCAGTACTGATATTTTAAAGACTGTTTAAGAGGAATACTCCAAACTGTTGTGTGCAAACTTGTACTCAAACCCTTCAGAATTCACTGGCAGCCAACAGCAGTTAGACATGGAAGTGCTCTGTGTATCAGTGCTACATTCTTACTGGACCTCTTGTCTTCTCTCTTTGCAGCGTAGCGATGGGCCTTACGCACTCATATTAGTCCCAACAAGAGAGGTAGGTGGCCTTTTGTCCTTCTGAGTCTGACCCTATAGATGTGGGTCCACCAGGGACTGTCTTAGAAAATGTCTCCTGTTGCTCAGATCTTGCCTTCACAGAGTGTTTGCTCACTGTATGTGTGTCATCCTTTTTGTTCAGTACTGTACCAGAGTAAGAAGTTATCTCTAAGGGCTCCTCATGCAGTGGCAGATTGCAAAAACTGGAGAAACTGTAGCACAGTGCACATGAGGGAGAAGTTTGCTCACACAGGGGGAGTATGAAAGACCAATTAAATGAGCTTGCAAACATGTAGGTTTATAAAAATGTTTAATTTTTAAAGCCTTTTTATTTATTTTTTCCCAAATCCACACGTGGATGCTGATGATGAGGCGTCCAAGAGTTGGTTTCTCCGCTGAACTCCCTCTGACTTGACTTCTGTTGTTTGCAATTGCAAAGGCAGTTTCAGAGGAGGATACCAACGTGGTTTTTTTTTTTTTCATGTCAAAAGATCATAACTTCTATGTGGAGAATTGATTGCAGGTATCTAGTTTGGGGCACAATGTTTTATGCAACCTGCAGTGCAGTGTCTCAGCTCAGTTCCGTGAATGGAGAAAGCTCTGGAGCTATTTAAATTTTTACAGCAGCAAACTTACTGCCTCTCTGGGATGCTGTATGAATACTAAGCATGTAGGAAACTGTGAGCCTGTTTAAAGGGCTGCCACGGAGAGTACCTAGATAATTTGTAATTACAGTTGCTATTACTTTGCCTTTCTTGAGAGCCTGGCAGATAGTATGTAGCACCTGTAGCCAGAGCCTTTAGGAGTTTCACCTCCATCACTAAGCCCTGCTCACACATTCATTCCATGTCAGTGTGGCACCGCTGCCTTTCTCGGCTGTCTTCATTGCCACAGCAGCAGTGGCTGCCAGGCAGTGCATGAAAATCCCTAGCTGAGTGCTTCCTGCTGACCAGACCTTTAGGTTTGCAGGTGTTGTACTTATGTCTTATTTTGCTGACTGGGGAAGAGAGAGGTAGAAAGATCCAGAGGTACGATCGCTCCTTCGGTCAGGTGAGGGAATAGTGTGGTCGGCCCTGACTGCCAGGAGATAACTAACCCCTGGACGACTGCATTTCCTTTTCATAGCAGTTTTTCTTCCAGATACTCTGCCATTTTCCCTTCCAGTGGAGCAAAATCTTCTGTGGCTTCAGATTGTTTTCTCCCTGGGGTGTTCCCAGAAGCTAGCAGAAGTATGTATTGTCCCGAGGGCTGGTTTGTGGAACTGAAACAGTAGAGAGTTTTTTGAACAAATCCAAATATGATAAAAGAAAGATTATGCAAGACTATCACAGCTTCTACACCAAAGATTAAGGACATAATTGGAATTCTGCATAACTAGATTATCTTACATTTTGAGCCAAAGGGACTTGTAGTCCATTTTTGTAGACCAGGGACTTTTTCAGAGCTCACTGTCTTCTGTTGGTTTCCATAGCTTGCCCTCCAGAGTTTTGAGACAATGCAGAAACTACTTAAGGTAAGAACACAGTGCTCCATGTTGTTCTTAAGTCTTGAGCCTCTTGCTGTGTATGCTAAACCAGTTTGTGTGAATTCCACCGATGTTTGAGGAAATCCAGCATCTGGCAAGATTTGCAATCCTTAAAGACAAATCTGTTTAAGCATGATTTCCCTGTGGCATGTTTTAAACTATTAAATGAACAACTAAGCGATTAATTATGGCACCTTCGTCGCAGATGTTTTCATACTAAGGGTAGTTGGTTCTCACGATGTTTTGTTTTCAGAAGTACCTGCCATTGTCTAGGCTCAGTTATGAATAGAAACTCTCACAATGACAAGTGTGAAACTAATACCAGGCAGATGGGTTTCACGTGGGGAGCAGAACTTGGTGAACTGCTTTGCCAATTGAATGGCTGGTGAAATTAGAAAGCCTTTAAAATTAAATGATAGTGCTTTCCTTTTAATTGCAGCAGAGCATCTTACCCTGGGGCTAGAAGGGCTCTAAATGATTTATCTGATCCATGGTCCCACTTGCTCTCTCTTTTTTCTTTTTTTTTTTTTCTTCTCTTTGAAATAATAATGTACTTTCCAAGTCTTTTTATTAGTGCTGGAATTACAAAGTAATATTTGGTCATGTGATGAATGAGGTTCAGTCTTCTTCCATAGCAATTGGGAGTTACTGAGTGGACTTTGAGATGTCCTTTGAAGGATGAAGTCTGGATTGATCCCCTTTAACTTTTCTTTGCTACATATAATGTGTAGTAACCATCAAGTCCAGTGTAAATTGTCGCAGTGACTGGGAGCAGGAGAGGACCTTGGAGGGTATAGTATGACTGTGTAATTTCTGAGGGAGAGGAAGGCTGGTTGAGCTGCTCTCGGCACAGTTACTCTAATGCCAGCTGCTGAGTTTATACTGTATGGTTATTGCTTAGACATCTTTCCTTGTTTCAAACCTTGAAAAGGAATTCTTCTTGTAGAAACTGTTTTGTTGGAGCAGTTCTGGCAAGCAGTGACCCGTGCAAAGTTAAGCCCGTTCACCAGTCAGGCATTTGTGCAGTCCCTGCACGCTGTGCTCCGCTTCTGTCCTGCGTTTCCTCTGGAGCGAGGCAATGGCAGTGCTGTGCTTTGATTATCTCCCCTGTAAATACTGGGCAGTGTTGGATGCAGTGAAGGTTGGACCTCATTAAAGTGGCAGAGACTCCTGCCAGTATCAATGGAACTGGCATTTAACGTTCACGGGCGCAGCGATCGCGTGCGTGGGGCTGGGGCTGTGTACGCAAACTTCCATCAGTCCTGTGTTTTCCTGAGTTTTTCCTTGGCCACAGGGAGATACTGCTCAAAGGCAAGATGGGGAAATAGCATTGCAGCTTCTCTTTGAACATCTAGGCTGCATGGGGGGAAGAAAAAGAATTATTGTTCTGTGATTGGAAGTGGTGCAAAAGTGATTGTGCTTCTGTCTTCCTGGACAATATGGGAAGCCAGTTACGTGCCTGGAGCTGAAGGCGCCTTTGATAGGTAGCGGTGGGTGAGAGAGAGCATGTAGTCTGTGTCTGTTAGATCAAATCAGATGCACACTGTCAGCCCCAGTCCTTCTCAGTTTGCCAAGAAACTTAATTTTTAGATTAGGCTCTTGTCTCTTTATTAAGAAGAATCCGTGTTGCTCTTGGTTTTCCTTTCTGTAGCCGTTTGCCTGGATTGTGCCTGGAGTGCTAATGGGGGGAGAAAAGAGAAAATCAGAAAAAGCCAGGTAGGAAGCCAACTTCTTAAATTGCATTTTGGGTCCTTCTGCTCTACAGCCTTTTTGTCTGTTACCCTTCTTTAGAGTGCTTTGCTTACAGGGCGAGAGGATTGTGAGTTTGGATCAAGCTGTGATCCCCCTGGATCTTACACAGACACAGTCACTGGGTCAGCAGGAAGTATTCGCTTCCCCTGGTTGGATCTGCTTCTTAAATGTTGATGAGCCTTCTGAGAAGATGATCTCTTGTGTCAGTATTTTTTTTTCCTCTCTTCTGACAAACACCTGTATTTGCTTACCACCGAGTGCTGTCTACAGTATTTGTTAGGGGGGAAATTGCTTTCTGGAGAAGAGATTTCCTGGTGTTAAAAATCTCTTTCTTTTCCCTTTTCAAAAATTGAGTTATAAGCTGTTAATCCAAAATGGAATTTTCACTTCTCTATGTATAACATATCCAAAAAGAAGTTTACTCTTGACAGTAAAAAAGTACTCCATTAGAAAAGAAAACCTCGCTTTGGTTTGTTTTTTTTAAAAATTTCTTTATTATTCTTTCTTTTCACGATGTCTTTGGCACAGAGTATGCCTCTGAGTATCAGTGAGGATCAAGGATAAAATTTAGCTGTGCAAGACATTTCAGGTTTAATGAGTGAAAAAACACTGTCCTGCTAATTTTACTTTGGTCTTGATTTTCTCTTCTGTAGTTCCTCAGCCTGGGCTCCTATTCTAGAGTTCCTGGTAACCTGTGTGCTTCCTTAACTTTGCTGTTGTTGTATAACCCGAGTAGGTTACGTAAAGGGATAAACATCCTCGTTTCAACGCCTGGTCGCCTGGTTGATCACATCAAGTCCACTGAATGTATTCATTTCCGTCGCACTCAGTGGCTGATTGTTGATGAAGCAGACAGGTACATTTCCAAGTGTTAATATATAAAAATATATATATGGAAAATAATTATTATACCCTCTACATCTGCATTTGATAATTCACTAAACATTTTTTAAAAAGAACACTTGTATGATTTTAAACCGTTCATGCTCAGTGGCCTCATCCAAATGTCTGGAATTAAGAAGAAATGTCCCCTTTGGACAGATAATTGTCAGTGATTCCTCACAGAGATTCTCAGTGTCTTCCAACATGTCTGACCCTGGCAGAAATTGAAGATAGAACATGAAACTAGAGGGGCCAAAGATCTGATGAGCTCTAGCACTTCCCCTATTCATAATTGGCTGATGTAGCCTTAAGACTTTCTCTTCATTCCTTCCTAGAGTATCTGTAATCACCTCTTCTGTTTTTTTTAGGATCCTGGACCTGGGCTTTGAGAAGGATGTAGCTGTGATACTCAATGCTTTAAATGCTGAGAGAGAGACACGTCAGAATGTCCTGCTTTCGGCCACCCTCACAGAAGGTGGGTTATAGGCAGACAGTGTCTTTTAGCTGAATGACTGGCAACTGCAAAACAGTTGACTGAATATGATTCTATTACTGGCCAATCTGAAGCCCTTTGCAGAAATGGAATAATGCCTGTTGGTTTCTTTGCATTTATGACACTTGTTCTTACTAGAATTTATGTTGATATATATTGTTACATGATCCTTGCATATGTCTCTCAAATTCCAGAGCAAAGTCACCATGCATCTGGGAAGCACTGGTTTGTTGGTTTCCCTTACAGATACAGAATTAAGGCAGAAATTTAAAACCAGGGCAGTATGGCTGTTGCTCGGTATCACACAAATCAGTTGCTTGAGGTAGAATCGAGCCAGGCCTCATTACTTCTGCCCTCTTGATAGAATGAAGATCTGCTATGTTTTGGTTTGTTGGGGCTTTTTCCACACAGTTAGACAGCATTTAGCAGACCTGGTTTTGATCTGTTCAGGACATAATGCAAAATGGCACAGTTGGCTGAGGTAGAGCCTGATGATGCTTTTGGTGAAGTCCCCAGCAACTAGGCCTGGCTAAGCCCTTAAAAGTCTGAAGTTGGTGGAGGTGTTCTGCCCTTCGCTGGTTTTTCACTTGAGTTGTGTTAGCTGGAGAGTCTTACATGAATACAACTTCACAGCATCAGCCCAGACTGGGCCTCATGTACTTCTCATTTCTCTCTGATTAGGAGTAACGCGGCTGGCCGATATCAGTTTGAAAGATCCCATCAGCATTTCCATAGCAGATGAAAGGCAGAAGGGGCTCAAACCAGCATCACAAACAGATGGAGAACCCAGTAGTTCATCAGACTGCATTGGCCAGGAAAACTTTGCTGTTCCAGAGAAGCTCAAGCAGTATGTCATGATGGTCCCCAGCAAATTGAGGCTTGTCACATTAGCAGCTTTCATCCTTGAGAAATGCAAGGTGAGACTCCATTTCCATTTATATTGCTGAGTGGCCTTTTGCCCTTTCCAACTTCTTTCTCTGTTACCCTGTCAAGGATAGCATGGATTAGAGCTAGGCCTTTGAAGGGCATCTAGTGTGCAGGGAGCCACAAGAGTGGAGGTGCTGTTGTGTCTTTCCTGCAGCAGTGAGATACCTGTGCAGCGTGTCCACGTATGTCTCTGTGAGCTTAGTGGTTGGTGTCAACTTCCATAATCCTTTTTGGATAATCCTGGGAGAGGACTGTGGAAATAGTCATGTGCAATTTTCTTGGGTTTTTTTTTGCAGTTTGAAAAACACCATAAGATGATCATCTTTTTCTCCAGCTGTGAACAAGTGGAGTTTCACTATGAGCTCCTGCTAAAAGTGCTTTCAGGAGGGCCAGAGCCAGAAAAACCCGAACGTCCCTGTCTCTCCTCTGCACGTTTACAGTTCCTGCGGCTGCACGGCAGCATGGAGCAGGAGGTGAGTGCTCAGAGTGTCAGGAAACACTTCTATTCCTCATTCCCTGTGATTTATTGTCTGGTTATTTTGGGGAGGAGGGCAGAAGAGACACAGAGAGTCATTTTACCTCTGGGGCCTCACTCTTCCATCTGCTAATGAGAATAAGGATATTGTCCCACTTGTGGGAAGTACCTTGGTGGCTGTGTCTGAGGAGCACAGCTGAAGAGGCAAGAGGTGTTGTTTCAGCAGGCTGAGGCAGCCGCTCAGTGTTCCCAGTGGGCACGCTTGAACCGTTTATGTATCCCTAGTTCTTCTCATGCAGTCAGGGCAGGCTTTAATGCTGAAGGAAAACCTCATCCAAGCCCCAGAACATTCCTACCCAGTAAGTTGTCCACATTAGATGAGGATGGAGCAGTTTGGCTTTGAAGTGTCTTGACAGATGGGTCTTTTCCCTGCAATGGATTAATAGCAATATAACGGTGACTACCCCAAAACAGGTCAGGTTTTAGCCAGATAGACCTGAGTGATTAGGTCAGAGCCTGGTGCAGGGGGCTGAGAGGTCAGGAGAAGTGTCAGATGACCTGTCACTGCAGCTCTACTCAGTAGCTGAGGGACCTCCCTTGAAAATTCAGCCCAGGTCCTGCCTTTGGTGTGTGATGGAGAGAATTACCTCTCTACTTAGAGATGCACAGCAGAGATGGTGAATAAGTAGACCCCTTCTGCTGAAGCAAGAGGTGGAGAGCCATTGTTTTTCTCACTCATTCCCATCCTGTGGAGACCAGAAACATGTGCTTTGCTGTCCCTGCAGTCTGGCCTTTCTTCAACCTGCCTGCCTGAGCGAGTGAGCAGGCCGGGTCTGGCCCAACTCTACCCTGACCAGCTGTTAAGCCAACAGAACACCACTAAGTAGCTGGCACCAGGGGAAGGGTTTTGCCTTTTTAGTACCCAGTGTGTAATTAGTGCTTGATGTCTTCAAATTAAGAGCATTAATGGAGCTAAATTGTGGATCCCATATGGTACTGCTGGGCACGGCGGCTGTCATTGTCAACAAGATGCAGCGTGCTCTCTTCTTTAGTTTTTGTCAGCAGAGGGTTCCGTGTGTCAGCAAGTCCCAAGTTGCCCATGAGGTATAAGATTTCTTCTATATCATCAGTGTAACAGGACATTCACTTAACTCCTAGCTAGAACTCTGAGGAGGAAGGCTTGAGACATGGAAACCGGGGTATTTTGAAGGAGGAAGCAAAAGGGACAGGAAGGAAGGCAGTATGGTGTTTGAGTCCAGGTCTGAAAAGGCAAAGACCAAGACAAGTGTGCAGGTGTTTCCCAGAAGTAAGGAGAGGGAGTGTAGGTGAGTAGGTGATGCTGGCAAGTGAAAACCAGATGGCCTTTGGTTACTGGTGCTCAGAAACTGTCTTGTGTGAAAGCAAAAGAGCTGTGATGTCATGTGGGTTGGAGAATCTGTTATATCAAGAAAAAACTACAGAACCACACTCCTAAGTAGTTAGTTAAACTAACTGGAATGTGCTTAGGAGACTTTGGGGACCATCAAAGCAGAAGGTTTTTGAAGGCTTTTGAAAGTAACTGAGGAGCAGGACTGGTGGTTCCTGCAGTTCTGGGGCTCAGCAGCTCAGAGACAACTGGTGGGGTAATTTGGGGTCTGGGGGCTGTGGTCCAGTGCAGCTGGGGAGCCTGAGTTCATGTTAGAAGTGGGGCTGCAGGAATTCTGCTGATGCAGGACAAGGCTGGGAAGCACCTGTCCCCACACTCATGGGAGGAAACAACCTCCACACCAGTGTCATCAGGCCCATTGGTGGTCTTTGCCAGTATGAGGATTGTTCTTGTGGGAAGGTGTTCCTGGGAGCTCTCTGGCAGCTGCCTGCAGGGCCCAGAACTCCTGTCTCCTTGCCCAGTTGGGCAGGGGTTTCATCTCTCATCCTGCCAGTGTCTCATCTCTCCTGCCCTGTTGTTTTCAAGACTTATCCCACAGCAGTTCACTGTGCAGCTGGACATCCTTGGTACGTCCTGGTCACGCAGTCAGGGCAGGGACTCTGTGTGCCCCCTTGGGCACGTGATGAGGCTGATCTCTTGGGAGGTGACTGTTGCTGGGTCAGCAGAACAGGCTTCTCCTGCCCATCATGTGACTGGACAGACACTTGTGAATTGATGGACCCATTTTCAAGCAGCAGTTCACAGAATCCCAGAATATGAGGAGCTGGAAGAGACCTCGAGAGATCACCAAGTCCAACCCCCCTGCCCAGTGCTTGTGTCCAGCTTTATTTTTCATTCACAAAAATCCATGTTGCTGGTGTTTCTGTTCCTGCTGCCTGGTCTTTTTGTGGATCCTCTCTCTGTGTAAAACAGTTGCTGCTTCTTGTCATAGGTAGGCTGTGCTTTGGTGCAAACTGCAGAGGTATTGACTGCTTTAATTTGGCCAAATGCATTTAGGCTTGCCCCAGACACTGTGCCTTCCATGGTTTTGGGTTTTTTTCCACTTGCAGGAACGGTCTGCCCTGGAGCTAGTGAAATAATTCCTTTGCTTTCGAAGGTGTAAGTGTTATTTTGCAGGAGGCACAGTTGTTAAATTGTTACATTAGCTAATTTGCTTTATGGCTGATTGTAGTGCTCATAAGCCTCTTTGTTTTTCTGTTTCAATCTTCCAGGAAAGAACAGAGGTCTTCCAGGAGTTCCTAAAGTCCAAGACGGGCATCTTGCTTTGCACTGTAAGTAACTTAGAGTCCCTTTGCAGCTCCCCACTAATGGGCCTGTCTGATATCTAATGGTAGAACAGAGGATTTGGCACTGAGCTCTACTTCCAGCTCGCTGTCTGACCTTGAGGAAAGTCATCTCCTTTTTCTGCATCTCACATGCTAAACAGGGACTGGTGCTCTCTTTGTAAACTGGTATATGATCTTTTGCTGCAAGAAAACCATGTACAGAAAAGTGTATGCCTTGTAGAAAAGGCCTCTTAAATATTTTGCATGGTCTTATGCATGGAAAAATCTGTTCATTTGAAGCTGGAACTTTGCCTTGTATGTGCAGTCAATAGAACACAATCCTAATTTGTAGAATGCCCCATAACTGCCAGGTAAATTGCATGGAATGGGATGTTTCCCATCTTAATGACTGCCCCAAGGTTAAAAACAAAAACCTGCTGGGATGGGAAGGAAACACAACCAGAGAATGGTGTCATTAGAAATGCACATGCTCTTCTGCTCTCCATGCTTTGCCCTTCAAGCTTCCTTCAAGGATGTTGAGGGAGAAATTCTTGTCCTCTACTGAAGTTTGCTGGCACCCTTGTGTGGTGGTGGCACCTTCCTCCCCTCGTTGGTGCCCGTGGAGCCGCAGCCAGCCTGCTGCAGTGGTGCAGAAGGCTGCACGATTTGCTCTCTAATAGTGGCAGCTGTTGATCTGAGAATGTGTGAATCCTGGCGATTTCTACCCACTGCAAACCTGTAAATTACAGCGATCGGGAGTAATTAGAGCTGAGAAACCCTCTCCAGCCCTGAAATGACTCCCATTCTTGCAGCACAGTACTCTTAAAGGAAACTAGTTGCAATTTTTTCCAGAGAGAGGGGTTGAATTTTGTCCTACTTTTATGCCCATGGTTCACACTAGCACCATGAGAGATAAAGATACAGATATATATAGGAGCGTTTGATTTAGCATTGCCAAATTATATATTGTATCACCTGTAAAACTGAATTTATTATATCCTAGTCTTGGTCCTGCTTGCATGTTCCTTTCAATAGTTTGATCAAGGTAAAAATGCAGCTTTGCAATGCATAAGTGTAACTATAAGTTGGTTTCACTGTATATAGAAGTATTTAAGTGTCTCAACTGAGGAGCATAGCAAAGCTTAATTATTTAGTAGTGTAGATTAAGTGTTTGGTAAATTCTAAATAATAAAAAGCTGAACTTTAGTACCTTTTATGCACATGCTGTCTATTAATTGACAGATTTCAGGGATGTGTCTTGTTACTGAAATTTCGGTTTAATGAGTTCAGAAAAACAGTGATTGTACAATATTCAGACAAAGGGAAAACAGAATCATTGCTGTCACTGGGATATTGGTTCCTGGGTGAGACCATTCAAAGGGGAAATGCAGCCTGTGGCAGTAAAAATCTGCCAGGAGATGTACAGCTGTTGATAGGGTAGGAAGAGAAAGAAGTTGGATAAAGAAGTCCCAGTGGATGGGATCCCCCTCGTGAGGCACTGGAGATGTGGTTTGATTTCCTGCTGTGCCACAGACCCCACACAAGTGGCTGTGGAATTGTGGTGTCAAGGCAAGCAGCCTCCTGTCAGCTGTGCAGCAATAGCTGTTTGTTTGCTCCTGACCTGCCACAAATCGGAGGTAACGTGAACTACCCTAGATGACTGTGAAGAAGGTAGTGTAAGGTAATGCATTTCTCACAGCCCTCCTTCGTTTCCACCTAAGCTGCTTTGCATTTACTGCAAGGCAGGGATGCAGATCTGACAGCTCCAGTTACTGTGGCTCAGCTGGCACACGGTTAGCACGTTAGGCACCGTGAGCTGTGTGTCTGTGTCCAGAATCTCTCTGTGCTTCAGCTCCCCATCTGTAAAATGGGGATAGTAGCACTGTTCTATCTTACAGAGATGTTGGGAGGACAAATGCATTGAAACCAGGAGGTGGCCTGTTACCACAGTAATGGGGACCATATGGACACCTTAATATAGAGATACACTTTGCTCTAGTCCCACATTACAGGTGCCTCCCCAACGCAGATGTCCAAAGGGCAGCCAGGCACTGTGACCACCTCCTGCCTCCGAGGACATTGCTTTTTCTGACACTTTTCCCCAGATCAGCAAAAATCTTTTTCAGGAAGATGGTTCTGTTCTTTTCACTGTGAAATCACATTTTCTGCCCACAAAACTTTGAAACCTGGCTCACAAAAGAGCAACACAGATAATGTTGCCGTCCTTCCCTTGTCCCTTATGCCGTGTTCTCCACCCATCTTTCCGCTCTAGTAAGCAATGGGACCTGCTGTTCCTCTTATTAATTTGCTCTATGTCATATGTATATTAATATATTCCATAAAATATTTTTGCCAGACAATATAAGCTGGCAGACAAGGAAATAAAGAAGGGCCGTGTATCTCAGAGGGTCTCATCCAGATTTATTTCTCTCTCCTTCACAAAGTTCTTTGTGGCTTCCTTTGGGATGTGCCTTTTAAACAAGTTCATCTCTTCCAGGGAGAGAGGAAAGATCATTTGGAGATTGTTTGCTGTTTACTCAGTCACGCTAACTCATCTTGCCAGTTTTCTGGCGGCCCCAGCCAAGAGCTTTCGCCTCTGACAGCTTCTGTGCTCTCTCCTTCCTCCTCTGATTACGCAGCCCAATCTGTCACCCTGCCGACGGGGGTCTCTACCCTGCTGATGGCTTTCCACACTCGGCAGTAATGACTTTTGGCAGGCCGGGAAGGCGCGAGAGCTCCTTCCCCAGCTTGGAGAGCCGTTAGGCCCTCTCTGCCTGTTAGCTAAAGCACTTTGTGAGCTTCTTTGGTAAATAAATGAGTCATTTTAATCCAACTGACAGCCTGGCACCTGAGCAAGCTGCCTTCCATCTGTACTTCTAGGCCTCATGTAGGCAGCCAATTGTCAAGCTCAGGGCCTTCAAGACCTCACCATTGAGTGTCTTTCAAAAGCAACTTTAGCAATTTCCTTTGCCCTAATTAGACTGTGTGAGAGGCACTGAGCAAACCGAGGCCCTTGCAGAACTTTGTGGCTGTGTCAGTTCTGATCTTCTGCAGTGATACACCTCGATTTCCATGTGTCCTTGTGGCCCCGTGTTCCCTTGCACCTGCCCCTCTGTACCCCACCACCACAAGCAGGGGCTGGTAACCCGAATTGTGTGGAGCAGCACTTGCAGCGTTTCTGGGGGTCCTCTGGTGGCCTGTGCCTTGATACTGTGCTGTTCTTTGGCTGGCAGTCAGGATCAGTGCAGGACGTGGTTGAAGCTTCAGACTGTCATGTTTTCTATACAGTTGCCCTGGAGTAGATTACTCCTCTTTGCCACTGTGAAACAGTCACTTAATCCTCCCTTCCGTTGCCCACTGAAGGGAGTCAGTGGTGACCTGCTGAGGTGTCATACTCTTGTTTTCCCTGTTCCTAAGGTCTGGTGGTGTGAGGTCATGCATGGAAAGGGGAATGCCCTCTGTGGCAGTGGAATAGAAGGGATGTGGAAATCCATTGGGCTTCTTGAAAGAGTGCTGGCAGCACATGAGTGCTCCTATGTGTGGAATAAGTGTAGCACTAGTAAAACTGGGTAATTGTTGCATGAGTTGTATTCCCTGTCCTGGTAAGGTGACCTAGAAGTGTTTTTTCTAAAGATCTGAGAGGCAAGCAGCTCATGGCTGCACCACCAGAGGAAGGAAAATCAGCTCAGACTCTATCCAAATTCTACCTTGCTGCTGTCTGCTGGGCTCTTTGAGGAAGAGGAGATGCGGGTGGACTGATACTGAGGAATCTTTGCGAGTTTGCAAAATACTCCGATTACCGGCAAATCCCAAGACACTTCTGAAAGAAAGCCAAGGAAATCCCAGGAGAAGAGCTGCTGCTGTGTGTCAGTGACAGTTGAATGGAGTTGGTGGCATTGTGGAAGCGGTTGTGAGTACAAGGTTGATGGTGGGAGAGAGCCTCCTCCTACAGTGTTCTCCCTGGCTGTTGGTTAGGCTTGCGGCTCACCTCTCCGGCTTGCTTTGGCACATGCACGAGAACAGTACTGTCTGTGGCTGTTGTTTTCCAGCCTGAGCTGTTAAGAAAAGCTGTCTTAGGAGGGAAAGAATGCTGATGGATGAGAGGGATGGCTCCTGCCCTGCCATCTCTTTTTCCTCCCAGTGTTGGAGGTGCCTTCTCCTGACCACAGCGAAGTCTTGGCTGCCTGTCTATTTGGGGTAAGCTGACACTGTCCCGAGGTCAGAACCTTATCAGACACAGACCTCCCTAGAGGACTGGGCATGAGAGAGAGCACAGTACAGGGAAGGTCCAGAGACTTGTCAGCATGGAGGTGTGTAACAGAGCCAGCCAGCTCGGGATCAGACATCAGTACTCCCCTCTGATTGTTCTGTGGAGTTTAGAATCTTGTTATCCCGGTAACTGCCGTACACGTTCACCGACTTCTCGTGATTTATTTTCTCCAACCTCCTTTAAATGGCTTTTTGTACATCTGTTCATTCTGTCAGGGAACAAGTAGTTTCTTAATGAGCGTGTTGGAGCACAAGTGTGTATTACTTCAGAGTGGGCGCTGTGGAAAGTGTCTCCTCTTTCACTGCAGTTGGAGCCACAAAGCAACCTGGCTAGTGCTTATGGGAAGGCCTTTGCTGCCAAAACATCAGCTTCCTAGTCTTTTAACGTGTGTGGGAGTTGCATGAAAACACTTCAGTGGGTGGCTGACACATTTTTAGTACATTAAGCTCCTGCTTACGTTCTTAATATATTCTATTTTGCAACTAGCTAAAGGATACATGTGTTCCAAAACATTTCCTAACAGAGTTAAATCTGCACACCTGCTCTGTTACTGCACATGGTGAATGTAAAATCCAAGGAGTATGTGAGGACATTACTAATGAACTGAAAATCAAGAAGGGAGATTGAAACGTGTTTGCACTCTCTCTTGGTTTTGAACAGTATTTAAACTCTCCTTTTCCTTTGAAAGGGGAGGTTTTTTGAGCAGTACTGGCTGTGGATAGCTGAAAGGTCTCATTCAAGTCCTCCTCCAAGTTGATGGGTTTTCTCACCAACTGGCACATCAAATAACACTCCTGACAGCAGCTTCAGACTCTTTTCTTCAGGGCTGAATTTCGTTTCTCCAAATCAAAGCCAGACTAGTGAAAATCTAAGGAGTAGCTTAAGTCCCTTCTCCTCAAGCTGTACTTGGGCTTCCTGCAGATTCTGCTAAATTGTTTGTGGGCCAGGTGACCTGCAAGTCATCTGCTCCTTAACTTCAGGCCATCACCTAGGAAACATTGTAGGTGGAGATGAGTGCAACTTTGGACATTCCACCCACAGCCAGGGATCCTTGACTGTTTGCTTTATGGCCATTCTCCTTTTCATGGTTATCAGCCTGGAGTTAGTTCTTTGCCTTGCTGTGGAGAACAGTGTGCTCTGAAATAGTTCTGCCTTGCAGAGACTGAATTCTGCCCCTCTCACTCTTTGGGTAGTAAGTGCCTCTGAGCAGACCTGGTTTCATCAGTGAAACAAACTGGAGAACCAAAGGTTTCGCTGCCATTACAACAAATGATTCTCTCAGTTACTGTGTAGAGGGACTGCAGCAGACTGCTGTAATCCAGCACCTCCTGAGTAGATGGGTTTATAACCATCCAGGCTTTGGGACATAGGAGCAGATCATTTTTTGATGTTATTAGTCTGTTAACAACATTCCTTGCATCCTCAACCCTCAGTGTTTATTTCTGACCTTCAGTCCATCTCTCCCAAACCAGGCATGTAGAACTCCTCTTGCTCAGCCAGCTGTTTCCTGGTGTAATTGTCGTCCCGGACGAGTTCTTTGCTGGTATCTTCAAAGTGGTTTTACTAAAGTAAATTCCTTATGAATTTTGCAGGATGTTGCAGCACGTGGACTAGACCTGCCTCAGGTTACATGGATTNTGGGGGGGGGGGGGTGTGTGCATGCAGGCATTAAGTGCAGTTGGGACAGGATGAAATCTCTGTCCAGTCAGACGCCCATTCTATAGTTTGCTGGTCTGTATGCAGATACCTACAGGGGTGTGGGAGACCCACAGGTTCCTGACTGCAGCACTGGGACTCGAGGTTTTGCTGGGATACAACACTGCTATCATCTCTTTGGTTCTGGCAGTCTGTTTTCCTCTTCAGTAACTCCAGTTATCAACTGTATTATAATACTCCACTGGCTGGGAGGAAACCCCTTCCCCTTGCCCCGCACAGGGAGCCAGATCTTGTGAAGTACTGGCTGCCTCTTGCAGTTCTGTGTTTCTGCCTTTCTGGGCTTGCTGGGGAAGCAGTTCCACGAGGAGTTTAAGTGCAATCTTAATGTTAAACATTGAGTAGCCCAGTAGTGTCTGTGCAATGACCTGAAAGTTTCAAGTGAGGCTGGGCTGGGTAGCTGTAAGCATCCAGCTTTCAGTGGAACTGCATAGCTCAGATTTCCCTGGAAAAAACAACCCCAACACTGCTGCATTGCTGTTGGCAGAAATATTGTCATAGTTTCTATGTTTTTTCAAGAGAGATGGATTGAACATTAAAAATAGCAGCCTGCCATTTCAAAGAGAAATGTGTGTACAGCAGTTTGCATTTTTATTTTAAAAAAACTGTAATTAAAAAGGGTTAGTTGCATTGAGGAAGAACTGATCCAGAGGTTCTCGTGTCTGAAGTGACACTGGGGTAAAAAGAACAGGGCACAGAGCCTCAACAACAAAGCCTTTTAATTTCTACCTCATCTCTTCAGGTAACATTTTATTTTAATTTGGTGGGTTTAAAAAGGAAAGATTGCAGCTAGCTAGTGGAGAAGGTTGGAGAAGTGAAGTCTGTAATTCCCAGATCTGTATATTAATATAATTTAACCAAAGATATAGTTGCCGGTGTTAGAACGCAGTGCAAATTACCTAAAGCCCTGGGAGACTTCTGTGTGTCCAGAAGGCGAAATCTCAGCTGTCCTGAGAGCTGTGTCCAAGAGCAAGGACCTGCAGGGAGCAATTAGATTGCTCACAGCATCTTACTCACACCTCTAGCCAGTAGAAACTTTGCCAGAGGGCACAGGTATAAACACTAGAGTGGGCTTTGGTTGTTGGGTTTTTTCCAGTTAAACTGCTGAGGGCTCATTTCTGAGCAGTATCTCTGTGCATGTTCATTTTTCCAGGAAAGAGAGGAGTGGGGGGAGGAATAGGGGGAGGTTAAAGGGAGGGAAATATGTCACCTTTTATCAGATCTCGCAAATGGCTGGGCAGTTTCGACTCCCAGCGAAGTAAATGAGAGGCACTGCTATACTGGGGGGACTTAAGCCACATTTTTCACAGTGCCTGGTAGTTATTCTCAGGAAGACAGTTGTAACCTGTATCACAGCAGCACAGACTCCCTCATCTCCCTCTGATTTCTTCTAACCAGTAACCAGCTATGCTCCACTTTAATCAAAACAAAGCGATTTTGCCCATCACCAAATTTCAGGCTGTTGTCTTTTCTTTTATGGCTTTTCTGCAAGGTGCAGAGCAGGCAGCTTCCCACTCTGTGTGGGCAGTCCTGGGGGCTCTTGGGCTTGAGGGGGTTTGTGAGGTAATTTTTTTTTTTATTATTTTTCTTTTTTTTAAGTGAAGCAAACAGGTTCCTGACGTGCCTGTATAGAAATAAAATGTAAAAGGCAGAGAGAGAGACTGAGATGAGGAAACTGTCCTATTATCTGAAAGTTGGCCAATGTGTCACATTCACATGTCAAAAAGCTGCTGTGACTGAGGGGGCTGAGTGATGGTTACAGGGATGAGCCCGATGGGCTCTTCATAAACAGGCCAGTTCCGAGGGAGGTACAGCATGTGGGTTTTGTTAAGATCCCTTTTGTTTCAGATGAGCAGCTGAGTGTCTCGTTTATAATTAACACACTGTGTTCTGCTAATTCCTCCTTCCCCTTCTCATGTTCCCTTTCTGAAGTATAACGCTCCGGCGTCACCTGCGGAGTACATCCACCGGATTGGGAGGACGGCTCGCATCGGCTGTCACGGGAGCAGCCTGCTTGTCCTGGCGCCTTCGGAGGCAGAATATGTCAGCTTGCTGGCTTCTCACAAGATTAAGTGAGTCAGAAACGTGAGCAAAAGTTTCAGCTCATCCTTGCTAATTAACCTTCCGTGGCACTTTCAGTGGGACTGCGACTCGTGCAGGTTTTAATAAGAATTTATTAATTCTTGTGATCCAGTACCGGCCCCAGACTAGCAAAAGGAGAAGAGGAAAGTGTGTGAAAATAATCAGCCTGACAGATTGTGCATGAGTGAGCGTGTGTGGCGAGGGGCAGAGAGGAGACGGTAGTTGGAGGTCCTGTGCGCTGCGTTGTGCCTCCCTGGCCCTGGGTTCAAGGCGTGGCGGTGCGGAGCGATCGCCATCGGATGAGCTAACTGGCCATCTGCCTGCAGAGCACCATATTGTCAGAGATTGTGCTCTCTCTTCAGGAGAGATCCGGTGGAGAAATAGCTGGGGAGCTGTGGGTCATATCTGCAGGTAATTGGCCAAGATGGGTTGTGTAAGTGGCTTGTGACAGGAATAGTAGAGGCTTTCGCAGGTGGTGAGTGTCCAATATGGTCCTGGAAGGCAATAAGGGCATGGACTCCACTCACCAAAAGTGGGGTGTGCTTCCAAGCTGCTGAGAAAGCTTCTCTTACACCGGCTCTAGGTAGGGCTTTGGAGTAGAGACCAAGCCAGGCTGGGCAAGGGCCAGCCCCCTGTGCCATCAGCTACCTGGTGGCCAACACAGGAGGAGATCTTACTCCAGCTGTGCTTGCACAGTGGTCCTTAGGTGCATAAATCACAACTGGCTGTTCAGCTCTGCTCGTCTGGGGCGCCGCCGGGCCTCGAGCCTCCTGGGCAGCCAGCGGGATGTATCTGACTCCCCTTGCTCCCGGCGCTGCTGTCGCGGCGGTTCAGAGCAGCAGCGGCGTGGAGCCCCTTTAGTGTTGTTCTAGAGCTGATGGAGCCTCGTAAGCTCATGCAGAAATTAGTGCTTTTATTTCCTGTGTTTATGTCGGGCGGAGCTACTTGGAGTCGAATTTGGTTTTGCATCCTTGAAACAAACAAATGTTGGCAGTAAATACAGGCTTATTCTAGGCTGTGAGCCATTTAGTGGTCTAACAAAGAGCCATCCATCATCCCAGGTAACTATCTATTAAGCAGACACCAGCAAGACATGGAGGGCTAAGCTGACAGGGGTTTTTTTCATGTAACAAACAGCACTGACATTTAAAGGTGAAATCCCACATAATTGTGAATTTTTAACTCCAAGTGGAGAGTTCTATTTTTTTCTGTTTTAGAATATTTTGGTAGTGTTGGAGGGAGGACAGGGAAATTTCCCTTTTTTTATTTTAATGCTTTTATCTGCTCTTGTTGGTTTTTAGCAAGTTGAAGGAGTGGTGTACACTCACACTGGCAATTATATTTGCTAAGGAGACCTGTTGTTGGGCTAGCCCTGCTCTTCAGGAATCTGTAGAAGACTCTGAACGAGCAGAGAGCTTTATGTGAATTTATTTTTCCTCCTCCATTTCTCAAATCAGTAGAGCCAAACAACTCCGGGGATGGTCTCTTCCTGTTTGTTTGTCTTCTCTTCATAAAATGTGCTGCCCTGCAGATTAGGGACTTGCTAAAAAAATGGTGTCATTTGCCTTCCTTGACCCCTGTCTTCGGATGGAAGAACATGAGTGTCTGATTGGCGTGGGCGGGCACTTGGGCCTGTTGGCAGTCATGTGTCTGCCGTGGTCCCTGCGTCGCAGCGCATGGCGTGGGAAGGGGCAGCGGGATAGGAAAGAGCTGATGAATTACAGAGAAGATTCAGGAAGGCAGCTTGAAGCTGAAGGCAGCGAGTGCCATCAGCACAAATTGCTGTAACCCTTCATAAACAGCATTATGGTGATAATCCTGACAATTTAATTCCGTGCGAGGGCAGAAGACAGCATGTGTCGGACTGTCACCGCTCCGCCGAAGCGCCGATAATTTTGGTTTCTTTACCCTTAGTCTTTGTAGCTTTTCACTTGGACTGTGCAAGTTCCTGGAGTTTTCATATTTATTTTTTTTTAATTCTTTGCTGAATTTTTAAATCTCTTGGTTTTTCTTGAGGATGAGTGTGTGTTGTCAATTATTTTTTTTTTTAATTTATATTTTCTTTTCTAAATGAAATTCCTGCTGGGTTTATTGAAATGTAAATACTTCATAAAATATGTATTCCTAAGAAGACAAAGCACGAGATGGGTCCCCGCAGCCTTCAGCTGGTGTAAATGAGCAGTGCCGTGCTGATGTGCAGTAGATGAGGATCTGACCCACAGTTCTTCCTGCAGCCCCTCCACCCACCCCAGCATGCGTGGGAGTAAGTCCAGGAACGTGAGAGTCGGAAGTAATGAGAGCAGACGTGGCTTTGTTGCTGGATGAAAATTCACTTCGGAGTTAGGGTTGACTGCCTTTGAAATTGGAAATCGCTCGCAATTAATTTCCACCGGTACCTGAAGCCTCTCCCTGGCTTCCAGCGTGGAAACCCAGCGACAGCCTTTGCCAGAACCATCTCGCTTTGGCTCTGCTGCGGTTCCCGTCGGGGCTGCAGGAAGCTCTGTGCCGCTCTGCAACTTTCTTCCCAGCCTTTGTGAGGCAGCTTGAAGTTGCGGTTCCCCTCCCGCGCTGGGGATGCGTGTGTGCACGCACGTGCATGCCGCTGTTTTCTGTACATTTCCTCTCGCTTTTCCTTTTTTCTTTTCTTTTTTTTTTTTCCCTTTACAGGGTAGACTCCTAAATGTTCTGTCTGGGCTCTAAGTGTAACTAACAGATTTCCCTTCAAAGGGACGAGGCAAGAAGCAGAAGAAAGTCAGTGAGATTTGCGCTTTCTTTTTGCTTTTTTTTTTTTCCTCATGTCTCTCTTAGTTCCTTCAGCTGCAATCTAGCAGCGCCTGCCTCGACAGCTATCAGATAATTTCTTTATCTCCTAACGACGGCCTGACTAATTTATAAAGGGAAGCGCGTCTGGGTGAAGGCACGAGGCGTTCCTCCCCCTCGGTGCTGCGCTGCCCCCTCCCCTGCTCCCCTCACACGCTGCTCCCCGCTGTGAACCCGGTTCACATATCTGTTCCCTGCGAGCTGGCAGCGCGCCCGGCGAGGGGGATCGGAGAGGGGGTGACATCTCAGACAAATCAATGTCAGAGGTTTGACATTTTCATTCATAGCTGCAACCTTTGGCGGGGGGAGGGGGGGAGTATACTTTTCTCTTACTTAAATGGTTGCCATTTATGTTTTAATTTGCTGTTCTACTTTTCAAAAAACAAACAGAGAACCCTCAGTTGTCTTTTCATGCTCCATTTCCCATTCTCCCCTGTCACTCCCCCGCCTTTCTCCACATCCTCTGTGGAGGAATCTGCTACCTGGGGAATCCCAGCTGCAAGGGGATGGGGCTTATCTCCCACCCAGGATATCCACTGGCCTGGACCATCCAGGCTGGACCACCACTTCTCTGGACAGTCTCTTTCCTTACCTTGGGGTGAGGAGCCGGCTAAGGTATTTGTGTTTGTAAAGTGACAGTGTTTGTCACTCTTACTGGGAGGGGCTGGAGAGCAGGTGAGGGTCCCAGCATCCTGATGCACAGTATGGCAGAGATTCATCTCTTCCTGCTGGCTGGGTGCTCTGAAGGAGGGAGATGTCCTTGCTGTTACTTCTTTCTGTGCAAATTGAGGAAAATCCACAACACTTCAGAGGCACATACATCTTGCAGCCCGTGTGAGATTCAGCAGTCTGAGAGCTGTTGGGCCCCCAAGATTTCTCTCTCCCTTAGACTGATGTAACCCCAAATGAACTCCTTGGTTTACATGCAGTATTTATGATTTATTCTGGTCTGAAAAGGAAAATAATCTCTTTTCTGGAGATGACCTTTGCCCGTTGCTGAAAACTTGGGCTCACAAACTTCAGCTTTTATCATCTGGGTTAATTCCCTTGGAAATGGGACCTGGTTTGGATGCAGCTGTAATATTAATGGCCTGGAGCTGCACAGCTGTTCCTGCATTGTCACCTGGTGTGTGCATGTGCCCCACAAGGCAGTGTTAAAGAGGATGAAGAATTTCTGGTCTCCTGTAAACGCACCTCTAAGTAGCACCACTCCCTCAGAAGTGAAGCGGGTTTGTAAGCGTTGCCAGAGCCTGGGCTGTAACCGTACCCAGCAGTGTCCTGAAGCAGAGATGGAGAATAAATCATCTGGTTGAATCTGCAGGAGGAATGTGAGTCGACAGAATGAAAATAAATGCCCAGTGTGAAGCCTGGCTGGGACAGCTGATTGAGTCTCCTGCATTAAAAAAAAAAGGCTGTGGGGTCCCTAGTGGGGCTGGGCTTTGGCTTTACACCTCACGTGAGAGGGAAGGTGAGCCCAGAGTGGGGAAGGAAATCAGGCCATGTGTTTGCTGTCAGAGGTGGCTTTTGACACTATAACTGAACTGGAGGGTGAGTGTGTCTGTCAGGATGTGTGTCTCGGAGCTTTGGCCCCAGCAGTGTAGCAGTAAGCTGGAGAGATGTAAAATCCTGTGGGAGAGAGTAATGGTGTGCCCAGAGGGGAGGAAGCTGCAGGAGAGTTGGCCTGATAGAACTCAGGATCCTGTTGTTACCCTCTAAGCTTGAGTCACTGTGCAAGGAAGGAGCTGGGTCTTACACAGCTTTGGTTTTAGCTCTTCAGTTTTAGAACATGTTGATGGGTGGATAAGTGTGTGAACACCAGAGCAGTTTGTCTCTGAGCGAGGCTGAGCGCTGTCGGGGTGCAGAGGGCCTGGAGGTGAGCTGGGAGCCGAGGGGTACAGCGGCAGGGTAAGGGGACCACGCATCGCGGGCACTTGCACGAGCAGCTGAGCACAGACACCTCCTCTCCCTGCCCATGGTGTCTAATGTACACTGAAGTGTTTGGCACCAGCCTGCTTCAAGGTGGAGGTCACACATCTCACTGGTCATAGTTATAAAGCCAGTCTACAAGTGGTGTTAATGTGATGAGCTACTTCAACACCCGTTTGAGTTTCTTGTAGTGGAAAGTGTAACCAAATGGTTCCACCTTGTCTCTGTGCTTCTCAGTGCAAAGAGAGAAAAATTACACAAACAAGGGAAATACAAGACCTGAATTTTTTTCTTCATTTGGTTACTCTGGTTGAGAAGCACCCTGGTTATTTCGATCTTCTTCTAGAATCGGAGAGCATTGGTGACGTGTAACAGCAGCAGGACTGTGGGTAAAACTGTGTCTCTGATCCAGGGAATAGCACTGGTTTAGCTGGGTCAGGAACTTAAAGTAGTTGTCCAGGGATTGCTGAGTGAGTGTCTGGGGTAAGAGCTCATGTATTTCAGGGATGAATTCTTAAGTTGCACATGTACATCTCAGCCTCTGTGGCTCCTTACCTACTATAATTTGAAAAGTAGGAGAAATGGTAATTTTTTGTCTTTGTTACTTTAGTGTTTCAGAGATGAAGATGGAGAAGGTGTTATCCAGCCTAATGAAAGATGATCGCTTCAGGTTGCACAGACCAGGAAGCAAGGTGAGTTATTGTGCTGATTGGGAATTGCTCTGATTCTCATGTACCAGTTAAACCTCACAAGTCTTCTTCCCTCAGCTTCTGTCTTTACAACACAAGGGTTAGTATATCCATGATGTCAGGCAGCACAGATAATTACAGAACCATCATTACAGGCACATTCATCCAGGCTTTACACACTGGTCCCCAAAAAGAAGTTGCTTCTAACTTCAGCAAATATTTTTGTAACGGTTTCTAGTTGCCAAAGCTTTGAGTTACCCATCCCCCCATTCCCCCTCCCCAGTGTTTCTGTTCTGCTTGTTTTTTCTGTGCTAAAGGACTGTTGGAGATCACAACAGACACAAAACATCTCTCAGAAAATAAGGAAAATGTGTTACAGTGGTGGTGGTGGTATTATCATTGATGTTACTGTGTATTTACTTGGAACTTCACCTCTCTGGGGTTGACAGGTACCTTTCCCTTGACTTTGGCAAGCTTTGGGGCTGCCTTCAAGTTGCTAATTCACAGAATTCAGTCATTTGCAATCGAAGTCTCAGGTGTTTCTGCATTCTGGCAAATTAAATTCTCCAAGAGTCCTTGTTTTGAATGGGAGTCAGTAGTGCCTCAAGCATGATGCAGCATGCTCTCTTTTTCTTTTTCTTTCCTCTTGTTGCTGTTTTGCCTGCACGTTCTTTCAGCTGTACCATGTATGAGCCTTCTCTCTTCCTGCAGATGACTGCTAGGAGCTGTGGTGTTCTTGGTAAACATGCTTTTGAAAGATGTTCAGTTTTCCTACATGCCCTATATTTCACAGAAAGCCAGATCTGTGGCTCATCAGAGGCACAGCTCTATTTAAAGCTCTTTTCTCATCACTGCAGTTTTTCACCGAAATCAGCCTGTAATGCCTGGAACATGCCTTGGATCTGACCTCTTAACTCATTCAACACAGACATAAAAGTTTAGTTGTGCTTTGTTAATGCAGAAATTAATGCAAGCAGTGTATATGCAAGCAGTGTATTCTGTGTATAAGTACNAAGTTTAGTTGTGCTTTGTTAATGTAGAAATTATTGTAAGCAGTTCTTCTGTGTATAAGTAATGCCCTTTTCTCCCAGACATGCTTGTAGGCAGGTAACTTGGGGCTTTCTTTGGAGACTTTCAACAACTAAATTTATGCAGAAATTGTGCTTTACATTTGTTGCTGACAAGGGACAGAATGTTGTCTGCTGTGAGCTGGAGGACAAATGCTACTTTATGGAAAGTGAACAAAGAAGAGAATGTGGTTTTCCTAGGAAATTATGGTTTGGCTTTTGAAAAGTGGCAGGAGAAATGCCCACTAAATGGTGTTGAGAGCCAGAGCCCAGTACTTGCAGAGATTCAAAATCATTGATCCAGTTTGAGAATTCCCACCTAAGCATCTCGTTGTCTTTCTGTCCTTGCCTTTGGAACAGCAATATAAACAACTCTGCTAATTCTGCCATGCTTTCAAACTGCAAAATACTTCAGATACTCTAAATAATCCCTTCTCTTTCTTCCTTTCCTCCAAAAAAATCCAAAGCAGAACCGTATTTGCAAGCAGCTGTTACTGAGGGGTTTCTGCTCAGCAGTGGTGTCTGGGCCTGCCCTGCCACCCAGGTGCTGCACACATACATAGGGAGCTGGTTCCTTTCACTTGCAGTCAAAGGTGGGAATGAATTTCTCTCTTCTCTCTGCCATCAAAGTGAATGGGATGTTGCTGTTGACTTCACTGGAGCTGAGGTGTATCTACTCTGGCTGTAGGATGGTCTGAATCTGCTGCAGGAACTTATAAATACAGAATAACCCCTTTCTGTGTGACTGGGAGTCTGAAAGGACTGGGACCCAGAAACAGTTTCTCTCATGGAAGAAATTCTAAATCATCTGTTGGGGATGACATTACAGTAGTCGTGCCAATATCAAATAGGCTTTTTTAGGAATTACTTGAAAAATATATTAAACACAATCAAGGGTTTATTCTGTTTGCTGGCTCTGTATCTTTCTGCCATCTAGAAGTGGTCTGCAGTGTGTTCTCAGGAGCTGCAGGACCATGGCTCCATGTTTTCAGGAGGGCTAATATCCATTAAATTCCCTAAGTTTGCTGCAAAGGTGGCACCATAAGCTGGGAATGCAAAGGGACATTGCACAGGACAGAGTGATTGAGGACTTGTTGTGAGGAGCTGAGCCTGATCTGTGTGTGATGTTGCCATTTGAGAGAGTGTTAGCTTTGCTCCTCAGCTCTCCATGCCTTGAGTCATGTATATCTTATACTTGTGCACACAGGAACCTCATTATAATGCTCTTCGGTTCTCATTGCCTCAACTGAAGTCCATTATAAGTACCACGTTGGAACATGTATTTTTTGGGCTTCTGTGTGCAGCCAGGGAGCAAGCTGAAGTGCCTGTAAAATGTATATTTTATATTTAGGTGTATAAAATATATATGTGGCTATGTCTGGGTGTGTGAATGTTCACCTGCCTACAAAGAGAATAAATTTGATCTTTCAACTTTTATGGAGGGGGGCAGGGGGACTTGGTGAGTTCCAGGGAAGGTGTGTGGAGGTTAGTAAAAAGTTGTTATTAAAACAAAATCCTTCATTTTGTTTTGAAGTATAATGGAAGAGGAGATGTTACAGCCTGGCTTTTGGGTGCACCTTTTTTTTTTCTTCTTCTTCTTACTGCTTTAAGAGAGAACTTTTCTATCTCAGCCTGGTTTTATTGTGTTTCAGTTCCTTCTCCCATTAACATACTCTGTTAATGAAATCCAAGGCTCTGATATTTAGCCCAACCTCTCAAGCCTAAAAGCTTCACTGTAACTGGAAGTTTCCTTCTCCTGAAGGAAATAAGTGTGTCTCTCCCTGGTGTAGTTGGCATTTGGGGAGACCCCCTATGTATTGAACAGGGTAAATAGCATTGAACCAGAGCCCATATCTGCTTTTAGCTGACAGATATTGTTATTGCCAGTCCCTGTGCCCGTGGATGGGGATCTGCTGGAACAGGCTTTTCCTCTAAGCAGACAGGAGACAGGGAAAGTTCTTCTCCTCTCTCACTCTTTCTCCAAAACGGCAGTAATGTGTCTTACTTAGCAGATGTAACAAATTCATCTAGGTGGAGAGTAGATGAGGCAAACCTCTGGGGTAGGCTTTTATCTTTGGGGTCTTGGAAAAATGTGTAAGGTCTCAAATTAATTGTCCTGTTCATATGAACCAGGATCCAAGGAGGATTAAAGCCTGCTTGTGTGGGGGGCTCCCAGGCTGGCTTCCAGCAGCACGGCTCTGTTTGATCTGCCCAGGCACTCGTGGTGTGCGGGTTTTACTGCCACAGTTTGGCTCAGAGTCACTATAAATTTAGAATTTTTTTTATTGTTGTTGTTATTGTGGTTTGTGGTTTAGGTTTGGGTTAGTGGTTTTTTAGATGAACCTCTGTGGAAGGCAGGAATCAAACACAGATTTTTTTTCATGCCCATTAGGGGGCAATTTTAAAAGGAGATCTGTCTCGAGGGGCTGAGGGAGATAAAAGAGAAGGTGGAGATGGGAGGAGGGGAGAAGCTGTTTTCCCAGTACATTATGTTTCCTGCCATTTGCTTCCCCCCCTCTCCCCATTTATTTCTTTGGACTGACCTCACACTTTGGAAATTATGCATCTAGTTTTTTATCCCTCATTTTTGTCTTACCTTCTTTTTTTTT